>CANSZD010003429.1:1580000-2029854 GCA_947648045.1 Beta corolliflora | reverse complement strand
GTAAATGCAAAGTGACGCTATTATTGGATGCAATTTCCCCGAGAAAACTAATTCGAGTTTCCAAACTTGATTTGCTTCTTGATAGCTTTTGCATAATTCGACCAAAAAAACCATGTATATATGTTCATGATAAAAAAAATACCAAACCTTCATTATCAAAAAAAAAATACCACACCTTCATGATCAAAAAAATACCATACCTTCATGAAAAAAATTTCGAGTGTTTCAATTTAGGATGCAATTTCTTTTTACGTGTAGATGAGTGTAGGCGTGTTTTTATTTCGCCTACGCGGTGTGAACGTATTAGATTTGACTACCCCACCTTGGAGGTTTTATTGAAAATTATTTTGTATTGAAAGAAGTCGCCAACAATTCTTTTAGGAATAATCATAAACCTAATTGGATATGGGAAAAACATAGGGACAAATTATCCAATGTAGATTTCCCGATCGACTCCATAGATGGTCAAAATGAACCAAAGATTGAGTTCGGGAGGTGAGGGTACGAATATAGTCAAAATGAACCACATTCGCCCAAAGTTGGCCTCTACTAAATATCGATTCATTGCGGGAATTTATGCCAAAGAATAATCAAATAATGTTTTATACACCCTAAAAATATTTAGTCTAAGTGAGTTCAGGAAACACATAAAAAGACTAATTTTAGTGATATGTTATTTAGGCAATCAATATTACAGGAAACCTAACAGGTTGTCCAAATTAATCTGATTAATATTAGAACAAGTTCTTTAGGTCTTTGATTAGCAAAAATAACATGTGGGTGATAAAAGCATTGAAACAGAGACAATCATATAATATGTATAGAATGATCGGGAAGTCATATACTACCTCCGTTTCTTAATAAGTGCAACACTTTCCTTATTTGGAATAGTCGCCAATAAGTGCGAACCAAGCTCAAAATGGTAAAGAAAGTTCAATATTATTACAAATATGCCACCAAAAAGTAGAGAGAACCACAACTTTTTGTTTCATCACTTGAATTCTTTTCCTTTCATTGTGGGTCCCAACTTTCTCCTCTACATTCCTTGGTATTCCCCCAACTTTCTCCATGTTGCGACTTATTAAACGGAGGAAGTAATATACAAAGGCATGAATAATATGAACATAAAATAAAGTATAGAAAAGGGATTAGAATGTACAAAGGCACGATTATTACTTAAAGATCTACATCATGAAACAAACGATTAGTAACTTCAATATAAAATAATTGATTCAAGGACCCTCGGGATTATACCTATGCGGCTTAGATTGAGGAGCGCAACGATTTTTAGGCGGAGCAATCGTGAAACCAAGAACGCAGTGTGAAAGAATGGATTGAAGGTATTGAAAGTATTTGATTGATTGAGTGTTTGAGTATTCGAAGTGTTTTGTAGAGGTGTTCGTAAGTATATTTGTGTTCGTAAATAATAATTAAAAAGCCGTCCGTAATTCGGGAAAATACGGGTATTTATAGAGAAAAGAAACCTTGCGCCTCACGCAAGCCCTGCGCCAGGCGCAGGCCTACGTGGCAGGCGCAATGCCACGCGTCGAGCACACATTGGTGTGCCCGACGCGCATGACCAATCAGAGATAGGCACGTGTAAACGCGTTTTGAAAAGATAGAAAAGTATGTTGCGTCTCACACAAGACTTGCGTCTGACGCAGGACTCTATGTGAGTCACAAAATCTACGTGTCAGGCGCTCATTGGCTCGCCTGACGCGATATGGCCAATGTGCTGGACGCACGTGGCGCGACCGAGCGCAACCCAGCGTCCGCGCATATTACAGAATATTCGAGCATATTCCATTACGTGTATTTCGATGATACTTTTTTTTATCCCTAAAATTCCGGAGATGGAATTTTACGGATTAAAAATCTTATTTATTTATCAAAGATAATAAAATATTTATTAAAAATATCTATTAAAATAATAAATATTTGATTGGGCTTTTAAAATGGATTTAAAACATTTTATGGGCTTGAAATACAATTAATCATCATGAACAATTAATTGGGCTTTAGAATATCATTTCGAAACACATTTTAGAATGGTTCTTTAGATTGCTCTTCCGTTTGGTCGCGCCAACTAATGTCGCAGTATGTTTTATCATTGGATCCTTAAATGGGGAGACACGATTATGTGTCTACAGAAGCCCCCACTTTGACTGAGGTTTAGGAAACCGATAGTCAAAGTATACGGTATCGGGACGGAGAACGATTCTAAACGCTCTGCAGTTTAGAACTGATTTATAACCGCCGGTCTCTGCAAAACAAAGTTAGTATGCAGGACAATAACTACTAGCAATCTGATTACATGCAGAAGAAAATGTTAGCAGATAGGTGCAAACAACTCAGATAAGCACATAATGATGCAAAAATACAAACTTAGACTCTTTAAGGATGCATGAAACGCAATGCAAGGATTAAGGTTATGCAAAGCTAAGGGATGACACGTCATGCAAGGTCAGGGTTATGCAAGACTAGAATGTATGAAATGCAATGCAAGGTCAGGATTTTGCAAGGCTAGAAGATGTGCATATGATAGAATGAGCAGGATTGAATAGAAATGCATAGAATGATTTTCGAAAATCATTTTTAGTAAATGATTGGGGTCCGCAAATGAGGTCTGTGGATTACAACTCTTTGGGAGTTTGATTTGAATTGGAGGAACCACCACACATAGTAAGCCCCCACTTTGGATGAGCTTGCCTAGAATTAGGCTTGAGCCTTAATTGAAATGTACTTGATTTGATATCGAAATGTAGTTGATCTTTGTCTTGAACGTTGAAAGTTGTCATTTGGGGATTGTGCTGAGGATTCTTCTTTGGGAAATTGATATAGGCAAAGTCAAGTATCGCCGGAAATCATGGAATTGTCGGAGAGTCCTTTAGGGACAAGGAGAGCTTGGATTGAAAAACAAAAAAGTTAAAATTTGTTACTCAAATGAATGTAGGTGGGAAAAGGCTTTAGCGAGGCTAGGTGGAGACTCGAGTCCATGTCGGGATCTAGAAAGAGATTATGCTCCTAAATTCTAGAAAGTCAAATCATTAGACCATGACTAATTTTATTTTATTGAAGCGGTCGGACCTCGAGATGAGGATTCCTACGTATCCTTGCGGAATCAGACCATTCGTAGTTCCGGATCTGGTTATTTATTTATTTTTTTATATATATATTTTTTTGTGCCCTAACTTTTGCCTAGGCCGCCCTTTCGGGTTTTCAACCTAGCGGGCTTAGACATACCTTGGAGAAGGAGAAAGGATTATGAATTTGGATTATATGGATTAAAGGTTTGATGAATCGAAGGGATTTGAATGAGGGGTAGAACTTGTGTGCAAGCCCCCTAACTTGACTTTTTTTATTTGCCTTTGGCTCTTTCTTTTTGAATCTTTTCTTTTTTTTTTGTCTGTGCGTTTTTGCTTTTTTCATTTTTTTTGCACTTTGAATTTTTTCACTATTTTATTTTGCACGGCATTGATTTTTTTTTTTGTAGTGAGGCTTGCACACAAGTTTGGTTTAGGGTCTTGGAAGGCTTGAAGGATGTTTGTGGAGCTTTGATGTTGAAGGGATTGTTTGGTTTATGATGGTTTAAGGATGATGGCTCATGGAAGGTGATGGAGGAAGAGGGAATAACTCCTGATCCAAAGTATGTCCATTTTTATCATTTTTCTCTTTTTTTTTTATTTCTGACCTTTTTTATTATTATTAGTCAAGTTCATTAGGTGATTTAAATTTCATCATTGAATTAGAAGCATAAATAAAATGATGGAAGGCCAATGAAAATGAAAATGAAATTCTTTTATTAATCAGAAATAAATAGAACAAGGCATATTAGAAATAAAAACCTAAATGACATAGACTCGACAAGAAAGGAAATGAAGGACCTAGGGGAGGGACTCTCAGGCTCAACCTAGAAAACTAGCGTTAAATGACTAAGCCTCCTTGACCTTGTTGAGATTATTCCCAAGGGGTTCTTTGTTGTTATTGACTTTTCTTCTTGGCGAGATCGAAAGTCCGCCACTTTCAACCATGTCTTGCGAGTATTCCTTAAGGCCCAACACGTAGATGTTGGGTGTCCATTCCCTCGGTGGTACTTACAATAGGCATTAGGGTTCCACTTCTTGTGCCTATTTTCAGGTGCAGGGTATGGAGTGGGACCGGTAGGCTGTATTGCTCCTCTTGCATGAAGCCTAGTGAAGGCTTCTTCTAGAGTCATGCCCAATGGAGTGAATGTTCGTTGAGGCTTTTGATAACCTCCCTTTTCAGTAGTTAGGGCATTGACATTAGAGCTAGAAGGGTTGCTACTACTCTTCTTGAAAGAGTTGTTGTTGTTAGAACCCTTGTTCTTGTTGGCACATACCTCTTCTTCAATCGGCGAGCCTACCTTATAGAGCTTCGTGAAAGACTCTATGGGTTGGAACTTAATATGGTCCCCATACTTGGGCTGCGGAGTTACGGATCACCAATCGGACTTGATCCTCTTGGGATGGCCTGTTAGTCATTTGCGCAGCTTTTTCCCTCCATCTGTTAAGGAAGGTAACAAAGTCTTCGTTGGAATTCTGCTTAGTTAATTCCAACTCACGAAGGCCAATGGGAAGATGAGTATTGTAGATGTATTGCTTGTGGAACTCTTCTCTGATGTAGTCCCAATCGTTCAGCTTAGCTTTGTTCAATGATCTGAACCACTTGGATGGATGTGCATCCAAGGTTAAAGGAAAGACATAAGCAAACAGGTCCTTGCTCATGCCCTTGAGAGCCTTAGAGATGGAGAAAGCTCTCAAGTGGTCCTCTCGGGTCTTCGACCCCCTTGAATTTTGGGAGGTCACCCAATGTTACCTTTTTAGGGAGCTTGTCTCTCAGTTCAGGATCAATGATGTCATGGCCATGAGCCTGACCCTCAAGCGTAGGAATTGACTGGATCAATTGCTCGAGTTTTTCAAACCTTAAATTTGTGTTGGTTTTGAATGGTGGTGGAGTGTCGCCTTGCTCGTCTTCTTCAGTGAACTTCTCCCTTAGTGCCTTAATCTCTTTGTCTTGTTCCTCAAGACGAGAGTTCATCCGGTGTGAGTTGAGTCATATGGCGGTAATTTGTTCATTAGTGTCCCCCATTTCAGATGATGATTCGGAAGAATCGGAGGATTTGTCTGAAAATGGGAGGATGCGTTTAACGAGTCTAGGAGTAGGTTGACCTTGTATCCTCTCAGTCGGGCGTTCCCAAGTTATAATCTCACGATCCGTCCTGAACAGAAATCGAATGGACCTCGTAAATTTTTAAAAATGATGCTTTCGAAATGAGAAATGGAAATGAGGGATGGAGATAAGAAATGAAAGTGGAAATGAAAATGAAAGATGGAGGTGGAAATGGGAAATGATTAGAATTGGGTATGATTATGGTTATGATGGCTATATGGGCCTAACTATATGCATATGCAGATGTGGACTGAACTGGACTATGCAAGTAAATTGAATGATTAGCCTTGGGGGATGACTTTTATAGTCCGTAGACTTGACTTTTATAGTCTGTAGACTGACTAGGGTTTATGTATGATGCAAACTAAACCTAGGGAAATTTTATAGTCCTAAGACTGAACTCATATAATGCAGACTAGATGTAAGAAAATTTTATAGTCCTAAGACTGACTAGGGTTTATATGTAATGCAAACTAGACCTAGGGAAAATTTATAGTCCTAAGACTGGGCTTTTATAGTCCGTAGTCTGACTTTATAGTCCTAAGGCCGAGCTTTTATAGTCCATAGGCCCGACTTTTATAGTCCTAAGAGCGAGCTTTTATAGTCATAGTCCAGACCTGGCTTTATAGTCCTAAGGGCGAGCTTTTATAGTCCGGGTAGACCGACTTTATAGTCCTAAGATCGCGGGTTTTTATAGTTCGTGGACTGACTTTATAGTCCTAAGACTGTGCTTTTATAGTCCGTAGGCTGACTTTATAGTCCTAAGGCTGAGCTTTTATAGTCAGTAGGCCGACTTTATAGTCCTAAGGCCGAGCTTTTATATTAGTAGACGACTTTATAGTCCTAAGACTAGGCTTTTATAGGCCGTAGACTAACTTTATAGTCAGAAGGCCGAGCTTTTATAGTCAGTAGGCGACTTTATAGTCCTAAGACTAGGCTTTTATAGTCCGTAGGCCGACTTTATAGTCCGAAGGCGAGCTTTTATAGTCAGTAGGCCGACTTTATAGTCAGAAGACCGACTAGGGTTTGCATATAATACAAACTAGACCTAGGGAATGAATTGGGCCTAAATGGACCTAAGAATTGGATTGGACTAGACTTAGACTTAGATTGAAATTGATTAAGGATAGACTTGGACAAGACTTCACATAAAGATGCAGATGGGCCTAGATTTTGAAATGAACTAGACTTATATGGGCCTAAGATCGACTCAATGCTAGTGAATGTATGGACTAAAATGCACATGGGCCTAAATGAATGCAAAGTGGAATCTAATGCATATGGGCCTAGAATGAATGCAAGTGAATTGGGTCGATTGGATTGAATTGGATTGAAGGTGTTTGGAATGGGCTTAGAATCTTCGAAATTCATTTTTGAAAGGAACCCCTTGTTTTATCTTTTGTTAGGAAAAGATGATGGATTGATTTGAAGAATTTTTTTTTTTGAAATGTCGTGATATAATGATCATTAGTAAATGTTTTTGAAATAGGTAGAATAGAATAGGATGCATTATTGATTTTGAAAAGATGTTAGTTTTTGAAATTGATGAATATGGTAAGGTAAGATTGACAAGGATAGCAGGGAGAAGGTGAGAAGAGGTAGACATGCATGGCAACTCTAACTTCACAATGACCACTTTTTTTTTTCTCGGATGCACTTTTTTTAGGACGAATCGGACCTTGCATGGAAAAGACGGTTTTTTTTAATTAGGTGAGACTCCTAGAATGACCATGTATTACGCGGATGCGAATAGACAAGCATGGGGCCGAACGTAGGATCGACCATTACGGCGACTAAATCGGCGAGCGCGCGATGTACGAGGCTGCGTGCCGCGCGGCATTCTGCACGCGCGCGGCCCTGGCCGTGCGTCTGGCACGGGAGTGGTGCGCCAGGCGCAACTCAATGCGCTTGGCGCACTATTCCCCGACACGTTTTTCGGGGATTTAGGCGACGAATTGGCCGATTGACGAATTTTTTCTTGTTTGTTAGACGCGATTTTAGGAACAACGCATAATAATGACAATTTGACAAGATAATAACAGGCAAATGTCATATAACATAGATGCAAAAATTCTCAACCTAAAGTCCACTTATACATTCAACTATTGGTCAGGTTTAAGTTCAGTCTGAAAAGGGTCCATGACTAAGAGATTGATCCCACGCTTCGTACCCCTGCTTAACGAGGTGGCCACGTGTAAGACGCACTCCAGTCTCAAGTCATGAACAAGAGAACAATGCCATGGTTGGGTAGGTTTGCTTATGACTAAGATCCAACACTATCGCTCAGGAAGCTTTTTGGAAGGACAAAGCGCAAACCCCCCGGGGGTGACCTCACACATAGAACATGTGCTAATGAGGCAAGGTAGATTGTCCTTATGGTGGCTGGACAGTAGCCATGCATATGCAAAACAATATATTATTCAAAGGCATAAAAATAAGAATGAATCGTATTTTTCAAGTTTCACCCACTCAATCCTCCCCAGTGAAGTCGCCAAATTGTAGGCGTGTTTTTATTTCGCCTACGCGGTGTGAGCGCGTATTAGATTTGACTACCCCACTGTTAAGGTTTTATTGAAAATTGTTTTGTATTGAAAGAAGTCGCCAACAATTCTTTTTAGGAAGAATCATAAACCTAATTGGATATGGGAAAAACATAGGGACAAATTATCCAATGTAGATTTCCCCGTCCTGACTCCATAGATGGTCAAAATGAACCAAAGATTGAGTTCGGGGGTGAGGGTACGAATATAGTCATAATGAACCACATTCGCCCAAAGTTGGCCTCTACTAGATATCGATTCATTGCAGAATTTATGCCAAAGAATAATCAAATAATGTTTTATACACCCTAAAAATATTTAGTCTAAGTGAGTTCAGGAAACAGATAAAAAGACTAATTTTAGTGATATGTTATTTAGGCAATCAATATTACAGGAAACCTAACAGGTTGTCCAAATTAATCTGATTAATATTAGAACAGTTCTTTAGGTCTTTGATTAGCAAAAATAACATGTGGGTGATAAAAGCATTGAAACAAGGCAATCATATAATATGTATATAATGATCAGGCAGTAATATAATATACAAAGGCATGAATAATATGAACATAAAATAAAGTATAGAAAAGGGATTAGAATGTACAAAGGCACGATTATTACTTAAAGATCTTCATCATGAAACAAACGATTAGTAACTTCAATATAAAAATAATTGATTCAAAGACCCTCAGGATTATACCTATGCGGCTTAGATTGAGGAGCGCAACGGTTTTCAGGCGAAGCAATCGTGAAACCAAGAACGCAGTGTGAAAGAATTGATTGAAGGTATTGAAAGTATTTGATTGATTGAGTGTTTGAGTATTCGAAGTGTTTTGTAGAGGTGTTCGTAAGTATATTTGTGTTCGTAAATAATAATTGAAAAGACGTCCGTAATTTGGGAAAATACGGGTATTTATAGAGAAAAGAAACCTTGCGCCTCACGCAAGCCCTGCGCCAGGCGCATGCTTACGTGGCAGGCGCAATGCCACGCGTCAGGCGCACATTGGTGTGCCTGACGCAGTCAGCCCAATCAGAGATAGGCACGTGTAAACGCGTTTTGAAAAGATAGAAAAGTATGTTGCGTCTCACAAAAGACTTGCGTCTGATGCAGGACTCTATGCGAGTCACAAAATCTACGTGTCAGGCGCTCATTGGCTCGCCTGACGCGATATGGCCAATGTGCTGGACGCACGTGGCGCGCTGAGCGCAGCCCCCGCGTCCGGCGCATATTCTGGAATATTCGAGCATATTCCATTGCGTGTCTTTCGAAGATACTTTTTTTTTATCCCTAAAATTCCGGAGATGAACTTTTACAATAAAATATTTGATTGGGCTTTTAAAATGAATTTAAAATATTTTATGGGCTTGAAATACAATTAATCATCATGAACATTTAATTGGGCTTTAGAATATCATTTCGAAACACATTTTAGAATGGTTCTTTAGATTGCTCTTCCGTTGGGTCGCGCCAACTAATGCCGCGGTATGTTTCATCATTGGTTTCTTAAATGGGGAGACACGATTATGTATCTACAATGAGGGTGTTGTTTCAACTGAACCAACTTCATTCTCCATTAGAAGATAATATTAAATTTCGGTTTTAGAGCAAGGATTTTAGTGTTTGTGGAGTTTGGTGTAGCAATGCAATGCAAGTATGGTTTGAGTATTTACAGTGATAGATTTAGGGTTTAAAACAATGTTTTAAAAAAATTAATCCGATTTTTTTCCTTAGGAAAACCATCCATAATCAATTGTAACATATTAATTCCTAAAATTACGTTTTTATAATTAGGAATGATTTAGAATTAGTTGATCAACTTGCCCATGATTAAAGCATGTACATATTCTATTTCTATATTTTAAAGATTGTAATTGATTGAGAGAAGCTTGATTGAAGGAGGCCCAATTAAATCAAAATTTAGGTGGCAAATGCACGATAAACAACTAACACATGGCATTGGTAATACTTAGAACGATTTTTACTTTGTCAAATGGCGAGAGCAAACATATGCATGACACATAGGCTAATTTATCAAGGTTTATTAGTATATATAGATATAGATATGTGCAAGAATTGGTGGTACGTAGCTAGCGACCATCATTTCAGGCATTTACTTACCATTTCAGAAAACCCGTCAAGAAAGAAATACCAAGAGTTGAGTTGATTGTGGAGTGTTATTAACTGTAACTATAATTTTTCATGTCTCAGGTAATTCCTAAACCATCATTTATCTCGTACCACAAATTAAGCTCATGTATTTGGTGTTGTCATTTTCATTTGATGTACCACAAATTAAGCTCATCATAAACTACATTAGTTTTGGTGCATGTCTTGTGAAATGACTCATTATATTGCCTCAATTTTGGTTGTTAAACCATACATTAGGCTAGCTACTTTGATTAATTTATTTGGTAAGCATACCATGCATATCTATAAAAGGATGGCCATACCATATCCAATCTCTCATCTATAAGAAAAAACTGGAAAGGCGTTGTAACATAGGAGAAGCAAGCAAGCAAGTGAAATGGAGATGATGAAGAAGTGGTTAGTTTGATAGTTTTGCTAGCCATTTTATTGGTTGCTAGTCGCTACCAAACCTCTACTCACCTTAGCTTGCATAGGTGAAGGCCAACCTTGCGGAAGTTGCGGTCAATTCCATTGGTGTTGCGACCCCTATTTCTGTCATTTATCTGGTCCTTTTCAGGGTATTTGTGCTACTTTCCGATGGTCTTAATTTCTCCTCCACAAGTACTTGTTACAAAAGAGTATTGGATGAATGTTGTTGAAGTCTTGAAGACAGTAATACTATGATACTAGATCAAAAGTAAATAAATGAAGTTGTGCTCCCTACATCATAACTAGGGACTCTATATATAAGCTTAGTGTCCATGTTGCATTGTTATGATTGAGTGAATGTTGGATTTACTTTGTTTTCTCTATGAGAAACATCCTGTATTGATATTATCTATATCTGCAAAATCAATAAAGTGATAAGAGTGTTCAAATTCACTATGGATTTCAATTTCAACAATTTGAATGAGAACATAGATTATTGGAGTGAGCGGGATCGGATTTTGAGCCAAAATTTTAGACCCGATCTCGAACCCAATTAGAATTAGTTCCCAAAATTTTCAGACTCGGTCACCACACATTTTAATAATATATATTTATTTAAATAAAATTGTAATATCAAAATAAAAGCACCTATACTTTTGATTTGAAACTATATAAAATAGATTTATATTTCACTTAATTTGATTGAAAAATTCAATTCAAAATTAGATATAATTAATGACCTGGGTCATCTTTCAAGCCAACAACTAGTTTTAATAATAAAAAAGAGTTATATTCTCAAATGATAAACTTTTTAAAATGAAAAGGATGAGAACAAATAAAATTTATGCTGAATGTACCTATTTTTGTACTGTATGTGCACATTTTTTATTATGCACATTTTTTTTAACATAATGCGCACCTTTTTTATAATAAAAAGTACTTTTATAACAAAAATTATACACATTAAGTTCAAAAAAAAAAAAGTTCAAAAACTATACGTTTTAGTGAAAATTTTCCCTCTATATACTATATTTTAACATGTACGTTTAAGCACAGTGAGAGAAGGATTACTTGAATACATTGTGCAATTGCCCGATCATGACGTGATATGATGATAGAAGATCACGAAAAGGCAAGGCAAGTCGGAGCAACTTGTTTGAAGTCTTTGTGGGTGTAACTAGGGGTGCTAATGAGCCAGGGTGGCTCGTAAACTATTCGAGCTCGGTCAAAGATCGGCTTGAGAGAGCTCGATTCGAGTTCGGGATCGGCTCGAGACACTAACGAGCCGAGCCTGAGCTACCTTCAGCTCGGCTCGAAAGCTCGTGAACAGGCTCGATACTTTTTAAAATATTAAAAATATTCCATTAATGTTTAATATAGAATAAAATTAATAACTATGAGAAAAAAATGTAGTCTTGGACTTGAAGACCATACTAGAAAGATAAAGTTTACCTGTTTGATAAACAAGAAAACACCTAAAGAAAGGACAAAAAAAACCCTTTAAAAAAACAAAAATAGAACTTTAAAAAAAAGGCAAAAAAAATAAAAAAAAAGTGAGATATTTTCTCCTTGTAAGTTGTAACTGATGTAGTGATGCACCATGGGGTGTCAGTGTGACTCCTTCAACGGAAATTAAAAAATTAGAAATAGTATTTGTACTACATAATTGGTTGAGGAAAATGTAGAAGAATGAAGACATAATTGACGTAAGAAAGAGGAAAAAGGAAACATCAATTGTGTGCTTTGGCTGTGTAACGCAACAGGAAAGTAAAATTGTAGTATCCCACATCCCTAGAGTAGAGTAAGGGAGTGTGCTAAATACTCTATAAAAGAAAGCCTTGATTCAGTAATCCTTTACAAGTTACAGCTGGCCTATTTGGGCCGTGCAAATAACAAGTTAGACATTGGGCCATTAAACTAACATTTGGGCCTAAAATTCTGACTTTATTTGCTAGCTTAATGTCAATTTCGGGCTTTTTGGAGCCTAATGAGCTCGAGCCGAGCCGTAAATTTTGGACTCGAGCTCGAGCCGAGCCTAAACTTTCAAGCTCGACGAGCTTCGAGCTCGAGCTGAGTCCTATTAAATATGTTTTTTAGCCGAGCCTAGTCAAGCTCGGTCTCGGTTCGGCTCGTTAACACCCCTAGGTGTAACATAAACAAATTCGTTGTGGATCAAGTTAAAACCACTAGGGTGATCGAGCTAATTCGTTTGTCGTTGTAGTGAGGCAAAGCGCTCGGATCAGTCTAGCTATTCAAGCTCACTAGTGGTGTCAATCTGGGTCACTGGCTGGGTTTGGGTTGACCCAACCTGGGTCGGAATGATTTGGGTCGGAATAATCTGGGTGAGAGTGTGCCATGGGTCGGAACTGGGTGGGTCGGGTGGACTTGGGTAGGGTTCAACTGGGTGAGAGGGCTCTCGGAACCGGGACGATCTGGGTCGACCGGGGCCCGGTCGGCCGGTATCCGGGTTGGGTGAATTTGGGTCAGAATGGAATAAGGTGAAGTCGGCCCAAATCGACTTTCGGAATAACTTGGGTCGGAATAAATCGGCTTTCGGAATGACTTGGGTCGGAAGAAATCGCTTTCGGAATGACTTGGGTCGGAATAAATCGGCTTTCGGAATGAATTGGGTCGGAATAAATCGATATCGGAATGACTTAGGTCGGAATAAATCGGCTTTCGGAATGACTTGGGTCGGAATAAATCGATATCGGAATGACTTGGGTCGGAAAAATCGGCTTTCGGAATGACTTGGGTCGGAATAAATCGGCTTTCGGAATGACTTGGGTCGGAATAAATCGGCTCTCGATAGGACTTGGGTCATTGAAGCCTCAAACCGACGGCGTATTGACTTGGATGGGTCGGAAGAAATCGGTTCTCGGAATGACTTGGGTCCGAATTATATAGTATATATTAAGTTACGAAGACGAAAGTTATAACAATTAACATGTGATCATATACTGATATTGTAACTTGTGATTGAGTCATTGTGAATTTTGTGATAATATACATTGAGACTTATATTACTAATTTAATTAAAAAGTTACTAAACTAAGACTTATAATTTATATAGTTATATTTTTGGCTATTGGCCATCGGGATAAGTATTCAAGTAACAACCATAAGGGCTAAGGCATAAGCCATAAGTCCATACCGATTATTGATTAAAATCAATAAACTATTAAACTTAAACATTTAGTTAGTTAGTGACTTAGTCACTCTCAAGTCTCACCGAGTCACTACATAGCTACAAAAAAGAGTTAAAATTAAAGAATTAGGTTGACATTAATGAAAGCATCGTAATTATAACCGTGATCAAGATTGTTCGACTTTCATCGTTCATGGAACAACATAACAAGTAACAATGATCAACGTTAATCGAATATGAAGATGATAACTGTGATCAAGATGAATAGATGATACATAATCATATCAGTAGTGGATGAAACATTGAAACTATGAAAGTAGATCATAGTTAATACCAATCATATCAGTGGAGGATCAAGATCGTTGATGTTTCGGTTGTTGATCTTAAAAGATAGTAACATAGGAGGTGATCTTATTAAACGGTCCATGTTAAATGGTTGTTGATCGACTTTCGTTAAGTTAAGGTTCACATAGATCAAATGATCATAAGATTGATTGTCTTTGACATTAATCAAAACCATCAAAAGATTAATGTCTTTCATCTTTCGTGTTATGGGGTTCTTTGTAAAAGATAGGGCTCGATCATCGATGTTATTACACGGTTAACAATAATCGAAGCATCATTAGATTGATCGACTTTCATCGTTGATGTTTCAGTTGTAAAAGTAGATCATAGTTAATACCAATCATCTTGATAGAATTATACTAAACCCATTATAGAAAATCATTCTAGTTGTAACACGAAGATTATCATACAATAACCTATTTAATTCACATAGAATATGGACCTTGACAACTACCAACCCAAAACTATGATTCTTACTCTACTCTAAAGTCTAAATATGTTTCTTTTCTAAAATCTAAATCACCATTAACAAAAATCGTCATTCCATTAATTATTGTCTGTCTTGAAAGCAAGAAGTATATTATGATTACATATAGCTAACTTATTTCTAATCTACATATCACCCACTAATGTAAGTAAGACCTTTTTAAAGTAATTTACAAACTTATATCCAACTTAATTAATTAATAACATAACAACGTAGTCTTCTTAACGGAACTTCTAAAGTTTATAATTTTTATTAATTTATAATATTAATAATAGTTTAGATTACTAAATTACTAATAACTAAACAAATTAATACTAGAAGTCTAGATTAGTAAATTAGTTGTCTAGAATTATTAATTTAGAAATTAGAAAATCCAATACTTAACTTAACCGTAAGTCTTAACCATTGATTTGAGAAAGATAAAATCCAACCATTGATATTTTGAAATCCATGTGCTTGGTAAGTCTTGATGTTCATTGGTCAAAAAAATAAAGCAAGGATCATGGTTTGAGACCATTGATTAGCAAATATAAAATCTGAACCCTTCATTTATTTACTTACTCTCAAACATCTAAAATCTTCACTCTAAAATCTGAGCCATTCATTCTTGTAACCAACGGTTTAGATTAAAAAAAAAGCCTAAAGTTCCCTGCTATATAAACCCCAGTTTTAATACAACCCCTCATTTCACCTCTTGCAAAACCAAAACGAAAGGCGCAAAGCAAACCGGCCAAACCCTAAAATTCTCTCATTTTCCGATAAAAAAACCCTAAAAAACCTAACAATCAACCGCCCTTCTCTCATTTTCCGATCAAAAGCCAAAAAAAACCCTTAATTTCTCAGTCCTTCTCTCAATTTTCGATAAAACAAAAAAAAAACCCTAAAATTATCGGTCCTTGTCTCAAAATTTCCGATCAAAAAATAAAATTCTGAGTTTTTCACTTTCTCTATTAATTTTTCCGAAGAACGTAGAGGTTTATGGTGAAGATTTGAAGAAAAAAGGAGTGGATTTGAAGAAAAAAGGCGTGGATTTGAAGAAAAAGGAAACAAATTGAAGATCGGGGAAAAACAAAAGCAAAAATTTAATTTTTAAAAACGCTATGTCACAACCAGGTAAGTCTTCTAATTTCCGTTTTTTTTAGAATTAGGTGAAGATCTGCTTGATTATGATTGTGGGATATGTGCTGGTCCAGATTTGCAGATCTGCTGGAATATCATGTTTTTTTTTGTTTTTTTTGTCATATTTCAGATCTAGAATTTTAGGGTTTGTGGTTTGTGCTAAAAATTATATGCATGAATTATTTAGTTTTTTTATTATGTGTTAGCTTTTAATTATGTGTTTCGTTTTTTATCATGTTTTTTGTGTGTCATATTTAAGATCTAGAATTTTAGGGTTTGTGGTTTGTGCTAAAAATTATATGCATGAATTATTTAGTTTTTTTATTATGTGTTAGATTTTAATTATGTGTTCGTTTTTTTTGTTATGTGTTAGTTTTTTTATTATGTGTTCATTTTATGATTATGTGTTGTGTTCGTTTTCACTTTCGCATTAGCCAAAGTTGGAAATCTAGGGTTTTTTAATTTGAACCTAAATATGCATTAGCCAAAGTTGGAAATCTAGGGTTTTGTAATTCTGCCCAGAAAGTTATTATTCTTGGGTTTCAATTTTCGGGATTGATTTAATGACCCATGATTAAATTATCTTGTATAATCATTATACTATATTGTATATTAGTTTTTAATTTCTGAAATATTTGTATATTACTTTTTTTGCTGTTCTTGTATATAACTGTTTGTTCATGATTTGATGTCTATCATATTTATTCTTGTATATCATGCATTCATGTGTATCATTTTTGTTCTTGTGTATCATTTCTGGGATTGTGACTTGTGTTTGGGTTTTGTCACTTTTGTGTATTCGGGTTATATTTGTGTTTCTGGGCTTGTGTTTCTGGGCTTGTTTCTGGATTTTGTGTTTCTGGGTTTTGGGTTTCTGGGTTTTGTGTTTAGGAGTTTGTGTTTCTGGGTTTGTGTTTCTGGGTTTGTGTGTTTAGGGGTTTGTGTTTCTGGGTTTGTGTGTTTAGGGGTTTGTGTTTAGGGTTTGTGTTTAGGGTTAGTGTTGAGGGTTTAACCCTAAACCCTAAACCCTAAACCCTAAACCCTAAACCCTAAACCCTAAACCCTAAACCCTAAACCCTAAACCCTAAACCCTAAACCTTAAACCATAAACCCTAAACCCTAAACCCTAAACCCTAAACTATCTTGTATAATGTATATTAGTTTTTAATTTCAATATATTTGTATATTACTTTTTTTACTATTCTTGTATATCATGTTTACGTTTCTGGGTTTGTGACTTTGTGTTAGGGTTTTGTGTTCTGGGCTTGTGTTTTTGGGCTTGGGGTTTTGTGGTTTCCGGGTTTTGTGGGTTTGTGTTTCTGGGTTTGTGTTTCTGGGTTTTGTGTTTCTGGGTTTCTGTTTAGGGTTAGTGTTGAGGGTTTAACCCTAAACCCTAAACCCTTGACCCCGACATTGACCTTGACCTTGACCTTGACCTTGACCTTGACCTTGACCTTGACCTTGACCTTGACCTTGACCTTGACCTTGACCTTGACCTTGACCTTGACCTTGACCTTGACCTTGACCTTGACTTGACTTGCTTGTCCAGACTATGCCTTGTTTAAACTTTAAATGTGTGAATTTATTTTTCGATTGATCGATTGACATTGGACTCCATTATTGGGTCCAATTCCCTTCTGTTGAGGAGGAAACCATTTCTCCCCAAACCCATGATCCCCTCCTGTTTGGGAGGCGTACAGCCAAGGTTTGGCAAAGACTTTACCTTGTTTACGAAGGAAGATGGTAAGATATTTTCTACATGTAAGCATTGTAATGCTAAGATCTATCGTGTCTTGAGGAACCCAAGGTACTAATAACCAAAATAAACATTTAGAGAAGTGTGAAGCTTACTTAAAAGTAAAAGCTTGCTCGACTGGGGGCATTATGATCAAAAAAACTTTATGTCGTATGTTTACTGAAGCTATTATGTGTCATGCATATCCACTGTTGATTGTTGAGCATACTAAGCATAGAGAATTGCTTTCTTACTTGAATCCTAATGTGAAGCATATTTCTAGGAATACTATGCTTAAGCATTGCACTAATCAGTTTGCCGCTCTTAAAGCTCAATTAAATACAATTATTGGTAATTTAGAAGGAAAAGTGTGTTGTACTTGTGATTTATGGTCTACACTTAATAATGTTAGTTTTACTGTTTTGACTGCTCATTATGTTGATAACTCTTGGGTGCTGCGTTCTAAAATTCTTGTATTTAGACATTTTCCTGGGTCCCACACTGGTAAGGAGTTGGGTAAGTTTACTCTTGATCTGTTTGATGAGTGGAATATTAGAGATAAAGTGTTTTCTTTGACTTGTGATAATGGTACTGCCAATGATGTTATGATTCAAGAGATGGTTAGGGACTTGAATAGAACTAATCTGTTGCCTTGTTTTGGTAAGTTTTTTCATGTAAGATGTTCTGCCCATATATTAAATCTGATTGTCCAAGCTGGTTTTAAGTTTATGGATAAAACTATTTTGAAGTTGCAACAAGTTGTTACATATGTTTCTTTTTCAAACATTAGGAAAGAGAGGTTTGATGATTGTGTGAAGTATGTGAATACTGGTTTTTCTAGTTCATTGATTGGTGATGTTCGTACTCGTTGGAATTCTACCTTTCTTATGCTCCGTAGGTGTTTAGAAGCTAGGGAGGCTGTAGATAGATATTGTTTACTTGAGCATGGTTTAGATGTTTCTCTAACTGATTCTGAATGGGAAACTGTCCAAAATGTTTGTGATTTTCTTGAACCTTTTTATGATATTACTTGTCTTTTTCTGGTTCTAATTACCCCACTGCCAACCTATATGTTGAGAACATTGTTTTAATTGAAAGTCTTCTGTTTTATGCTAAACAAAACCCAACTGATTCTATTCGTCTTATGGCTGCTCCTATGTATGAAAAATTTAACAAGTATTGGGAAAATTATTCTTTGATTCTTACTATTGCTATCATGCTTGATCCCCGTTACAAAAAAAACTTTGTTCATGAGTTGTATGCTACTGTTTATTTGCCCCAACATCTTGATGGTAAGGTTAAAGAGGCGGTTGATGCCTTTACTGAGTTGTATACGCACTATGCTACTGTTTATTCTCACTTACAATTGAGTCAACTCCAACCCTCTTCCACTACATCTTCTATGACTACCGGTTCTGATTCATCCACTCCAAGTTTTGCAAGGTCGATTGCCCGTCCTTTTAAGAAGGCCAGCCTTGGAAAGGTTGGCTACTATGTGTAACATTTGATTGATTCATGATTACTTTACAGTTTGTGATTGTTAATAGTTTTGTGATACTATTTTGTTTCTTTTTTTAGAGTTTTGGTGCCAATGTTGCTGCTAGTAGGGGCATTGAAAATGATATGGAATCATATTTTAGTGCCCCTCATGCTCCCGCTGACCAAGATGACCATTTTGATGTTTTGGCCTATTGGAAAACCCATGTGGGAGCTTATCCTATTTTGTCTCGGATGGCTAGAGATGTGTTGGCTATCCCCATTACATCTGTGGCCTCCGAGTCTTCATTTAGTATGGGGGGCAGAATTTTAACAAAGTATCGCACGCGTTTGCTGCCCAAAAATGTTGAGGCTCTTGTTACTTGCCAAAATTGGATCTTTGGTTATTCTAAGATTGAGGATGAGGAGTCTCTTAAAGTTGTTATAGAGATCGAGCCTACTGATATTGATTATGATTCAATTCCTTAATCTGTGCTACTGTTGTTGTTTGATGGTTGTTGTTTGATGGTGGTTGTTTGATGGTTATTGTTCTGGCCTTGTATTGTGGCCTATTGAAAATGTTTGATGGTTGTTGTTTGATGGTTATTGTTCTGGCCTTGTGTTGTGGCCTATTGAAAATGTTTGATGGTTGTGTTTTGGGTTTGTGTTGTGTTCTGGGTTTGTGTTTGTGGGTTGGTTGTGTGCTGGGGTTTGTTTGTGTTTGGGGTTTGTTTGTGTTTGGGGTGTGCTTGTGTTTGGGGTGTGCTTGTGTTATGGGTTGGGTTTGTTGTGTTCTGGGGTGGGTTTGTTGTGTTGTGGGTTTCCCTAAACCCAAACCCTAACCCTAGGCCCAAACCCTAACCCTAGACCCAAACCCAAACCCTAGACCCAAACCCTGGACCTAAACCCTAGACCCAAACCCTAGACCCGAACCCTAACACTAACCCTAAAATTATAAACCCTAAACAGAATTATTGGGTTTAGTTTAGTTCTAAATCCTTTTGCTTAATAAATGTCCCTTGCGCAAAGATCATTGCTTGTTGACTTATTTGCGACTCTTTTTGGCTACATTTTACTTTACACACATGTTTTGCCCTAAGTGTCACGATGTGGAGCTACTTTTCTTTTGTCTTATTGGACATGATATGCACTTGATTGGTAAAATTGGTTTGGTATTGTTTTGAAAGACAAAGAATTGTGGATGCTCGTGTCACTTTTGCTGGCTTTCTTGTGTTGTGAAGTTGTGTTGTTAATTAGAGTCGAGTGCTCGATGATGAGGTCAACTTGTGTACCTGAGAGCCATTACTGATTTTAAAAGTAAATTTAATTTTGTTATCTTTGCTATATTTACTTGTTTAAAATTGACCTTTATGTTGTTGCTGCTACATTTCTTTTTCTTTGGGAGTTTTCTTTGGTGTTTTCAACCATATGTTGTTGTTGCTTCGCCGTTGGCCTCGTTATTCTTGCAATTTGTTGAGTGCCGATCTTTGTTGGTGGTCTGGTCTTTGGTGGTGGTCTGCTGCTTGGTGGTGATCTCTTCTCGCCGGGTGGTCTCGTTGTTCTTCTTGTGTGATATCTTGTTTATTGCTTTAATTTTTGATAGTTTTTAATTGGTATTATAGTTGTTTTTGAGTTAGTTTAGGCTAGTTTGTTAGTTATTTCCTTAATTTGTGCAATTTTCCTTCTTGTATGCACTTTCTTTGGGCAAATTGTTTCATTTCAGGACTTAGGCGCATGCTTGGAGGACACTTGCACAACCCCGAATATTAATATCGAAGAGGAAGGTCAAGGAAGCATCAAGGAAGCATAACCGAGTTCCGGGGGCAAATATAAGAAGTTTTGGAAGGGTTTGCGCACAAGGGTCAACTTCAAATGACAATAACTTTCAGCACACAAAACATTTTTGAGCGATTCAAGTTAGAGATGAAAGTTTGGCTCAATATCTTTCCAACAAGTGGTCACAAACTTAATTCCGATGAAATCGAGTGAGATATGGCCGTTTGAAAATAAACTGACGAAACTGAAAACTGACCCGAGCGCTCGGGTCAAATGACCCGCCCGGGTCAATCTGCGGAGAACTCATATTTCGGTCCCGATCGGTTGACCCGCCCGGGTCGGGTGACCCGAGGGCTCGGGTCGAGCCACCCGAGAGCTCGGGTCATCCAACCCGCCCGGGTCGGGTTATATTTCCGGAACCTTTTTTGCGACTTTGTTTGTTTTAATGCGGGGGTTGTTTTGTAATTTTCTGTTTTATTTCTTATGACTATATAAGAGGGACTCCTCTTATTTTAACTTAGGCAATTATTAACTAGAGATTAGAGAGAGATTAGATCTTGTTTAAGCATTCAAGTTTAGAGCAAAACCCTAGGAGAGAGAAAAGTGGAAGTTTGAAGCTTTTGGATCTCCATTCTTCATTAATGAAAGTTTAAAGTTGGTAATCTTTGTTTATTTTCTTCTTTCCTTCCATTATTCTTGCTTATTTCATGATTTGTTTGTTTAGATCTTGCTTTATTAGTTGATTATTTGCATTTTTCTCTTTTTCCTCCATGGTTATGGTGATGAAGTTATTTCAAGCTTTGTTTTGTTTTATTTCCATAATGTGTGAGTAGTTTCTTACTAGGGGAAGGGATGTAACCTTCATTTACTCTTTGGATCCTAGATCTAAGTTAGGGAGTTAACTTTTGGGGTTGAACTTGTTGATCAAACTTGTTTTACTTGGTTTGCTGGGTGATTGATCACCACTTAACTTGCATATTTGGAATTCCTAGTGAAGGATTGAGAGATGAAGCTAGGAATAAACTAAGTTTGGTTGCTAGACTAGGATCTCCATGAAAATAGGCATTTTCTAGTTTAGGGAAGCTTCGATTAATCATGTTGTGCTTGATTTGGCTAGATTGGTTGCTCATGCCATGAGAATAGGTCATGAGTGACTAATCAAGCTCCTCTAATTAGCTCGAGAGAGTAATTAGAGTTCATATGTGCGTGATTTTCCCCTTGTGATCCCCCATTTGTTTCCCCTTGGCTTTGATGATTGGATTCTTGGATTGAGTGTTGGTGAATCCCCCTAATCCCCTAGTTTCTTTACCCTTGTCTTATCTCCTTTAATTGTTCGTTGATTTACTTTGCAAATCTTCTAGTTTAATTAGAATTTAGAATCATTGCTAAACTTTCAATCAAAACCCAAAAATTGATTTAGCTCATTGTAGTTAGCTAATTAACTCTTGACTTAACCCTACTTCCTTGTGGATTTCGACCCTATACTTATCCTATATTGGATAAATTAGGTTATATTTGGCGAGTATACAACGACCCGTCAAATTTTGGCGCCGTTGCCGGGGAAGTAGCGGTTAACATTAGTTAATTGGTTAATTTTGAGACTAAATTGTCCTTTTTCTTTATTTTTGGTGTGTTTACCTCTTGGTTGTTTTTACTAATATTCTCCGTAGCTTTGTTGGTTGCATGTCACGGAGATTGAGGGGCGATCCTACCATCCCCGTCGATCATAACCTTGAAAATACATTGAGGCAATTAAGGAGAATCTTTAGGGAACCTACGGTCCAATCGGGTGTTGAACAACCGGGTTTTGAACAAGAGTCGTCTATCTCCACTACTTCTAGCACTATGGGGGATGAGGCTCCTAGAGCATTACGGGATTTTGGGCATCCCGAGGCATTTGAACTCAAAAGTCGTATTCGCCGCCCAACTACTACCGCCAACTTCGAATTTTCTCCGCATTTGATTCGCATGATCAAACAAGAGCCCTATGGGGGTATGACTCATGAGTGTCCTCTTGAGCATTTGGCTAATTACTTGGAGCTATGTGCCACGGTGAAGCAAAACAACGTGAGTCAAGAGTTTGTGAGGCTCAACCTATTTCATTTCTCTCTTGTGGGTAAGGCTAAGAAATGGTTGCAATCCATTCCGGAAGACTCTTTGACAACTTGGGCACAAGTTACCACGGCTTTTGTCGATGAGTTCTATTCTCAAGAGAAGACCTCCGAAGCTAGGAGGAAGATAGCTAATTTCTCTCAAGAGGAGGATGAGACATTGTATGGAGCTTGGGATAGGTTCAAGGATCTCCAGAGATCTTGTCCTCACCATGGTTATAGTCAATGGATGCTTATGCAAATCTTCTATGATGGTCTCCTTCCTATGACCCGTGCAAGCCTTGATTCGGGTGCGGGAGGCCAACTAACAAAGCTTCCGGTTGACAATATTGAGCCTACAATTGAAGAGGTAGTACGACACTACTCTTGGGGAAATTCTACTAGAACCGCAAGCATGAAGAGTGCAAGCAAAGGCAAGTATGATCTTGATGCCATTGACCACATCAATGCAAAGCTTGATACCCTTGCAAAGAAATTGGAAAAGGTAAGCTTGGCATCCCCTAGCCAAGGTACTTCCCAAGCCTTTTCTTGTGAGATTTGTGGTGGGTCGGACCACGCTAGCTCTTATTGTGGTGGGTCTATGGACCATGTTGCTTGGGTGAATACTAGGGGTGAGGGAAATCCTAACTTCAACAACCAAGGGAGATGGAATAACAATGCGAGTGAAGGATGGAAGAACCCTCAACCACCCCAACCTTACCAAGCTAGACCACCCGGATTCCATAACCCCCAACAAACATTCACACAACCACCCCCTAGAGCTCCCTTTGAACCAAATCAACCAAAACAATGCTCTCTTGAATCCACTCTTCAACTCTTCTTAGCTCAACAAACAAAAACCAATGCCGATAACGATAGAAAGTTTGGGGAGATATACACTTTCCTCCAACAAATGAATGCCCACAATAAGATCATTGAAACCCAACTTGCCCAAGTCGCTCAACAAGTGAGCAACAACTCTTCAAACTCTTCCACCCAACTTCCTAGTCAACCCATTATTCGAGACCAAGTTAAAGCCATTACTTTGAGATCCGGAGCTCACTATGAGGGTCCTAAGATGCTTACACTTGATGATGCTAACCCCTCCAATGAGAGTGAGAATGTGGATAGTGAAGTTGATAAAGAGATTGAAAATGTCGTTGTGGAAGACATTCATGAGGATGGCACTCCTATAGTTGTTGAACCCGAAAAGTCAAGGAAAGAGCCTCCTCCAATGAAAAACTACACTCCTCCGGTTCCATATCCTCAACGGTTAATGAAGAAGCAACTCAATGATAAGTTTGTCAAATTCCTTGAAGTAATGAAGGGTCTACAAGTGCACATTCCATTTCTCCAAGCTATGGCTCAAATGCCTACCTATGCTAAATTTCTCAAAGAACTTCTCTCCAACAAGTCTAAACTTGAGGAAAGTTCTACTATTGCTCTCACCACCGAGGTTAGTGCGGTTCTCCAAAATAAGCTCCCCGAAAAACTAGAAGATCCGGGTTCTTTCTCTATACCCGTGAGAATTGGACATTTGGAGTCAAAAAGAGCATTAGCCGACCTAGGAGCGAGTGTTAGCCTCATGCCGCTTTCAATTGCAAGAAAGCTCAACTTTGAGCTTAAACCTACTAGAAGAGCAATACAATTGGCGGATCATTCGGTTAAGGTCCCCGTTGGAGAATTGGAAGATGTGCCGGTGCAAGTAGGGAGAGTCTTTATTCCTTGTGATTTTGTTGTGATGGAGATGGAAGAGGACTCTCAAGTGCCTCTCATCTTGGGAAGACCCTTCTTGAAAACGGCCGAGGTGCTTGTGGATATGAAGAGAGATATCATGACTTTGACGGTCGGAGATGAAAAAATGGAATTTGCATTCAACAAAAGTATGAAAGCCCCCATCATGGAAGAAGTGCATCGGATGGACACTCTTGAGCAAGATCTATCAAGTCTTAAGGCCTTGAATGAGGTAAGGGACCCCTTTCACGATGTGATATCAAGGAAGAAACAAGAAAGGGGAGGTGAAGTTTGCAACCTCAAGAAAGTCGTGAATAAAGTTTCCATCTATCATCCGAAAGAAGCAAAGTTTAAGGTATTCGAAGCCCCATTGAAGAAGAAGAAGAGTAATAAGCTTCCTCCCACTTGCAATGAAAAAATGGAGTTTGCATCCAAGAAAACCAATAGGACTCCACTCATGAAGAATGTGGACCACATAGATGTATGTAGTCATGAAGTGGTGAGCCTCAAGACTTGGGATGTGCATGATTGGGTTTATGATGGATGGCATGACCCTTTGTGTGATTCAATGCAAGCTGTGAAAGATGAAAAAAGATCAACTAATGAAACTCATGGCTTACTACTTCAAAGATTTTCACCCAGCAACTTTGAGGACTACTCTTTCCGCCCTCCATGATGACCTCACACATGGTCGAGCTATCGACCTTAAAAAGAGCACTATCGGGAGGTAACCCGTATTTATTGCTTTTATTTTCTTTCTTTCTTATAATTTTCTTTATTTTGATAGCTTTTATTTGATTTTAGTTTGGTTGTATGTACTCATTTACGTACTTTGACCCTCGTTTGGCATGTTGGTTTGTTGGTTAACCTTCCCCTTTCCCTTCCTTTCCCCCCCTCCCTTTTGATTCTCTTGTTCATGCATTGAGGACAATGCTTTCTTCTAGCTTGGGGGAGTAATTATCCGCTAGCTTGGGGGAAATATTTATATATTTTTTACTCATTTTCAGAAAAAAAAAAGAAAAAAAAATCGTATATTTTTTTAAAAAATCCAAAAAGTTTTTTTTTTTTTTATCTTCTTTCTTTGTTTTAGCTTTCTTTCCTTTCCTTTCCTTTTCTTTCCCCTCTTTTTCAATCTTTGTTTTTAGTTCTAAAAAAAATAAAAATAAAAAAAAATTGAAAAAGAGAAAAAAATAGCAAAAAAATCTGAAAAACAAAGAAAAACAAAAAGAAATTTTAGCTTTGAATAAAGTTTTGATTTCCTTACCCAAGGAAGATTCTAGTTGATGATATTTGTGGATTCCTTGCTTGGATTTTAAGTATATGTTTAGAGGCTCATTTTGGAAGAGTGTGAGCTTGGGCTGTGGTGCTTTAGGAGGTGATTAATCTTAATTGCATTAGAATCAACCAAAGTGAAACCAATGAATGCTCAATTGGATGTCTAGTCTTGATTCTTGACTATGTTGCTCATGCTTGAATAAATTTAGCTTCAAATTTGCGGTCCCTAGTATCCCTAGATATGCTCATCATGTCCCCAAACAAAACTCTACAAAAAGCTTAGTTTTTACTTCTTTTCATTTGTAATAAGTGGTACAAAAAGCCACAAGTTCTCATGTCTCTCTTTAGTGAGTAGTTACTCATATTTTGTATAGCAAAAATTCCCATAATAAGGGAAAAAGAAAAAGCCAAAAACAGTCAAAAAAGGCGTGAAAAATGAAAAAAAAAGTAAAGAAAAACGAAAATAAAAAAGACTAGAAGAATTCCAATAAAAGAGGTCAATTTGTGGATGCCTCCCACACTTAGTACTAATTTTTCTAAAGTTTTGAGTAGAATGGAGTCTAAGGCATATTTGTGTGTCTAGGGATGGTGGACTAGTGGTTTGAGCTTCTATAAAACTTGAAGAGCTATAGATCTTTTGGATAGCTAGGTGTTCTCTAATGAGCGAGTAAAAAGTCTAGTTAGGTGTCCTTTTGCAATCTTGATTAGTTGCTTTCTCTACCCATAACCTATGAGTACACTTGGAAATTAGTTGTTTTGAAAGTTGCTCTCTATTCTTGCTTATGAACCATTTCATTGATAGTTGACTTGGGCATTGCTTTTGAATTTGATTGAATAAATTGTTGATGAAAAACTAGAGTTGTGGGTTTGAAAACTCTTTGGAAACCCTCGCGAGATCCCACTCACCCTCTACAGCGTTCTAGGGGTTTAAAGAGCTTGTTGCATGTGCTAAATGCAATCGTGATTCCTACGAAAATGAGTTAGTGTAAATTCTTTATCCTTCCTTCCTTTTTCATTTTTCTTCCCCCTTCCTTCTTCATTTTGTTTTCAAATAACTTTTCATTCTCCTACTTGTGTTTTAATATATATTGCTTGAGGACAAGCAAAGATCTAGCTTGGGGGAGTTTGATATCTTGTTTATTGCTTTACTTTTTGATAGTTTTTAATTGGTATTATAGTTGTTTTTGAGTTAGTTTAGGCTAGTTTGTTAGTTATTTCCTTAATTTGTGCAATTTTCCTTCTTGTATGCACTTTCTTTGGGCAAATTGTTTCATTTCAGGACTTAGGCGCATGCTTGGAGGACACTTGCACAACCCCGAATATTAATATCGAAGAGGAAGGTCAAGGAAGCATAACCGAGTTCCGGGGGCAAATATAAGAAGTTTTGGAAGGGTTTGTGCACAAGGGTCAACTTCAAATGACAATAACTTTCAGCACACAAAACATTTTTGAGCGATTCAAGTTAGAGATGAAATTTTGGCTCAATATCTTTCCAACAAGTGGTCACAAACTTAATTCCGATGAAAAACGAGTGAGATATGGCCGTTTGAAAATAAACTGACGAAACTGAAAACTGACCCGAGCGCTCGGGTCAAATGACCCGCCCGGGTCAATCTGCGGAGAACTCATATTTCAGTCTTGATCAGTTGACCCGCCCGGGTCAGGTGACCCGAGGGCTCGGGTCAGGTCACCCGAGAGCTCGGGTCATCCAACCCGCCGGGTCGGGTTATATTTCCGAACCTTTTTGCGACTTTGTTTGTTTTAATGCGGGGTTGTTTTGTAATTTTCTGTTTTATTTCTTATGACTATATAAGAGGGACTCCTCTTATTTTAACTTAGGCAATTATTAACTAGAGATTAGAGAGAGATTAGATCTAGCTTGTTTTAGCATTCAAGTTTAGAACAAAACCCTAGGAGAGAGAAAAGTGGAAGTTTGAAGCTTTTGGATCTCCATTCTTCATTAATGAAAGTTTAAAGTTGGTAATCTTTGTTTATTTTCTTCTTTCCTTCCATTATTCTTGCTTATTTCATGATTTGTTTGTTTAGATCTTGCTTTATTAGTTGATTATTTGCATTTTTCTCTTTTTCCTCCATGGTTATGGTGATGAAGTTATTTCAAGCTTTGTTTTGTTTTATTTCCATAATGTGTGAGTAGTTTCTTACTAGGGGAAGGCATGTAACCTTCATTTACTCTTTGGATCCTAGATCTAAGTTAGGGAGTTAACTTTTGGGGTTGAACTTGTTGATCAAACTTGTTTTACTTGGTTTGCTGGGTGATTGATCACCACTTAACTTGCATATTTGGAATTCCTAGTGAAGGATTGAGAGATGAAGCTAGGAATAAACTAAGTTTGGTTGCTAGACTAGGATCCCCATGAAAATAGGCATTTTCTAGTTTAGGGAAGCTTGATTAATCATGTTGTGCTTGATTTGGCTAGATTGGTTGCTCATGCCATGAGAATAGGTCATGAGTGACTAATCAAGCTCCTCTAATTAGCTCGAGAGAGTAATTAGAGTTCATATGTGCGTGATTTTCCCCTTGTGATCCCCCATTTGTTTCCCCTTGGCTTTGATGATTGGATTCTTGGATTGAGTGTTGGTGAATCCCCCTAATCCCCTAGTTTCTTTACCCTTGTCTTATCTCCTTTAATTGTTCGTTGATTTACTTTGCAAATCTTCTAGTTTAATTAGAATTTAGAATCATTGCTAAACTTTCAATCAAAACCCAAAAATTGATTTAGCTCATTGTAGTTAGCTAATTAACTCTTGACTTAACCCTACTTCCTTGTGGATTTCGACCCTATACTTATCCTATTTTGGATAAATTAGGTTATATTTGGCGAGTATACAACGACCCGTCATGCTGCTGCTGCTGGTGGTCTGTTGCTGCTGGTGGTGGTGGTGGTCTGTTGTTGCTGTTGCTGCAGCTTTTGGTCCGTTCTTGTTGCTGTTGTTGACACGTCTAATAATTAGAGTATTAGCTCAATACTCTAATTAGTTCAATACTTGTATACATTTTGTTATTTTAGAGTTTAGACTTACTCATTTTGTTATTTACATTATTCATTTGTAAGTGTACTTGATTTTTTCTTTTGTAAACATTGAAGTATATGAATATAAGAGTTTTCTATTTTTCCTAATTTACTTGTCTTATTCTCTCTAATATTCCTTCAAATTCAATATACTTTTCAGTTCAATGTCTTATGCTGTTGTAATTGACACGCCTACATAATTACTTACTAACTAAGTAAATCAACAAAAGACACAGATTCACAATATAATGTTAGCACACAAATTACGATCATAATAATCTCAGACCCTAATAACAAAGTATCACAAAACCATGTAAGCACACACATTAATGGAAAATCCCTTTCCACACAAAACACGGCATGCAGTTGCACAAGTATAAGAGTATTTTTTTTAGGGGAAAGTATAAGAGTATTAATAGAGGGGAGAAGAAGTACAGTATTGAATGCTTAGAATATTTGGGTTTTTGAACATTTGGGCCCCCAAGCTGAACTGCGCCTATTGAAAATGTTTTGTCATAGGTCATAGGCCATAACATGTGCTAAGAGGAAGAAAACTGGGCCGGAACTTTTGAGTCAGGTTGTATTGGGCCGGAATGGTTTTGGGTCGGGTTTAGTTGGGTCGGGTGGTAACTGGGTTGGGTGATAACTGGGTCGGTGATAACTGGGTTGGGCCACAACTGGGTCGGGTGCTAACTGGGTTGGGTCACAACTGGGTTGGGTGATAACTGGATGGGTTTAACTGGGTCATTGGCGGGTGAAGTTGGGTGCGGGTTAGTTTTGGGTCGGAAACAGGTTGGGTCTGGGTCGTTGTTCACGGGTGCAACTGGCCACGGGTCCACCTGGGTCGGCCCAGTTCAGGTTGGGTTACCAATTCCACGGGTTCAACTGGGCATGGGTGGATATTGGGTCGGAATGGGTCGGCATTCCAACCGACCACTCTCTCGGCTCGGAACATGTTGGGTCTGGGTCGCATGCGGGTTCACCCGTGGGTCGGTCCAGTTTTTGACACCTCAAAAGCTCACAAGTGTGCTTAGGCATAGTTTGTTTCGTAGCTTAATAGGATTACTATACTCACTATTGTCAACTTGCACAAATTATGAGGTACTTTTTGGAGTATATAAGCTATGTACTTGGTGGGTGCGGATGTGTCGTTGTGCACCGCTCCCGGCCAAAGATAAAATTTCTTCTACTCTCTTTTACACTAAGCTAGTATAATGGAAGTAGGGGTCGTATCCACAGGGAAACAGGGACGAGTTTAATACTTAGCGTGATCCAAAACCTAGATTAAGCTAAGGGCCGAGAAACCTAATAATAATAACAAAGGGGGGTTTCAAGTAGATTATAACTAAACTACAACTAACTAGCATATAAACAAGATGAGAAATCAATATGGGAAGATCTTGAATCCGATTAACATCCACTTCAATTCATTATCGATCCTTGAACCTCCACTCTAATTATTTCCATAATTATCTATTGTCGAGAACTAATCTCGCATTCTCCTTATTCTTAGTTGAATAGCACGATCAGCGTGACTATAAAACCCTAACTAAAGGATAACCTAGTCCGATCGCGTCTAAGTTCAATCCAATAGCAGCAATAAACACAGAGAACCAACAGACCTGCTAACGTCATACAAGCGATAAACATTCAACAGTTGATTCAATTTCCCCAAGAAATCACCAAGACGATCTGCATCTAAGTTACTTCCTAGTTTGCTACCAATTGATAAAAGAATAAAACAATCCGATTCTATTCTTAAATCTAGCATTAGATTAATTACACAATCAAACTAGTAACGTTCCTTGCATAATTATGCAAAAATCATAGAAAGCAAGAATAGAAATTAAACCATAATCAAAGAAACTAAATAGAGAGGAAAGATCTCACAATAATGCTTGAAGCTCCATATTAATCTCGTTCAAGAACGGTTCAAGCTACAATCGGCATAGCATAAGCCAATCCCATAATTGAAATCTACAAAAACTAAACTAGAAAATAAAAACTAAAAAGAGAAGACAACAAGAGAGGAGTGGAGTTTTGGAGACTCCCTCTCCTTGTGGCTGCTGCCCCCTAGGTCCAAAAACAAGTTTAGTATTTATACTAAAGCTCAAAAATCAGCCGACAATTACACCGACCTAGGGGTCGCGAGGTGCGAAGTAGGTCGCACCGTGCGAAGAGTTGCTGCCTCCAACACGAGCTGAAGAGCTGGGGCAGGCCAAGAGGTCGCGAGGTGCGAAGGACCTCGCGAGTCGCGAGCAGGCAGGTCGCGAGGTGCGACCTAGCTCGCGAGGTGCGAGCTGCCTCGGTCCTGCTTGCTGCGAGCATGCGTGAGAGCTGGGCATCGAGCCTGCTGGGCGATGATGCGGCTGGGCCTTGCGGTGCTGTTTGGGCGAGGCTGCTGGGCATGCGATGCTCACGAGAGCCTGGCTTGGCGAGCTTGTGGTGATGCTTAGGCTTGCGGTGATGCTTGGGCTTGCGGTGATGCTTGGGCTTGCGGTGATGCTTGGTACTTTGCTCGGCTCAAATGCACTTCACCTTGGAAGCTCGGAATACATGACATTAACACAACTTATCTCGCAAAACTCCGAACTTCCGCTAAGAGTTAAATAAAACACGAATGTTAACAATTACAATCAAACCCTTAGCAAAGTGCACCCAAAGTAACGTAAATACTACGTATAACTTGAGCGTATCAAATACCCCCACACTTGAACTTTACTCGACCTCGAGTAAACTCAAAATGAGGATCACCAAATAAATCATCACCCAAGCTAACGACACCAACCTACACTCCCCATCAACTACATCATCATCATCACATCTTAACAACATCCGCTCAAAACCTAAACGTAAGGGATGATGATTCCCCCACACTTAGATTCAAGCTCACCTGAAATATACAAAGACGCGACAACAATAATAACCAGCAACACCAACAAGTTTAACCAACAACACCAACAAGAATCAAAATGCCTGCTTACGACACACTAAACTATCAGTTCTCCCAAACCTCAAAAGATGACCTAAAACTACTACTACTACAACTAACTTAGAATAGCAAGCCATGGAATGAAGACAAAAAGGGATAAATTCCATGCTTACTCCCAAAAACAAACAATCAACCAAAAGAATGTGAAAGCCAAAATAAATATTCACAAAATCAAGGATGAAATAACCAACCCAACCCGAAAACGCTTTCCACCTTATGACACCATCTCCGGCAAATGAGTTTTCAAAGTATATAATTCTCTCTTAATCTCTCATTTTGCCTAGGAGCCTTTTCGGGTTTTCATCCTAGCTTCTCACATTTTTTTTTTTCATCTCTCTTCTTTTTCCGGCTCACAAAACTCACCCGCTCAACTAGCTCTTTTTTGCATAGGCCGCCCTTTCGGGTTTTCGACCTATCCGAGCCCCCAATTTTGCCCGAGTCGCCCACCCTTGTGGGTTTTCAACTCAGCGGGTTTCATTTCATCACTTTTTTTTTTTATATTTTTTTGTTTTTCTCAATTTTTTTCATTTTTTCAAATTGAAAGTAATAAATACAACATAGATACATGAGAATGAGAATACCCTCCCCCCTACTTAAACTACACATTGTCCTCAATGTGTCGACAATTAAAAGAAAAAGTAAACTGAAAATGGGGGGGGAAATCGAAAATCGGGTAAACCGAAGATCGAATGCTCAAGACTCATGACCAAACAATCCGTCAAACTCAAATTTCTTAACAACACCATCTCAAATCTCCTAACTCAACTCACAACCCTCTCCCTCGAATCACTCAAACAAATGACAAGTTCAAAAGTTTTGAATTTGTGAGATTTTCACCTAGCTCAAGAGATCGAAAAGATACATTAACAATCTCAATCCTCTAGTGTTACCAACTCCTAGCTATTGAAGTCCTCCCAACGGGTTTTATTTGTGGATTTTGGTTCCAAGCGGATTAAGATTGGTTGTGGATCTTTTTAGTGGGTGGGCGGTGGGTGAAAGAAAATTTGTTGTGGTGGTGGAAATTTGATGAGAAAATAAAGGAAAAGAAAGAAAATAAAAGGGATCTCGGGTTGCCTCCCGAGAAGCGCTGTTGTTTAAAGTCGTTAGCTCGACTTAGTACCTTAAGCTCAATCATTGGGTTGTGCTCCATGTGTGACAATGGTGGTTCCATGTCAATCTCCACTTCAAGTACCTGCAAAACTGATTGAGAAGAACCCTTGCAATGCATTGTTAGCTCTATGAGTGCCAACCAAAAACAAAGAGCACAAGCAATACCATCCAAAAATCACGCTAAATACAAACAAGTAACACCGTTTCCCCGGCAACGGCGCCAAAATTTGGTGGGTGCGGATGTGTCGTTGTGCACCGCTCCCGGCCAAAGATAAAATTTCTCCTACTCTCTTTTACACTAAGCTAGTATAATGGAAGTAGGGGTCGTATCCACAGGGAAACAGGGACGAGTTTAATACTTAGCGTGATTCAAAACCTAGATTAAGCTAAGGGCCGAGATACCTAATAATAATAACAAAGGGGGGTTTCAAGTAAATTATAACTAAACTACAACTAACTAGCATATAAACAAGATGAGAAATCAATATGGGAAGATCTTGAATCCGATTAACATCCACTTCAATTCATTATCGATCCTTGAACCTCCACTCTAATTATTTCCATAATTATCTATTGTCGAGAACTAATCTCGCATTCTCCTTATTCTTAGTTGAATAGCACGATCAGCGTGACTATAAAACCCTAACTAAAGGATAACCTAGTCCGATCGCGTCTAAGTTCAATCCAATAGCAGCAATAAACACGAGAGAACCAAAGCACACGCTAACGTCATACAAGCGATAAACATTCAACGGTTGATTCAATTTCCCCAAGAAATAACCAAGACGATCTCGCATCTAAGTTACTTCCTAGTTTGCTACCAATTGATAAAAGAATAAAACAATCCGATTCTATTCTTAAATCTAGCATTAGATTAATTACACAATCAAACTAGTAACGTTCCTAGCATAATTATGCAAAAATCATAGAAAGCAAGCATAGAAATTAAACCATAATCAAAGAAACTAAATAGAGAGGAAAGATCTCACAATAATGCTTGAAGCTCCATATTAATCTTGTTCAAGAACGGTTCAAGCTACAATCGGCATAGCATAAGCCAATCCCGTAATTGAAATCTACAAAAACTAAACTAGAAAATAAAAACTAAAAAGAGAAGACAACAAGAGAGGAGTGGAGTTTTGGAGACTCCCTCTCCTTGTGGCTGCTGCCCCCCTAGGTCCAAAAATAAGTTTAGTATTTATACTAAAGCTCAAAAATCAGCCGACAATTACACCGACCTAGGGGGTCGCGAGGTGCGAAGTAGGTCGTACCGTGCGAAGAGTTCTTTGCCTCCAACACGAGCCGAAGAGCCGGGCAAGCCAAGAGGTCGCGAGGTGCGAAGGACCTCGCGAGTCGCGAGCAGGCAGGTCGCGAGGTGCGAGCTGCCTCGGTCCTGCTTGCTGCGAGCATGCGCGAGAGCTGGGCATCGAGCCTGCTGGGCGATGATGCGACTGGGTCTTGCGGTGCTGTTTGGGCGAGGCTGCTGGGCATGCGATGCTCACGAGAGCCTGGCTTGGCGAGCTTGTGGTGATGCTTAGGCTTGCGGTGATGCTTGGGCTTGCGGTGATGCTTGGGCTTGCGGTCTTTGCTGGTACTTTGCTCTGGCTCAAATGCACTTCACCTTGGAAGCTCGGAATACATGACATTAACACAACTTATCTCGCAAAACTCCGAACTTCCGCTAAGAGTTAAATAAAATACGAATGTTAACAATTACAATCAAACCCTTAGCAAAGTGCACCCAAAGTAACGTAAATACTACGTATAACTTGAGCGTATCAGTACTCCTAATTCACAATCTCATATTTTGATTCATACTTCCTTCACTTCAAATTCAATACAACATTTGTCTTTTTTAGTAGTTCTTCAATTAATGCAACACTTCTATAAATGGAAAAAAGGATATACCTACACATGGGACCACTTACACTAAACAACTCTTCTCTCTCCTTGCTTTAACATAAATATTAACACAATACAATACCCCACAACCAACTCCCTCCTAAATCTTTGTGCCATATGCAAGTGTTGCATTCTTTGTGAAGCGGAGGTAGTAAAATTTAAGCGGGTCCCGCTAAGAAAATGAATAAAATATTGAGATTGCGTGTTGGAAGTACATAGAGCTATGTATACCAAGGTGTATGATGTACCTTTTTTTTTGGGTAATTAAGAGTAATATTAGCCAAAAAAACACGAAAACACTTAAGTGAACTTAGTGTAAGCCCACACTACCATACTGGACAGGCCAGTATTTACAAGCTTTCAAGCCAGTTTTTGTCACTATTTGTAATTTTAGTACCCACTAACTATGCTACTCTATAATTCACAGTGAATTTAATTTCTTTGATTATGTATTCTATTGTATGTACAGTATCATTCCAATAGGCTAAGTTCCTATTCTTCCATATGGTGTAGATAGTGGCTCCTATAGCATCAAAACCCATCTTTCTCTTGAATTTCGACCCAGCAAATCTGTTCTGCATCCATCTGCAGATCTGAGTTAAGTTCCTCTTGTGCCATCTCATCCCAAGACAAGACATAATCCCCTGAATACATCGCATGCTAAACGTGCAATCAAAGAAAAGATGATTCAGGTCTTCACTATGTTGTTGACAGAGGCAGCATCTGTCATTGTTACATATCCCTATTTGCATTAGTCTTGCTTTAGTCTTCAATCTCTTATAAGCAGTTAACACATGATGAACCTATGTTTAGGAATAAAAAATCTATTCCAAACATATCTTCTCCACTGAACTTGTGTTTCTTCATTACTCAACTTTTTATAAAGTTTTTAATGCTAAAGTCAGTCTCCTTTATCCATTCATCCCCTAACAGCAACCCATTCACCTCATTCTTAGCTTTACAAACCACTTTCCATGCCCAGCTGGCACTGGTACGAGCAGTATAGCTACTCCAATCCTCCCCTCTAATATACACACAGTTCACCCACTTCACCCATAGGTTCTCTTTTTCCTGAGCAATGTGCTAAGCAAGTTTACACACAGCTGCCATATTCCATCTAACAATATTCCTCAGCCCCAATCCTCCTGTATTCTTTGTTTTACACATAATGTCCCAAGCTACAGCCCCAGGTTTGCTGTCATTATAGGTACCAGTCCACAAATAACAACGACAAATGGTGTTGACATCATTCAAAACACTCTTTGGGAGAATGAAAATTTATCCCCAATACACCTGAACACTCATTAAAACAATGTGCACAAGTTGAGATCTAGCAGCAAAAGACAAGTTTCTTGAACTCCATGTTCTAATTCTGCTTATCATCTTGTTTACAAGCCCTTGGCAATCCTTTGCTGTCAACTTCATGGTAGATATGGGCACACCCAGGGATCTGAAGGGGGGAGCTCCTCTGGTAAACCCACTAACATCAATTACCCTGCTTATTTCATGATCATCCATCCCAAAGATAGTACACTTCGACTTTGATTTATTTACCTCCAATCCGGATGCATTTGAGAACATTTGAAACCCCTGTAATAATGTGTAGATTGATCTGAAGTCACCATGGCAGAAAAGCAACAGGTCATCAGTAAAACACAGGTGCACCAATTTCAGTCCAGTACATATGGCATGATATTTGAACCCCTCCAATTCACCAACATAAGAGATAATTCTGTCTAGATAATCCATGCCAAGTGCAAAGAGCAAAGGAGACATGGGGTCTCCTTGCCTGAGTCCTCTATAGGCATTAAAGAACCCAGTAGGAGTGCCGTTAAGCATGATTGAAAATTTTATTGTCTTCACACAAGTCATAATCAACATCACAAAGTTCCTAGGAAAGCCAGCTCCTTCTAGCATCTGTTCAAGGAAGTTCCGGTTTACAGTATCGTATGCCTTCCTTAGATCAAGTTTCATACGACACCTTGATCTAGTGGCCTTCCTCTTGTACATCTTCACCAAGTCCTCACAGATCAACACATTTCTGATTATACTTCTGCCTGCAACAAAGGCACCTTCTGTTGGGGAAATAATATTAGGAAAGATTTTGTTAAGCTTCTCACTTATTAGCTTTGTGATAGTCTTATACAGAATAGTGCAACAGGCTATTGGTCTAAAGTCTGATACAACACCTGGGCATTCAATTTTAGGCACCAAAGTCAGAGTGGTAGCATTTATCACTTTTAACAGCTTTCCTGTTTTAAATACATCCAACACATCTTCAGACAAATCATCCCCAATTATCTCCCAACAATGATTGAAAAATTTGCTGTTAAATCCATCAGCACCAGGCGCTTTCTCATCAGGGATGCTGAAGATGATCCTTTTCACATCCTCCTTTGTAAAGGCCACTTTAAGCAGCTGCATATGTGCATCAAATAGCTTCTTCCCCTTGTCAATCAGAGCATTCAAAACAGATTGCTTTTGTTTTATCTGAGAAAAAAGAACCTGGTAATAATCTAGGAATGCCATGTCAATCTTCTGTTTTTCAGTAATCCATTCACCATCTGAATTGTGCATAGAATGAATCTTATTTCTGTATCTTCTAGCCTTGATTGCTTGATAGAATATCTTGGAGTTTTCATCACCCTCCTTAAACCATGTGAGCTTTACTTTCTGCTGTAATAAGGAATATTTATTCTTCTTGGCATTCTTATAATGTTCCATGGCTATTTTTTCCCTGGTTGCTAGTTCAGGATCATTAGGCTGTTTATGCATAGCAGCCTGGGCTTTATCAACAGCATCCTTAGCCTTTATCACTGCAGCTTCTACATCCCCAAACCCAACTCTATTCAGCTCCTTTAACCCTTCCTTAACCTTCTTCATCTTCATCTAAACCCTGTACATGGCACAACCAGTCACCTGCATACTCCAAGCCTGTCTTACTAACTAAAGCATACCAGGGTGATTACACCCCATATTATGAAACCTATAAGGTTTCTTAGTACTCACATCAGGGAAGGCATTCAATAGCATAGGTGTGTGATCAAAGTTACCCTCAGGCAGGAAAACCACCTCAGCCATATCATGTTTGTCAATCCACTCATTGCTAGCTAGCACTCTATCAATTCGAGAAAAAACCCTTTGTTCCCCATCTTATTTATTATTCCAGGTAAAGTATCTTCATGTTGCTTTTACATCAACCAAATTACAATGCATCATCCATTCCAGTATAAGGTGAACCTCGGCTTGTCTAACCTGAGCTCCAACTCCTATCCTCCACACTATTTAAGGCATTGAAATCACCCATCAAGAGCCAAGGCATACCACTCCCGACAACATTTTTTAAACACCTTCATAATTCCATCCTACTAGTCTGATCATTAAAGCCATAGACAAATGTACAGTCAAAATCTTCCCCATTTATAGGCTTCACAATGCAGTGCATGAATTGGCTATGTACAACACGAATTGTCAAATTAAAGGAAGTAGGACACCACCCAATGATAATTCTTCCATTGTTGTGACAACTATTGTTATGGGTAAAACACCACCCAGGGCACATGTTTAGGTATACATCACCTAGTCTAGGGCTTTTGACCCTAGTTTATAAGAGACAAAATAGCTTAACATCATTAGAGGTAAGAATATGCCTTACCTCAGCTTGTTTAGCTCTGCTGTTTATGCCTCTTACATTCCATGTCATAATTCTATCCATCAGGAGTAGGGGGAGTCACCCTCTGCTCTTTGTTTCTTGTTTGATCACCAGTACTGAGTCCATCTCCCTTCTCTATACTCTGTCCAGTCTGTCCACCAGTCATGCTGTTTTCCCCTACTCCTTGCACCACTTAAGTACCTCCATCAATACTTATGTCAATAGCATATCCTCATTCTGCAGAGCTAGAAATGAGTTATGAACAGGGATTACAAGCTCCCCCTCAGCTGTAGTTGGCTTTTTACTACCAACTGTAGTGAACCCATCATTATCCTTTTGCACATATTTCTTTTTCACCCATTTCAACTTTCCATTTGTCTTCCTACAGTCATCTCCTTCATGTCCATATCCACCACATTTCGAGCATAAAACCGATCTCCATTCATACTCAACCTTTTGTTCGACTATGCATCCATGTTCATTACAAAATGATACTACTTCAGGAAGAGATTGGTTCAGCCCAACTTCCACCATTACACGAGCAAAACTCAATTTGTCTTTGTTTTTCGTTGCTTGGTCCATTTTAACAACACCACCCAGAAGCCCTGCAATCTTGAAAAGACTTTTTCCCCCCAATATTTAAACGTCAAATTCAGAAGTTTAATCCAAATTGGGATGTTTTGTACCTCATTTTTGTCAATCACCATATCAGGTTCCCACAATTTCGTAATCAGAGGTTTTTGATTAAAGAAATTGAACCCATCATTCTTCACCTTCAAACATGATTCTAATGTCTTAAATCGAACAATGAACATTGTAACACCCCCAACTTTCTCTCTTTCTAAAAATATATTTTAATATAAAACTCATTGAGAAACTTGAGAGTATTACCGCCACGTGATAACGTTAAAGGCTTTAATACTAACTACTAACTGAACTTTAAACTAATGCAGCGGAATAACTGAAATACTTCTCTTTATTGATATAAACTTTATTGTACAACAATAACAATGGAATATAGAAAATAAAATAACAACTCCTTGACTAATTATGATTCCTCACTAGCTCCCCCATATGAAGTATGCATCATATCAACCTGTAAATTCTGCTCGCCAAAATAGGGTCATCACAGGGACAAAGCCATAAAACAAAACAAAAGCGTGTCAGTAAAAATACTGAGTACATGTATATGCGGAATATAAAAACACTTTATTTAATTAAACATTTGAAATATTTAATTTCGAAAATCCTTCCTTGAATACTTGATAATTATATAACATAAAGTATTTAACTTTAATAAAAACTCCTTTTCCTTGCCTAGGTACCTTTCCTAAAGTGTGCACACCCCCCAAGTTTAGTATTCCTTACTGAGTCTATTACGAGGGGTTACTACCTTGTCCACATGACTTATACAAAAAGTACATGGGTAACATATAATAGCTACCGTTATTGCTAATAAATAACAAGCCGTTGCCTCTTTAATTGCGATCATAAAAGATCATGTATCTAATAAAAATTCTTTCGGAAATAATCCTATTTAAAAAGAATAATAATACTTATAAACTTAGCCATGTAAAGGCATAAATAAATAAAAAAACTTATTCTTGAAATAAGCTTGGAAAATCTTATTGATATATGAAATAATTTTTATGATAATACTAATAGGAATAGTAATAATAATAATGCTAATAATAATAGAGTTAAGTACTCGTACTATGCAAGAAGCATGAATCATGAACCTTGAAGATTAAATACTTCAGTACCAATAAACTATAGTAGGAAGTTTTCCACTAACAATATAACAATCCAACTCAGTACATGGATTCGGAGACTAACAATAACAACAGTGTTAAACAACTCAACGCATGACAACAAAAGCATGGTTCAACATAGTTCATTATATTTTACCGATCGAAAATAAATTTAACTGCAGACTACTTAGCATGCTTATAATAAGTTATAAATTTAACATACTCATGTAAACTCATAATATTTATAATAAAACTCATCAAGTTCATAATAAAACTCACAAAACATGTGTTTCAATCTGAAAATAAAAACCCTAAAAACATGATACTACGTATGCAGAACAATATTTAAAGATCTACATATACACGCACCTTGAAAATTAAAAGACTACTAATGGGGAAAGAGAAAGGGTAGGCTAAGAGGGAGAGAGAGTTTAAACTTGAGAAAAGAGATGTATTTCTCAAATTTGGTGTGTAAAATATGAGGGGTGGAGGCCCCTATTTATACTAGTTGGATAGGTAGAGTCGAAGTAGGACTAGGAAACTAAAAGATGAATTTAACATAAAAGATAAACAATTTTAGCTAAGATCCAACTAATATTACGATCATCCAACTAAGATGAGGGAAAAATATAATTATCCCACAAGAGACATAGTCGTAAAACCTTAGTAAATAGATCAAAGTAACAGAACATTGAAGATAAAAGTTGTATTGACAAGCTTCCTCACTGCCGTGAGATACTTGGAACGATTTTTTTTTCCTTTTTTTTTTCTTTTTTGTATTTTATATACCTTTTTAGATTTTTCTTTTAAGCATTTTTTTTTATTTTGTTTTAAACAAAGTATTTGGATTTAAAAACTAGTAAACTTAGGCTCAATATTCATTTGGGCTAAAATTTATTTTAAACACCCAAAATCTTTTAAAAACCTATTTTAAAAGCCTTTTTAGTAAATAATAGTCTTTTTAATAACCAATTTTTTTCGAAAAATATAACTATTAACTTACTAAAAATACGGAGTATTACAGACTACCCCCCTTAAAAGAAGTTTCGTCCTCTAAACTTGAAGCAAGCAAATAAGAAATAAAGCAAGTAATTCACATATACCAAATTCTTTCTATAAAAGTAAGCTGACTCAGTTAATAACTCATAAAATAAGTCAAAATTAGGTCAAAAACAACGTTTTAAGTCAAAAGCGCGAAACCCTATCGCATTCTACCCCCCTTAAAAGGAGTTACGCCCCCGTAACTCGCTGAGACTTAAAACTTGACTTAAAATTATTTACCAACTTTGTAATACAAACAATAGAAGAATCGTTGCTGGAAATGGAATAACAAAATTACTAGATAGATAATATTTTCGAAATTATCTTTTGGGCTTTGAAAAAAATAACCACTTTTTCAAGGTATTAATAATAAAAGTGTTTGCCTTCAATAATAAATCAACATAATATAGAAAATATTTAAATAAGTCCAAAAGGGTAGTTTATGACAAACTGAAATGTTTATAAAATTTGAATAGGAAAATTTTTCCAAAATTAATAAAGAACTAATATTGATACTAAAAAGTAAAAACAAGTGTTGCATGGAAAAAAAATACTTGAGGCAAATGCTCATATAATACGAAAATGCTATAATATATAGTAATAACAAATGAATTTTATAAAATCTTTCGTAAGCTTTACTCGAAAATGCATAATCAATCATGCCTTTTCTTTTATTTAAAAAAAATAAATACCTTTGCTTTCTCCTCAAAATATAATCAGCTTCACATAACTCAGAAGGTCTCACAATGAATATCATCAAAATAACCCTTGATCCTACTTTATTACAAATACTCACCACTCATATGCTAAACTTGTTAACATAATAACAGAACACATACTTCAAGAAAAACAGTCTTCCTTACTTAGGATATCAAAACTAGAACTCCTCGAAATTCATCTTTAAATTTTCCTTGAAATACCATAATCAATATTCTCTCAAAACAGACAGTAGACAACTAGGTTTTGAGACAATAAATAAACAATTTTGCCTGAAAATTTATATAATCTCCATTTCAATAAAATTAACTCCTTCACATAATATATACTCAATGCTTAAATCCATAAGACAAAAATACGACTACTATTTCCAAAATCAATTACATGATTAACTAATTTCTTCTCGTTTCTCCTTTATTAAACTTCCGATTTTTTTTTCCAAAAAGTATATTTCTTCCATTATTAAAGTCACTTGACTCCTTTGATAATTGATATACCCAATCCTTTATAACTCATTGTAACAACAATAATACACTACTATTCAATCAAGAGTTCAAGACTACTTCCAAAAATAATCACGCTCTTGACACCCAATAGTACCCCAAAATCAACTTAGCATGACGTTTGGAAAGCTCTAGTATCTTACTTCCACCTTTTAAAACAAAAAGGATCTAAAGGAACCTACTAAAAATTCAAATATGGTCTTTCGTACTTTCTTTGCTTAACAACGATAATTTCTTTAAATATATTTGCAATTCAGCATAGGGTAAGATTCCTTAATTAAATCAAACTTCAAATATGGTATATCATATACCTATAAGGTCCTCATAATATCCCTTATTTTGTCACATTTTTAAGGTTATATCTATATCATAGCTAAAATAGTAAAATGGTTTTGACTATATCCATAAACAAAATATATAACTTATCTAAATCGTGATAATTCACCCCAAACGAGTATAAATCATTGATCGCCTACTTCTACTTTCCAAAAATCATAAATTTTCCCTTTCTTACTCGTGTTACTAAATATTAAAGATCATCCAACTTCATAAAACTTCAAATGACTAATTTCACAATTCTTAGCATAACGTAAGGTAATGTCTTCTTCATGTCTATAAAAAAACATAACTACTAAACTTCTTTCCTTCAAAGGAATAAACCAAAATAGTCTTCACCTTTAATGAATCTAAAATAGTCAACTAGTCTTACTTTGAAGTCACAGGTTCTTGTAACACTTATAAATCAACAAAATAAACATATAAATCACTTTGCATGAATTAGATCACATGCATACATGTCATATAAGACGTTAAATAATCAAATTCATCTCGTAGAAAATATCCGTGCCAAAAAAAATGCCTCAAAAGATAGTAATATCACAACTTGCAAGTAGCTTCTTAATAATATGTCATGAGAGACATAATAATAACTCAATTCTTATAATAAACAATAAACTCTTTCTTTTGCTTATGAAAAATACAATGATTTTCATATTAACTTGACAATAAGTCACACTTCCTTGAAATATATTAATAATAATCATATTGCTAATATAACAATAAATAACTAAACAATTCATATAAAAATTTCAATACTTAAAAAATTCAGCTTTATAATTCGAAAAAAAAATATAGATATATAAGTAAAATATGAATTACACGTTGACAGAATAGTTTAAATAAAAATAAAATCTGAATTGTAATTTGAAATGAATCGAAAAAGATTCAGAATTTCTAAAAAAAAAATATTTTTTTTTCAAATTTTTGAAAAATACATATATACATATATGGTCAATATAAAAATTTATTTTTTTGAGTACTAGGTTCATAGTGTATGAATAACCAGTCGAGTGAGTTCCCAGGAAAGAGAGGTGCGGCACAAACGGCCAACTTAAGTACCAAGTCTTTCCTAGCCATAACTTTCCTCAGATTAATATTCCACACACTTATTCCGTTCTTCAAAATATAAATCAGAAAATATTTATACTTGAAAATAGAAGTATTTATGCTAGAAAAAAAAATTGCACATAAAATGCCAAAAGAAAATGCAATAGAATGCGAAACTCTAACTTATATGTCCTTCCTAGACCTACCCATACTCTCATTGACTGTTTATTTTATTTTCAAAAAGAACCTGGAAAACTAATACCACTTTGTAACACCCCCCAAGTTTCTCTCTTTCTAAAAATATATTTTAATATAAAACTCATTGAGAAACTTGAGAGTATTACCGCCACGTGATAACGTTAAAGGCTTTAATACTAACTACTAACTGAACTTTAAACTAATGCAGCGGAATAACTGAAATACTTCTCTTTATTGATATAAACTTTATTGTACAACTATAACAATGGAATATAGAAAATAAAATAACAACTCCTTGACTAATTATGATTCCTCACTAGCTCCCCCATATGAAGTATGCATCATATCAACCTGTAAATTATGCTCGCCAAAATAGGGTCATCACAGGGACAAAGCCATAAAACAAAACAAAAGCATGTCAGTAAAAATACTGAGTGCATGTATATGCGGAATATAAAAACACTTTATTTAATTAAACATTTGAAATATTTAATTTCGAAAATCCTTCCTTGAATACTTGATAATTATATAACATAAAGTATTTAACTTTAATAAAAACTCCTTTTCCTTGCCTAGGTACCTTTCCTAAAGTGTGCACACCCCCCAAGTTTAGTATTCCTTACTGAGTCTATTACGAGGGGTTACTACCTTGTCCACATGACTTATACAAAAAGTACATGGGTAAAATATAATAGCTACCGTTCTTGCTAATAAATAACAAGTCGTTGCCTCTTTAATTGCGATCATAAAAGACCATGTATCTAATAAAAATTCTTTCGGAAATAATCCTCCTTAAAAAGAATAACAATACTTATAAACTTAGTCATCTAAAGGCATAAATAAATAAAAATAACTTGTTCTTGAAATAAGCTTGGGAAATCTTACTGATATATGAAATAATTTTTATGATAATACTAATAAGAATAGTAATAATAATAATGCTAATAATAATAGAGTTAAGTACTCGTACTATGCAAGAAGCATGCATCATGAACCTTGAAGATTAAATACATCAGTACCAATAAACTATAGTAATAGGAAGTTTTCCACTAACAATATAACAATCCAACTCAGTACATGGATTCGGAGACTAACAATAACAACAGTGTTAAACAACTCAACGCATGACAACAAAAGCATGGTTCAACATAGTTCATTATATTTTACCGATCGAAAATAAATTTAACTGCAGACTACTTAGCATGCTTATAATAAGTTATAAATTTAACATACTCATGTAAACTCATAATATTTATAATAAAACTCATCAAGTTCATAATAAAACTCACAAAACATGTGTTTCAATCTGAAAATAAAAAACCCTAAAAACATGATACTACGTATGCAGAACAATATTTAAAGATCTACATATACACGCACCTTGAAAATTAAAAGACTACTAATGGAGAAAGAGAAAGGGTAGGCTAAGAGGGAGAGAGAGTTTAAACTTGAGAAAAGAGATGTATTTCTCAAATTTGGTGTGTAAAATATGAGGGGTGGAGGCCCCTATTTATACTAGTTGGATAGGTAGAGTCGAAGTAGGACTAGGAAACTAAAACATGAATTTAACATAAAAGATAAACAATTTTAGCTAAGATCCAACTAATATTACGATCATCCAACTAAGATGAGGGAAAAATATAATTATCCCACAAGAGACATAGCCGTAAAACCTTAGTAAATAGATCAAAGTAACAGAACATTGAAGATAAAAGTTGTATTGACAAGCTTTCTCACTGCCGTGAGATACTTGGAACGATTTTTTTTTTTTCCTTTTTTTTTCTTTTTTGTATTTTATAAACCTTTTTGGATTTTTCTTTTAAGCATTTTTTTTTTGGGAAATTCCCACTGGTAACCCTGTACTATGGAACATTTGCAATGGTGAACCGTTTTTTTTTCCAGTTTCAAAAATAACCCTATACTTAGTAATATTATACGAAAGTGACCTTAATGATGGTAAAACCGTTAATTCAACCGTTAGTTTTATTGGTTTACCTAACCCAGGTTAACCCCAACCATCAACCACCACCCAGCCCACTAACATCCCACCCAACCACCACAGTTTTTACCAATAAAACTCACGGTTGAATTAACGGTTTTACCATCATTAAGGTCACTTTTGTATAATATTACTAAGTATAGGGTTATTTTTGAAACTGAAAAAAAAACGGTTTACCATTGCAAATGTTCCATAGTACAGGGTTACCAGTGGAAATTTCCCTTTTTTTTTATTTTGTTTTAAACAAAGTATTTGGATTTAAAAACTAGTAAACTTAGGCCCAATATTCATTTGGGCTAAAATTTATTTTAAACACCCAATATTCTTTTAAAAACCTATTTTAAAAGCCTTTTTAGTAAATAACAAGCCTTTTTAGTAAATAATAGTCTTTTTAATAACCAAATTTTTTCTAAAAATATAAATATTAACTTACTAAAAATACGGAGTATTACAAACATGCCCTTTCCAATCAAAGCAATTTTATCAATCCCTAGTTTCCCCCATATTCGATTGAAATATCCCTCCATAACAGGTAAAGGAGGATTAGCCCCCAACACATAACAAACCATAGCAGAAGACCAATATCCAATTTCTTCCCGGATATCATCAACTTCTATTGTAACTATAGGAGGTTTAGAATTCACCTGATTGTCATTTCTAGGAACCACATCTTCCTTTTGATCTGCCCACGACATTCGCTTCGGTGTACTGGTAGCCTTAGAGCCACTCTGCATCACTTCTAGCCACTCAGACAAAATTGCTTTCTCCATAGACTGTTGAATCTGATTCTCTAACGTCGCTGGAGGAATCGCCAACGTTATCTCCTCCAAATCGATTTCCTCCACTACCGGTTTCTCCAAAATAGGACTGGGGATTTTTAAACCCGATACTCCAGTAACTTCAATTCATCCACATATTTAGTCTTCCTAATCGGTGACGACGATGGTCCAGTTGCCTTCCCTTTACCCTTCTGTGCACTTTTCTTCGCTCCACGCCCCCTAGCCATGGCGTCAGCGCAGGATAAGAAATCACCTTATCATGCACTGACAGAGAGAGAGAAGAGAAGTAAGCTTCGACAATAACTTTTGGCATTAATGTACCTTTTTTATGTGGCAACGGAGCAGAACAAAACTGCGACAAGAGAAACTTATGGAGGCTTACGCCCCTCCATAGCTTGTTTATGCGCTTCCTTGACTCTTTCCTTGTCTACTTTTTGACAACAGAAATATGGGAGTTGAGTTGTTGTCGCCCTTATCCCTTCTATCACGCTTCGGACATTTTTGTCGACTTTTGTCTGGCCACTCAAGCCTTAACTGTTGCTTCCCAATCTGTCCACATGATAGTAATCCTTAATCCAAGTTTTTGAGCTTTTATGGCACTCCAGATGGCTTGAAGTTTCATTTGTAGTGGTGTGTTTGTTAGTGTTGGTTGGGCGTTGGTTATTGTAGTGTTATCCGCCTTTATTACCCACCCAATACCTGAACCTGATCTTCCTCTTTTGTTTGCTTTCCAAGCCCCGTCCACTTTGACTTGTACTACACCTTCCTCTTGCAATAGGAGACCGATGCTCCATAGGATGCCTTGAGGCTTCTCTCCTGCCTTGGCCTAGGTTACTTCTCTGGTTGGCTTCTTGACCGCACAAAAATTCTGCATTTCTCTTTCCATATTTTGGCTATGGATAGAATCCATTCCGGATCAACTGCTTTGTTGTGGAAAATTACTTCGCTGTCGTGCAACCAAATTCCCCATGAAGTGGCAATCATTGTTGTATAAGCTTCCCCTCCCTTCTCTCCCAGGTTGATGAAGTAGTTTAGGAGGTTTAGCATTCAACTTGTTCTAAATATATTTTAACTTTCTCAATCCATTTTTATATACAAATATCATAATGAATCAAATGCAACAATCACAAAACAAATCTTAGATATTTATGAAACAAAAAAAAAAGATAAACAATTACAAGGTACACTTATAATATTTATCATAGTCATGTACTGAGTTCAAAGGATTATCGAATTGGGTTTAGGTTTAAAAGTTTAATACTAAGGCCTTGTTCTTTTGAACTGAAATAAACTATATTGAATTGAACTAAAATTATGAGGATAAACTAGTTGAACTGAATTTGTTTGAACAGTCCAAAATAATAGGGTCTAGTCCAACTCGTATAATAAATGAATCGTATAATAAATGAATGAATCATTGCAAGTTAACCTACCTATTCAAACCAACTAATTTCGTGTCCACTTTGGGTCATTCGAGAGATCATGTCAGCATTTGGCATATTCAATATTGACAAGTGTTAATGTAAAAAGTAGGAGTTTAAGATAGTATGCGGCCCAATCAACACATCGGCATCTTAAAAGCCCAAAAGTTAATGGAGTACTATGATTGTTAACGCGCAAAGAAGTTCAGGAACTAAACCATCACCCACATGAATGCAAGATACCCCAACAAATATATGCGGATTACCGGTAACCGGTTTTGGCCTGCAATCCTGCATTACTCGTCTACCCACGACACGCGATAACCTAAAATATTTCCCGGTTGCCAGTGGGCATAAATTATAGAAAATTAAAAGAAAATAAGAAAGGTGAAATACAAAGGAAGCATCCGAACAACACGTGGCGAAATAACAGTGACAGATTAAAGGGTTAAAATAATATGATCACGTGACTAATATCACGTGCGGTCTTGAATCTGGTGTTTGACCAGGCAAGTGGGGGAGCCTAGCGCTGACTCAATCCTTATCCACTAATGACAACCTCCCACGTCTTCCACCACAAAACGCTGCCGTCCTGACAATTCTCTCTCAACCAACTCCTCAATTATCATCCTCTACGGCGTATTTGGTTTGTGAGTAGGGAATTTTGTCTTAAAAGAATGAATAAATTTCATTAATTAAAAATCATACGGTATCTATAATTAATACTAAAGATAAGCAAAACACAACCAAATAATCAAATAAAGGAACTCTAGATATAACTGTCGTAGTATTGAATTATATTAGATCTGACAATATAGCATAGCCCCTATTTGTTCGCTTAAACATACAACCTTTTTTTGAAAACATCTATCATTCAGACATAGTTTTGATAAGAAATCTCTTAATTGGACTAGTTTACAAAAATCCAATACCGATTGCAAATTTGTACAGCAAACCATCAATGAACTATATCTTTGCAATAAACCATAAAAACCGAACTTTTAACGAAAAAAACTTATATGGACTTGGTCCACACTAAATTAAATCTAATTCATGAAATTTATAAAAAAAAGGATCACTCTATAAAAAAATTAATATAAAGGATGAATAGATATAAATTATGAAGTTTGACTATGAAAAAAAGAAGTTACTATGTCACGAAAATTTAAAATTTCATCATTAAAAACTATGTGAAAAAAGATTTAATTAAAAAAAAAACAATATCATAAGAAAATAATAATAATTTAATAAAATTAAAAATTAATAATTATTAAACTAAAGGGGCAATTTGTATATATATTTGGTTTTGGCAAATATAATATTATTGTAGACTGCAGCCACAAAAGCTAACTCACTTTTAACTCACACAAGGGGAGACAAACAAATCAAACTCGAAACTCCTAGTAGTGGAGATAAAAAAAAACTCAATAATTGAGTAAAAAGATTTCCAACAGAAGAGAAAGGAGGATATTATTGACGAAAATTAAAAAAATAAGTGCATAAAAGTAGAAATTGAGGCTTACCACCATCGAAAATGATGGTGGTATCCCCAAACTAGCTAAAAAAAGACTAGACTTTTTTAGGGAGAGAAAGAGGCAGGTTGATTTTTTTTACAGAACTAATATGTTAATAACTCTATTTTTGTAAAAATAAGGACTTTAGATAGTGGGATGGAGAGTGAGAAATGGTCATCGAAAGTCAATAAAAGTTTTGCGAGTACGTTGTTTGGTTTATAGTGGGAATAAATTAGAGATAATTTTGAAGTTACAAAAGTACCCTCGTTAGCTAGTCTTTAATATCTTTAATATCATTGGAGGCAAAGTTGCTATTTTTCTATCCTATAATCCATCTCTAATACATTATTCACAAATTCTTGGGTGTAACTGTTATAATTATGGTATAACAACCCACAAGCCACCGCTGTTTTTGTAAAACGAACTCAAATGACATGAAATAAATTAAATGACATAATGACATGAGATTCATGTCATTATTTGTATAGTCCATGTCATTTTTGTTGGAGTCTATATCATTATGCATGTTACACAATAAGTTATGGTGTAACATGTTACACCCAAGACATACTCTACATTATTACTTTCCCCAGGCCCCATGTAACAATATGATGGAATTAGACCTATTCTATTTTCAATATATACCAATCACATCTCTTATTCTCCCTCAATGGAAAAAAAAAACGTAATGATTAAAACCCCCAAGACTTTATTTCAAATCTCAATCTCGAATTCCTCCAAATGAACACCCCATAAGTAACTACCCATTCCCCCCATTGATTAATCAAATTATTTAATATTAACCAAACAATCACTAAAAATAACATAGGGTTGAAAAGATGGTGTGGAGATTGATATATGATAGCCTCAAGACGATTAATTTATTAATACAAATAAGGTCTTGCTGGAAGGTTACTTTATGATAAACTTGGAAAGACTTTGGCTATTTTTAGTTTACCTTATCATAACCTTATTACTTACTCCTAATTTTCATATACAGTACAGGGTAAAACAATTTATAATTATAATACTAATGGTAATTTAAAATAATAACAAATAAATTTGTAATCGTACTAGTAATGGTAATTTAAAATAACAACAAATCTACACATATCATCATACTCTCTTTTTTTAACTCAATTGATCAAAACATATTGCAAAATAGTTTAATTAGTAATTAATATTTTCATGGATATGAATGAACATTGAGTTTAGGAAAAATTAATGTCAGCGGTCCCAACTATGGCTCAACATTTTTAATAGGTATCAACTATCGATTAACCTGTGGAGGTCTTAACTTTAGGGGGCATTGTCTTTTATTGGACCCTCCAGGTTACTTACCTGCTGGAGCAGGTTATGAGTCACGTGACTGCCATTAAAAATCACGTGACACCCCTTTTGTTTCTCCTTCTTCCTCTACCCTTCTCCTTCCTCCTTAGTTGTTCATCATTTCCATCCTCCATGGCTCCATCTTTCACTCTCATCAACAATGGTGGTGATACGTCCAACAATGATTCATAGCAAAATTTACAAAAAGCATCAAAATTGGGAATCTAATTTGCATAGTTATGAAATATTTGCGGTGAGGACACCATAACCAATATCACCAAAGTTTTTTGAAAATTTTCAGTTATGAGTTTCAATATTGGTTATGACGTATTACCCTCGAAATGTTTCAAAAAGGAATGGCGGAATCTAACAATGATTCAGCTGGGGAAAAATTATCGAAATTGGCGTCTTCTCTCTCTTAGGATTCTCCATGTAAACCAGTTCATCTCCTCTATCAATATCTTTGAAAATTTCCCCCTTGCTACTGAAGCTTGTTGTTAGTTTTCATTCGAATGGCTAGAAATCTCCTGGATTCGAATTATCTGTTGGATTCTAATTTTTGGCTTTTCCTTGTGTGGGTTTGTGCTTTCTCTCTCCTCTCTTTTTCTTATTGAAAGTAGAATACAAGTGAGAATACAACTCTAAATATCACGAAGTAAACCACAAATGGATGAAGTTAGGGTTTGATAATTTTACAATTTTGAGTTTTACACACAAAAGCTTGAAACTCATAGCAAAGTTTCATAACAAGGTGCACTCGAACACCATAACCAATATCACCAATTGAACCACAAATTTACAGCAAATTCTGACCATTATTAAGTACAACAAAAAGTATGGGTATCGAATATCACAAGAACATCACAAAAAAAATCATAAACAGTTTCGATCCAACAAGTTATGCATCCAAGAATTGAATCCCAAAATCTAATTTTTTTTTAGCTTGCTAATGATAAATACAGCATATGTACCCACAAATTCTGCATTCTAACTCAAAGAAGTATTTCACATACAAATTTTGATTCATGAATTTTATAATGGTAAAATTAGTCTTAAACAACCATCAAATTATTGGAGACTCATTTCAGTTATGCTGTAACATTTTGAGGAGGAAAGCACGCCTCCCTCTCTTCCTTCGTGTTGTGACGTTATGATGTGACGTTGTGAGGAGGAGCGACATACATCAGTCTCAAAGGATTTCATCGAGAGTGAAGCCATGGAGGTGGTAACTGTTGGGTGGTTCTTGTTGTCAGTGCTGGCGTTCGCCGCCTTCTCTTCCTTCGTGCTTCACTCAAACTGAGTATCTAGTTAATGAGTTCAAGAAATAAAAAACAAAGATGTTTAAAGATTTAAGAAATTAAAAATAAAATAATATAATATCAGTTTACCTGCTAAACAAGTCATAAGTCATCTGGGTCCAATAAAAGATGATGCCTCCTAAAGTTAGGACCGCACGGGTTAATCGATAGTTGGTGCACTATTAAAAATGTTGAGTCATAGTTGGGACCCATGACATCAATTTTTCCTTGAGTTTATTTCATGAACTTTTCAAGTTTATTGTGAATGAACCTTGTTTTATAATTTGTTTTATAGTTAAAAAAATAATGGCAAAAGACTAGAAATGTTCGAAATGTATATAAACAATTAAATCTAATTGACTTGCTATATCTTTCGTAGTTTTTTTAAAATCAAACTCTATTAATATTTTTTATTTAAAATCCATATGCATTACTTTTATCTCTCTAATCGTCTTATTCTAATTAACCCTTAGTCTCTAAATTAGAGGTGATCAAATTAGCCCGGCCCGATTTTTTCTCGGGCTTGGGCAGATTTTTTGGCCCGGTTTCGAGTCCGACCCGGCTCGTTTTTTTTTTTACTTTGGGACGGGATTTGGGGCAAGCCGGAAAATGACTTTGCAGTCTAAATTACGACCCGACCCGATTTTGGTCCGAAAAGCCCGGTATTTTTGGCCCAAAATTAAGGGATTTGGTCACAAAAAATTAGACTGAAAGTTGGCCAGGCCCGGCCCGACCAACGGGCAATTTTTTTAAAGGGATGGTTCGGCCCGACCCGTGATCACCTCTACTTTAAATATGACATGACATGTTTATGTAAGTGCTCTATACTCTCGAAAAATTAAACATATATATAATTTTATTTCGGACCCGAAAAGCCCGCTATTTTGGCCCGAAATTAAGGGCTTTGGTCACAAAAAATTAGCCCGAATTTTGGCCAGGCCAGGCCTGGCCCGACCAATGGACAATTTTTTAAAGGGATGGTCCGGCCCGGCCCGTGATCACCTCTACTCTAAATATGACATGACATGTTTATGTACGTGCTCTATACTCTCGAAAAATTAAACATATAATTTTATCTCTATTATATAAGTGAAGGGGGGAGGAAGACGGTGTCCCCTTCTAAAAAGTCTGATATACCCTTAATGAATTTAAATTGTTATATATATTAAATAATATTTTCTTCTTCCTACTTGCCATAATATTGAACAAGTTAACAATGAAATTAAATTTGAAATTTCAATTAAATATTAAATTAAGGAGAATAATTTCCTCTTCTTACATATGTGTGAAAAACTCTGATCAAAAATTAAATTGACAATTTGAGTGACACAATCAGAAGAAAAAATAATAACTTGAATTTCATATTAATAATATACTGATAATTTTTAAAACCTAAACGTTAATTATTATTCGGTAATCTCTATTATATAAACCAAACTCTTCCACTTTATTAATATTCAAATATTGAACATGATACACAAATTCTTCCACTTTATTTGAGCATAAGCTTTCTTCTGCTTTATATTTACCTCTCTCAATACTATATTGGGAAATTTGTCAATAAGTACCATACTTTGGACACTTTTTTGAAATAAATACCTAGATTGTTATTATATGAATACCAAGGTTGACTAAATTTTTTTGGAATCACTACCACTTAACGGAATCTTGCAAAAAACGTTAGTTTTGTTCCATTAGTGGCACGTGAAATTACGATTTTGCCCTTCGCCCACCACCACCACCGCCTCTACCACATGTAACAACCATGCTTGCCACCGTTGCCGCCACCCCCACCCACCCAAAACTCGACCCACCCACAACCACAAGCAACTACAAAACCACCACCACCTCAACCCACTCAAAAATCATCCCACCCCCACCCTAACCAACTACGAAACCACCACCACCTCCACCCACCAAAAAATCGACCCACCCCACAATATTAACCAACTACAAAACCACCACCACCAGCTCATATGCCACTAACGGAGCAAAACTAACGGTTTTGCGAAAATCTATTAAGTGGTAGTAGTTCCAAAAGAAATGACAGAAAGTTAGTATTTATATAAAGAGTTTTTTGTCAGAAACAACCTTTTAAAAGTGCCATTTTGTGAGAAACAACCTTATAATTTTTTTTTTGTGAGAAACAACCTTTAAATGCCATTTTCTTGTCAGATCAGACCCCTCAACCATTTTCCGGCATTGACTTAATTTTTCCGGCGAAGACTTTTTTTTTACCCCCTTCCCTCTCTTTTTCCCTCTAATTTCTTCCTCCCAACCCCACCCCAACTCTGCAACCTCACCCCCCCATTCTCCATCCTCCACCCTCACCCTCTCGCCTTCTCCTTCGCACAAGAAGCCACCACATCCTGACCGGAAGCCTAGATATTTCGTCTCCTTTCTCTCATCTCACCATGGTTGCACAAAAAATTCAACTTGTTGCCATTAACCGAGAAGAAACCATGGCCCTCCAATGTTGTTAACCTAAGAAAACTTTCCCCAGCCTTGTTGCCATTAACGGTAAGAATGGAGACAAAAAACAGAGGCGACAGATTTGGGAGAAAAGGAAAGAGGATGAGCAAGCAGATGGCGGTGTTCGAGTGGCGGCGTTCGGCGAGGGTGGATGAGAGAGAAATGAGGGGTGAGGCTGGAGGTTGGGGTGGGGTTGGGAGGAGAGAGGGAGAGAGATATTGTGTGAGAGAATGAGGAGTGAGGCTAGGAAAGACGGCGACAAGGATGGCTCTGCCCTCGGCTTCCGGCCAGGTGCTGATGCGGTGGCTTCTTGTGCGAAGGAGAAGACGAGAGAGAGATGCTGCGTGAGAGAATGAGGGGTCAGGCTGGGAAGAAAGTGAAAGAGAGGAGAGAGGATGGTTTGAAGTAAGAAATTGGAGGGAAAAAGATAGGGAAGGGGGGTAAAAAAAAGTCAACGCCGGAAAAATCAAGTCAATGCCTGAGAATGGTCGAGGAGTCTGATCTGACAAGAAAATGGCATTTAAAGGTTATTTCTCACAAAAAAAAATTATAAGGTTGTTTCTCACAAAATGGCACTTTTAAAAGGTTGTTTCTGACAAAAAACTCTTATATAAAATTTCAGACAACCTAGGTATTTATTTCAAAAAAGTGCCAAAAGTATGGTATTTATTAACAAAATTTTCTACTATATTTGAATAATGATTAACAAATAACTAAAAAAACCAGCGAAATATTGATTTAAGAATAACATATTAAAAAGTTAAAAGCAATTATAAATATCTTTTAGGGTCAATTTTTTTGTAACATTGATGAATAACTAATTGAGAAGAAAAACGTTAATATGAGACGCACGCATAGCGTGTAAAAATTGCTAGTTTATCATATTATAAGAGATATTGTAATCCAAACAAATTTTCATAAAGCATGCGTGTCTTTCATTTTGAAATAGGGAGTAAAAAACTTTCCTTTGTCTTCAATCAAAGACGGGGGAAAAGGAATGATGCAGGTATTAATTGCTCGTCAAGCACACTAGCACTACACTAGTAGATGATGAAGATAAGATCGGCGATCAATCCAACAATATTTGGCTTTCATTTGAAGTAAAGTCTGGTCAAGAGTGTACTTAACATCATAAAAATTGTGGTCAAAGATCAAAATATGCTGAGCCTTTTACTTATGCATGTTATTTGTTAGTAGTTAGTCGCCCTGAACTTATCTTATAAAATTATAGTGCTAACTTCACCAAGAGCAAACGTTAACCAAGGATGTCTTGGCCTAGTGGTTAAGATTGAGGTGCTGTGAACGTTAGGTCACAGGTTCGAATCCCCCCTCCCCTTCTTTGTAATTTGTCCAAGTGGCATAAAAAAAAAAAAAAAACCAAGAGCAAACGTTAACCACAACTTTGGAGAGGCAATTATGAATTGTGGTCCTAAGCTTTTGCTTTTTTTTACTGATGTTGTCTTCCTAACTTATGGGACAAAAAAGAATTGCCGTAAATACTCTTCAATGTGACTGGGGTATTATACCTTGTTCACTATATCTCATCTTTATTGAGTTAAAGTTAATATTTTTTTTCTTCTTAAAACTGATTTTTACTAATTAGATTAATTTTAAGAGATTACTTTATTTTGATTGAACTTATTTATACTACTGGTTGAAACTTATTTTGACTAATTATAATTTATATTTAGATACAAAGCCACCAACAACAACGATAAGGAAAAGAATAATGATATAATTTATATGTAGTTCGTTTGATAAAGTCAGTTTGTTGACTTGACTTTGTTATACTATTTTACTAATATTATCATTAGCCAAAATTTACTCGAGTCTATAATATTTGGATTGCATATCTTACAAATTATATCGCAATATTAGGTAATCGATCAGCTAATCATATTCATCAATCAAATTATCATAGCAGAGTAAATCTACTCGAATATTGCTAGATGTATTATGACGTAATTGAACTCATAAAAAATTATTATAATTTATTCTTTTGGGGTTATTACATGTCTCCATTAGGTAATCTAGTTTTTGTTTTAATTAGGTAGAGTTCAATTTTTTCAAATCCATTGAATATTGTATATTTACTACTACTACTATTTGTTATCATAATTATTATATTTATTACAATTCTTACAACTATTCATTATTGTTATTATTACAATAATTATGTTATCTCTATTATATAAGGGAAAGGGGGAGTTATGGCGTCCCCCCTATAAATTTACTTAACTGCCCATTAGTAAATCAACTAAAGGGTCAAAACAAATTCAAACTCAAAATAGGATTAAAAAATTAACTTAAATGTTGAAGGCAATCAAGTTACAATTGAGCTATCAAAAAAAGAAACATTGACTATAAAATTTAGTACATTTATGCTGAAAAAAGTAAAAAGGAATATTACATCAATCAAATGTCTTATCAATCAATTCACAAACAGCATCAAGTATTATATTAAAACGAAAAATTCAATCAATTATCAAAGTGAAATGATTTATTTAACACAAAAGACTATGTTAATACAACATAAGAAATCCTAAATAAATTCAGTTAACATTCTTTTATCGATCATCATGTTTAATTTTAAAAACCTAAAAGAAAGAATAAGTAAAAAAATAAAATAAAAGAAGGGTTAAGTGATAGAGGCTTAACCTACGAAATTTATTCAAAATATGTCTAATGTTTAAATTTTACTCTTGTTTATGCCAAAAATAGAGGCTAGAATCTATGTTTGAAAAAATTTAAAAAATCAGGCACGCATCGCGTGCATAATTTGCTAGTTATCATTAATATCAACATATATTGTCAAACTAACTAAACTTATTATGTTTACTAGATGAAATTTAAATATTTTATCGATTGTAACTTAGAATTGATTAAAGATTATTTTTGTATGAAAAGAGGGAGATGGGAATAGAGTGGTAGGAGATGATTGGCTTGTAAATCATATTGACTATCAATCCAGCAAGCAATCGCATAAGCTAACAAAGCAAAAACTGAAACAAAGTAATAAGAGATCGTCACAAAGAATTTTTAGGTGGAAAACCAATAACTGAGAAAAAACCACGAACTATGTACTAGAAATCAAAATGTTCAATGATGCTGATTCAAAAGCTCCAAGATTTCTCTAAAGCTTTTTTCTCTCTAATCTAAGAATTATATGTGCCTAAAATGGCCAAGAGAAATATTTATAATAGGATTAATTACAACATGAGTCAACTATGGAAAACCACGGAAAAGGAGCCATTTTACAGTACTTGTGCGAGAGCATAAATAGTGAGCATAAATAGTGTATACTTGTGCGGAAGTAGAAATACCATGTACATGCGTAATATGTATTCTTGTGTGGGAGCACAAAACCTTGTCTTTTCCTGCAGGATACAAATCGGTTTTCCGTGGGCTCACCCTTCATGGTTGTTTATGTCGATTTTGTACCAAGTACGCAAAAGGTATTGGGAAGCCAACAACAAGAACAATATACGAAATTTTGCGTTCACCTGAACGCCGTCAAACCTTGATGCCCCAGCTTAAAACTGTCGCCGTCATAATAAAGGTCAATGTTAACTATGATGTCGTCGACGACGTTGATGTTGGCGTCAGATGAATGTGAACATTGTGGTGTTCGGTTGTCTCAGTGTTGGCTGTCGACGAATCCCCGTCCCCTATGCCTGTCTTCATATAACAAAGGTGAGATGGTCGTTGGCGAGGCCAACGGTCCTCCGACGCTCAAGTCAGTATAATATAAAAAGAAATAATGCTTAAAATACGAAGGAAATCGAATATGTTGAGAACAAAATGAAATGGAATAACTCAATTTAACTTGTTGGTTACTTACTTGTAGTGGCGTCCCTTTTATTGTTAACATAATACGATTAAAAGTGATAGAGTTTCAGATGGACGACGTTCCAACTTCAGGGAACGTGCTTACCCTCCTTGAGATATGAAATAATTGACGACGTCCAACTGACCGTCGCCGTCGCAGAGATTTTGTTGGCGTCGGCATCACTTTTTGGACGACGTCCAACTAGGATCGTTTTTCCAGTCGTTGGCTTGATGAGTCTAACGGACGCTATGAACTTGTTGTGGACGATCATAAGGCTTTGGACGCCACGAACTTTCTTTGTTTGGCGTCGATTTCCTGCTGTCGACGTCATAGAATTCCTTTCTTGACTGCATGTCTTCCTCGAACCGGATCTGGACCAAGGCTTTGGCTTGAGCATCCTCGAACGTTGGACAGGGATACTTGGTAAGTTCTTTATACAAATCCGAGTCTTCATCCAGTCCCCGTCGGAAAGCTTCAATCGCCGTCTTAACGTCGCAATTTGGAATCGACACCTTTTCCCTGTTAAACCTGCGAACAAATTCTTTCAAGGATTCATCGATTTCGCACGATTCTATGTAAGTCACTAGCTTGTTTTTTCTATCTTACGATCGCTAGCAAACTGTAAATTAAAAATATTAATCAATTGAGCAAAGGAAGAGATAGTGTCGTTGCCAAGGTGGATGAACCACTGCAGAGCTGGTCCAGTCAACGTCGATCCGAATCCTTTGCACATGCATGCCTCGCGCATGCTACGAGGAATTGAGATGGTGACCATCCGTTGTTTGTATTGAGCGACGTGGTCATTTGGATCTGTAGTGCCGTCGTACATCTTCATGGTTGGGACGGAGAACCGCTTTGGAACCTCGACCTTGGCAATGAAATCAACAAAAGGTGAGTCCGCATAACTGTTCGGCGTCGCTTTCTCCATAGGGCGTGGGACGCCGGGGATCCTGGCGACCATGTCTTCTAGCCGCTGAAGACGTTGCTGGATGGGATCGTCGGCGACGGAATGCGGTTGCCCCTTGACCTGGTCTCCAATGATGTCGGCGTCAGGATCGACGTCGGCGTCAGGCTCGACGTCGGTGTCAGCATCTCCATCTGAATCGTCGCCGTGGGCAGGAATGTTGTGGCCCACAGGAGTCTCGAACGCTCCTCTGTCCAGGTCAGGCATTCTGGAGACGTCTCCTATGTTGCGACGCCTGGGTCCTTTAGACTTTTGAGCAGACTTCAGGCTTCGATTCTCCATGCATGACGCGATATAACTATCCTGCAATTTGGCCATAGCGGCCTTGACGCGGTTGAGCTCGTCGATGACCTCTTGAGTGGTTACCCACTCTCCTGCCATTGCAAACATAAAGAAAGAAAAGGCACAAACGAACTAATAGACAAAAAGAAAATAATGATCGATGTATAGAGATCTTGTTGAGGGCCCCACGGTGGGTGCCAAATTGTTTATGCCGATTTTGTACCAAGTGCGCAAAAGGTATTGAGAAGCCAACAACAAGAACAATATACAAAATTAAATATGAAATAATTAATGATCAACAAGAACGTAAATAAAAGAATAGAAAGACAAACAATTGTTGACGCGGAAAACCCAAATGATGGGAAACACCGCGGGTGACACTCTTGATCACCAATCCACTATTGTAACGTCGCTGTCAATACAAGTATGTGAGTTCAATCACCAATAAAGGAGCTTTTATGTATGTTTAATGGAGAATGAAAAAGAGAGAGAGAAAGCTAAGTGTAGGCTAGTAATCAGTAATAGCTCACGTAATTAATTAGGTACATTGTGATTTTAATGGCCAAACAAACTCGAGATGTGTTTCCTACTAGTGATTTTAAAGCTAGTAGCCTTTTTGAATTAATACATTGTGATTTATGGGGACCTTATACTACACCCTCCTCTTGTGATGCAATTTATTTTTTGACATTGGTTGATGATTTTTCTCGAGCTGTATGGGTGTATTTACTGGTTAATAAAACTGAAGTTACTGTTGCATTTTCGAAGTTCTTTGCCATGGTTGCTCGCCAATTTGAAACAAATGTTAAAATTATTCGTTCTGATAATGAGACTGAGTTTAAACACATGATACCTTACTTTGATGACAATGGTATTATTTTTCAAACTTCTTGTGTTGCAACTCCTCAACAGAATGGTCGGGTGGAGCGTAAACATCAACACATTCTTAATGTTAGTAGAGCCTTGAGGTTTCAAGCAAATTTACCTATATCGTTTTGGGGGGAATGTGTTCTGGCAGCTGTTTATCTTATTAATCGTACTCCATCTGGTGTTTTAGGTGGTAAAACTCCTCATGAAGTTTTATTTGGTCAACCCCCTAGTCTTGATGCATTGAGGGTGTTTGGGTGTCTTTGTTTTGCTTACAATCAAAGGGCCAAAGGTGATAAGTTTGCTCTTAGAAGTCACCGTTGTATTTTTGTGGGGTATCCCCAAGGAAAGAAAGGTTGGAAGGTGTATGATTTGGACACCAATGAATTTTTTGTATCTCGTGATGTTCGGTTTCATGAAACTGAATTTCCTTTTGCGGACCAAGATGGTGGTAGCTCTCATGTTCCTAATGATTTGGGTGATGATATTTGGCTTCCTGATAATTCTGTTATATTTGATGATGATCTCACTCTTTCTTCTTCCTCCAACCCTTCTTCCTCTATTCCTACTTCTACTACTCATTCTTCCCCTACACAAGAAACTGACTCTCTTCCAAATTCATCCGCTGACACCACACCTCAATCTTCTTCCCCGCCAGAACATACCGCATCTCCACCTACTGACTCTACTCTTGGTCGTGGCTTGCGTGAAAAACGCCCTTCTGTTCTTTTACGGGACTTTGTCTTTCACATGTTTTTGCAGGATGCAGGTACACATCTGAAAGTTTTAAGTCCATCTCCTCCATCATCTGCTTCCGAGTGCTCCTCAGGTAGTCCGTACTCTATAGCTCACTTTGTTAACTGTGAAAATTTTTCTCCTCGTTATCGTACTTTGCTTGCAGCGATAATTGCAGGGCATGAGCCTCGTACTTTCAAGGAGGCTATGTCTGATTCTGGTTGGCGTGATGCCATGGCCGAGGAGATTCGTGCCTTGGAAGATAATGGCACATGGAGTCTGGAGTCCTTGCCTCATGGCAAGAAGGCCTTGGGTTGCAAATGGGTTTATCGTATCAAGTATCATGTTGATGGTACGGTAGAACACCTCAAAGCCCGTCTTGTGATTTTGGGCAATCATCAGGTTGAAGGTATAGATTATACTGAGACTTTTGCGCCTGTGGCTAAAATGGTGACTGTTCGTACTTTTCTTGCTGTTGCTGCATCGAAGAATTGGGACTTACATCAAATGGATGTGCACAATGCTTTCTTGCATGGCGATCTTGATGAGGAGGTATACATGAAGCCTCCTCCTGGGTTCAATCCGGGTAAACCAGGTATGGTTTGCAAACTCCGAAAATCTTTATATGGTTTAAAACAAGCTCCCAGGTGTTGGTTTGCCAAGCTTGCGTCATCTTTGAAATCCTATGGTTTCCGTCAATCTTACTCTGACTATTCTCTCTTCACTTATAATCATGGTTCTGTGACTCTCAATGTTCTTGTATATGTTGATGATCTGATTATCTCTGGAAATTGTGCTTCTGCTATTGATGCTTTTAAGCAATATCTGGGCGCCTGTTTTCATATGAAGGATTTGGGGAAATTACAGTATTTTTTAGGCATTGAGGTTGCTCGCAACTCTGAGGGGATTCTTTTGTGTCAACGAAAATATGCCTTAGATATAATTACTTGAAAACAGGTTTGTTGGGTTCTAAACCGACTAGTTTTCCAATGGAGCGAGAATCATTCTCTTGGTCTTGCCACGGGACCTCTTCCCGGATGACCCCGCGGCATATCGTCGTCTTGTTGGTCGGCTTATATATTTGTCATTCACACGTCCTGATCTTGCTTATGCGGTTCATATTTTAGCCCAGTTTATGCAGGCTCCGCAAAAGGAGCATTGGGAAGCAGCGTTGCGGGTTGTTCGTTATTTAAAGGGGAGTCCTGGTCAGGGTATCCTACTTCGCTCTAATGCTCCTTTGTCTTTAGAAGGATGGTGTGATTCTGATTGGGCGAGTTGTCCTACTACTCGTCGTTCTCTTACAGGTTGGATTGTTTTTCTTGGTGGTTCTCCGATTTCTTGGAAGACTAAGAAACAACATACTGTGTCACGGTCATCGGCTGAAGCTGAATATCGCTCTATGGCTTCTATCACTTGTGAATTGAAATGGTTAAAAGGTTTGTTATCTAGTTTAGGTGTTGTGCATTCATCACCCATGTCCCTATATTGTGATAGTAAGTCCGCTCTTCATATTGCTCAGAATCCTGTTTTTCATGAGCGAACTAAACATATTGAGGTCGATTGTCATTATGTTCGTGATGCTATTACTGATGGCTTGATTGCTCCGTCTCATGTCTCCACGAATGAGCAATTAGCTGATGTTTTCACCAAGGCTTTAGGCCATCGTCAGTTTTCGTATTTGACTCGCAAGTTGGGCATTTGTCATTCCCATGCTCCAACTTGAGGGGGGGTGTTACGGAATAGAGTATATTTGCTTATGGGCTTATTTATTTCACTTGTATAGTTCTAGGCCCTAAGTTAATTTATTCACTTGTATACATATATATATATGCCTTGTATCTAGGTAAACAGAAAGATGAATAAAAAACACAAATACTACAATTGCTTGTGGCGGCTAACCTTAACAGTACAAGACTCAAATATATATAGGCTAAGGAACATCCTTCAAAGCTGTTGCCAAACTCCCTAGAAAATAGGCCACATCAACTTCCTTTGCAACTACTCCCTTCCTTCTCTCAACAAATAGAACTTGGGTCCGCTTTCTACGGCAACAACTTCCGTATGATAATTGATGCCTCTTAACTCATAATTTGAAATAATATTCTTGCCACTAATTGTGAAAATTCTGGGCCCAACAATGGTTGTGTGGACGCACGAATCGTTCTGCCCAAGCCTTCACCGTTTCTTCACTCTTCATAATAACCATCTCCACACAGTATTGCAACGACTAAGGATTAGAAGGGGTGATCGAATAAACGGGTTTTTAGTGGTTGAGAGAGAGAAGGGGGTGATGAGGGGAAGAGTAATTGAAAAAGGAAAGTTGCAACAGGGAGGGAGGGAAGCGGCTCCACTAATTAATGACGCCACCTTACATGTCTAGCTAGTCAACTTTATTCGTCGACAAATGACAATGGTGGGAGTTGACAACCTTATTTCACTCTCTAGCAGTCTAGCTTGCGTTTGTTGAGCCAAAGGGTTGAGAACTTAGACGTGCATTTGTGGGAAAGGTGGGGAAGAGTAAGGGTGGGTTACTTTTATAAGCATTTTGTGGGAGGCGGGAAACGGGAAAGACGCTCTCCTTTTAATTTTAAGATATATAGAATATATTCATCTTAACGGGAAATAGAATATGAAGTTTGACTAATGTTATAATGTAAAACAATCTGAAATTATAAGTATATCTTCCGTGTTCAAAATAAGTGAAACACTTGCTCAAAAAAGTTCTCCCACATAAACGGAGGTGTTTTACTTATTTTGGAACCAGAAGAAATATTAATTTTGAGTGTGTCTAAGGTATAACGTACATGTCACCATAACTTATTGTGTAACATTCATCATGACATACATTTCAACAAGAATGACATGCACTATACAAATAATGATATGAATCTCATGTCATTTCGTCATTTTTTTATGTCATTTATTTCTTTTTTTTACAAAATAAAAGGTAGTTTCTAAGTTATTACACCTCCTTAATTTTTAAAAACTAGAAGATTAATTATTGCTTGTAGTCACAATAATTGCCATCAAGTAATTGGTGCACTATTTAACCAAAGATGGTAATCCAACTGATGTTGATGGTTTCATTATTTGTGAGGTATTCTTTGCAGGCTGTTATGCTATTGATAAGATATACGATTAGAAAACCTTAATTAAACCATTGATCCTAGTTTTCCGCTGCTTTTATGTGAGCCAGAGAGTAGTTCAACTAATGACCTTGATTCTTGCAGGCTCTTTTTATACTAGTTGCACTTTGCAAACTATGCAAAGCCCAATTCTTGGGACGTGCATGAATAAACTATTCACGATATATGTTCAGCAACCGAAATCCTAGATTTTTCTTAATTTAAAATTTATTATTCAGTTATTTTTTTAAACACAGTAGACTTAATTGGAGTTGAAGACTTGAAGTTGTACTTCCACTCCTTTTTTATCATTTAATTATTTGTAATGGAATATATGAATAGAAAAGTTGGGCAATGGGCGGATAAACAAGATCATTAATTCTAAAGGGGAATCTTGTAGGACATACATAATGGAGATTATAATAGTTCATACACTAGGTCTGCACCGTGTCTAACCTTATTTTGTCAGTTTTCAAATTTTCATAGCAACTGAAAAGGACACTGATAAATGATAATAAGATAACCTAGAGTTGATCATAGGCCGGGTCGGGTCGGGTCGGTCTTTGGTCAAAAAAGTGGTCCATTTTGGGCCAAAGCTTTGGACCGGGCCGGGCCAATCCTCGGGACGAAATTCCAGCATCAAAACCCGCTAATTCAGGCTGGCCATGCGGGCTTTTCTGACCGGGCCGAAAATTAGCCTATTTTTTCATATTTAAGTCGCCCGTGGCCCCGTTTTTTTGCCCAAAAACCTGGTCGAGCCCGACCGCGGGCCGAAAATTCGTGCCCAAAGCCCGCCCATTTTCGGGTCGGACCCATGTTGATCACCTCTAAGATAACCTATATACTATAGCTCTGTTTTGTTTTAGGGCCTGTTTATCTTTTATGGAAAATGATTTTTTATGAAAATTATTTTTCAGTGGAAAACACAAATGATTATTTTTTTTTATTTGATGAAAAACTATTAAGCTAAGAAGAGGAAAATGGAGATATTGGGAATGAAATACTGGAGGAAAATGATTTTCGTTCAAATCTTGGAGCAAAATGTTTACAAAGGGATGGAAAACTATTTTCCACCTTAGTTTTCCTTTTCAAATCTCTTGTACAACCAAACAACGGAAAATGGGAAAAATTACCTCCTAAGCAAACGAAGCCTTAATCTATCAATCTATGCAAATTAACTTTATATTTATTGATGTAAAATTTCGACCTTTAAATATATTTAAAGATTTTTTGCGATCAAAATAAAAAATACAATGATGTTTTGTAGGAAATACATAATAATTTAAGTTTTTTACATAAAATGACAATTTAAGTATATATATATGTTACTTAAGACCACACTACAACTTTTCGAATTGACTTCTAATTTTCCTCTTTTTTTGTACTTTTCTTTATTCCCCCGAAAAGAAGGGGTTCTAGTTTTTATAAAGAGTGAATTTGTTATTGGATGGAATTGCCTTGGAAAATGGCAAACAAATGGAGGAAATAAAAAGTCAACCCTCGAAAGTTTACCGTTTTGCAAGAAAATTATAATGTGGTTTTAAGTAACAAATGTTTGTACCTATTTGGTCTTTCCATGCAAAAGAAAATGTTATCTGGCCTTTCTCTACCAAAAAAACATTTTTATTAGGAGATGTAATCTGACATTTAACTTTATATTCAATTATCTACACGTAAAAATTATGAATATCGATATATTAAAACTATATTTTGAGATGAATCTAAGAAGATCTTATATATCCTTACATTAAAATCTAAACCAAGGTCAACTTGATATGTGTAAATAGCACGAATAGCACAAATGCACAAAGTGTATATTAAAAGAAAAGTAGGTGAAGTAGTAAGACAACAATTTATAGATAGGTATATGAGACATGATAATCAAGCCTGGCTTGACTCGCTTGGTGGCAATTTCATTTCAGGACCTCAAGGTTAGGGGTTTGAATCCCGTCAAGTGAATGACACTTTACCTTACCTTTTCCCCTTCTTCTAAGTGTTTGGGCCTCTAGATCGGGCCCTGTGCGAGGCTAACCAAAGGTTATTTATCTTACCAATCTAAAAAAAGAGCATGATAACATTCTTTAGCTTAAAAAAGTTTAAATGTGGTAATGATATAACAGGCCCTACATTTATTTTCATTCTTCCGGTTTTCTTTTTAAGGTCAATTAATCAACTTGGATCGCATTTTCCCATAACTAGATTTTGGTCAGAGCTTTATTATTATTATTATTATTATTATTATTATTATTATTATTATTATTATTATTATTATTATTATTATTATTATTATTATTATTATTATTATTATTATTATTATTAATATTATTATTATTATTATTATTATTATTATTATTATTATTATTATTATTATTAGTATTAGTAGTTGTAGTAGTTGTATTATTATTATTATTATTATTATTATTATTGTTATTACTATTATTATTATTATTATGAATTAAATATTCATATTTAAACTTCATATATTTCTTATTTAATTTCAAATTCTTAATAATAATATTAAGTACTCCATCCGTTTCAGAATACTCTTTACACTTTCCTTTTTTCATTCGTCTCAAAGTACTCTTTAATTACACTTCTATTTTTGGATATGACCAACTATTATTTTAATTTTTCTACCTTTTAACCATTGGCCCACACTCTCTCCCTCCAAATAATATAAGATCACTCCTACTAAGTACTACTTACTAACTTTAATCATTGGTCCATACTCACTCTCCACCAAATAAAATAAAACTACTCCTGCTATGTACTAACTCCTATCACATATTCCTTTTCAACAAAATAACAATTGAAAACCAAACAACAACTTATCATCTAAAACTACGTGTCTTGATAAGTGCTTATAAGAGTATTTTGGGACGGAGGAAATATAATTTAAGAATACTATATAAGAAAATCATTAGAAGAAGACAATTTTTTTATAAAAGGAAGATTTGATTCTCATGTGTGATATTTAGGCAGGAAAATTTTCAAAGAAAGAGTGCCATGTGTGATATTTGGTTTTTGCTTTAGTATAATTTTTTTTAGAACCAAGCCTAAAATGAGAACATAGAACCAATCTAGGCCCTTAGATCATGAAAATTAAATAGTCTAGATGCTTCTCGTGTCATTAAATAATGACATTTTTCGTAATTTTGCAACTTCACAAATTGGTTTCTAGTTTCTTTACTTTTCAGCGATTTCATTTACTTTTCGATTGATTTCATCTACTTTTACTAATTTTTGTTTTACTTTTGCATAAATTAAAAACTAGTTTTGTAAGTTTCAAGTTAATTACAAAAGTACGATTAATGACACGGGAAACATCTTGAGCATCCATTTATGATGATTTAAGTGCCTAGATTGGTTGTATGTTCTCATTTTAGGCTATGGTTCTCACCAGATCTTAATATTATATATAAAAGATGTGTCATAGTTAGAATTGTTAATATCAATTTTTTCTTAAAAGAAAACAGAGAAAGCCCTTAGTGAATAGTGTAAAAAATCAATATGATACATCAAAAAGAAAATAGAAAAGCCCTTTTCTCCATAATCACAATGTTAATAAATGATGTAGGGTATGGAATTACTAAAGAATATGAAATTGAAACCCTGGCCTCAGAACAAACTACTTCTCAAACCTCTTCACATCTTCTAATCAAACCCCATCCCCATCCATATCATCCAACCAATCCAAAAAATATTGCCTTTCTTTCGAATATATATGATAATTTTCTTATATATATGTATATATATAACTAATTAACTATAGATATTAATGAATAATGATATGCATTGGAAATCGTGGACACATAAAGTTGAAAAGGAAAAAAAAAACAAAGAAAGGAATTATATATGTGTTATTTTTGTCAGAAAAATTGCATGTTAGTGCTCGATGTAAAAATACGTCCAACCTGAATATGAGCCGTTTACAACCATTGACATGAACAAGTTACATGACACTAAGGCCCCATTCTTTTGTACTAGGATAAACTAAACTGAATTGAACCGTAACGAGCTGAACTGAACTGAACTAAACTAAACTAATAATGATAATGATAATGATGATGATAATGATAATGATAATGATAATAATGATAAAAATAAAAATAAAAATAAAAATAATAAATAATAAATAGTAATAATAATAATAATTCTCATGACTTTCTGATTTAGGAGTTGTTTGGTTGACAGGAAGTAGTGGGGAAAATGGGGGCAATGAAAATTCCTTGCGAAATTAAAATTCCCACAAAATATGGGAATTTATTTACCCACCCCCCCCCCTCTGGGTCATTCACAATTCCCACATCAATTCATGGGAATTGCAAATTCCTTAATGTCAACCAAACATATTAAGGCCATTTCCTCGGAATTACATAAGGGAAATAACTTCCAAGGAAATGGAACTTCTCATAGGAATTTAATTCTCATGTATACCAAACAACCACTAAACAAACCAGAAGTTTCCCACATTTTACACCCTAAGTCCTAACCCTTATTTTATCCCACCTAAACAAAGTACTTGTTGCATGAGCTTAGATTGGAAAATCTATATTATTGAGTGTAAAAAGTGGCCAATCTTGTGGTGGTTTGTGCCAACTTCTTGTCAATTGTTGTAGACGATGTGAAATCTAGGTCATTGAAAGCAATTATCCATGTTTGAGAGTTGATATTTTTGTCTCCCAAAACTTCACCCAATTTTCCAATATCTCTAAGATACATCTTTAATTATTAATATCTTTAATTACATATTAATAAAAAAATTTAAATAATTGATATAAATTTCATACTGTAATAATCTTACTATATCACATGTCAAATGATAATAGTTTTTTCTTATAAATTAGTAAAATAATATGGTCAAAGTTGAAAAACTTTGGCTTTTAAGAAAATAAGATGATTAAACCTTTAAGAGCCAAGGGAACTATTTCTTTAAATATACCATTTTTAAAAAATCATTCCCTCTGTATTATATACTATTTTACCCACTATTCTTATTAGGATGTATTTTTTTCATCTTAGCTACTTTAAATCTTTCCTTTTTAGATATATTTATATTCCACTTTTACCCATCCCTTTTCTTACATTGGCCCACTTTCATATTAAAATATTCATCCCACTAACACTTTTTTTTGAGGGGAAAAACATAAATCAGTAGCATAAATCCAAAGCCACCAAAGCTAATAAACTTTGGGGAAAAGCATCCACAACACAAACTTCAGAATTAACATCAACTTCCCACCTAGCTACCAAGTGGGCAACACAATTACCCGACCTTCTAACATGGCTACAAACAAAAACATCCAAGGAACTCTTTAAACGACTAATAGCATCAAACAAAAGAAAAATAGGGGCAGCCCCCACAACATCTTTGCCAATATTATTGCAGATATTGATGGCATCTCCTTCCAAAATCACTTGCTTAAATTGCATCCTGTGCGCCAGTTGGAGGCCAAATAGCGCAGCTCGAGCCTCTGCCAGCTCCACAGACCACCGACCCATCCATCTTCTAGCAGCAGCAGCTAGCACCTCCCCCTTCCAGTTTCGAATTACGACACCACATCAAACACCACCACCATCCACCATATGAGCATCAAAGTTTATCTTCACACAACTTTGTGGTGGAGGAATCCACGAAGCAGGAGAACCAATAGGACTGCGAATGCAATGCCCAAACACCTCTTTTCATACTTACAGAACTCAGTTACGAGCTTCACAAAGCCCACAGCAATACGCACAACATCTGGAGAAGTTTGATAAAAAATCGCGACATTTCGGCAATGCCACGCAGCCCATATTAGCGCCATAAAAGTGCTCTCCTCTTCCTTGTCAAGCCTCGTCACCACCCATTCGAACCGAGCTTGGAAAGACGTAGATGGAGCAGTCAACAACAAGCCTCCAAAATCACTTCTTATCCAAATCTCATGCGCATATTTGCATTCAAAAAGAGAGTGCAAGATGGTTTCTTCCCCATGAAGACAAACTTGGCATGTACTGTCATTTGCAATATGACGATGTTGTAAGCGCTCCTTAACAGCTAAACTCCCTTTACAAGCCCTCCAAATAAAATGTCTCAGCTTTGGCGGACCATTCACACCCCACACAGCTTTCCAGAGCTTATTTTTTGTTGAACCAAGAAGCACTTCCCAGGCCCTTAGGCGCCCCAACCTGCCCAGCCAATACGCAGTTCTCACGGAGAAAATTCCATTTTTGCTCGGCCACCAATACAAGCTATCAGGAGGCCAAAGATTTGAGAGAAGGACATCCCATATGAGTGCTCGATCTTCTTCCCCAAAAGTAGCCTGAATTTTAGCCGAGTCCCAGCAACCTTGCTCAAAATTAATGAGCTCTGCCACCCTCATATCCATGTTGCTATCACTCCTAGGAGTAGGAACAATATACGCACCCTACCCTCGGCAACCATGAATCATTCCACACATTAATCTGCCATCCATTCCCAACACGCCATTTCAAGCCCTCCAACAATAATGACTTTGCACCCCAAATACTTCGCCAAGTGTAGCTTGGATCATATCCCCTTAGTGCATCGATGAATTGTGAATTTTTGAAATAACGGGCCTTAAGGATAGAGTGCAAGATCGAGTCTTCTTCCGTGCTTAACCTTCATGCTTGCTTTGCTAAGAGTGCTTGATTAAAAACTTTGAGGTCCCTAAAACCTATTCCGCCCATTGATTTTGGGAGACAAAGTGATTCCCAGCTATGCCAATGTAGCTTGCGCTCCGCCCCTGTTGCACCCCACCAAAATTTTGCCAAAATGCTATGAATCTCATCAATAAGCCCCTCCGGTATTCGGAAAATAGACATCATATAAGTAGGAATGGCTTGTGCAACAGCTTTGATGAGAATTTCCTTTCCGGGTCTAGACAACAACTTCTCTTTCCATCCCTGTAATTTCTTCCAAATTCGCTCCTTTAAGCATGCAAAAATAACTTTTTTGGACCTACCAATCATGGTTGGGAGCCCGAGGTATTTTTCATGTCTGTCAACTTCCTTCACACCAAGGGTAGCCATAATTTCCCTTCGTCTTACTTGTGAAACGCATTTGCTAAAAGCCACTTCCGTCTTGCTCAGATTAACTTTTTGACCAGAAGCTCTCTCATAGGTACTGATTATATCAGCAATCTTAGAGCATTCCTGCAGACTAGCTTTGGCAAACAAAATACTATCATCCGCGAAGAAAAGATGTGATATCCGGGGGGCATGTTTGCAGATTTTCGCCCCATGGATTAAATTTTCCCGCGCCGCCTTTGATAGTAAAAGAGAAAATGCGTCAGCACATAGTAAAAATAAATAGGGAGAGATTGGGTCACCTTGACGTAGCCCCCTAGCAGGATTAATATCACCAGATATCTTGCCATTGAGCTTGAAAGAAAAAGAGACACTCGTAATACAGCTGAGAATACGGCCCACCCAAGAGTTGCAGAAACCCATCTTATACATGACCCTCTCCAAAAAAACTCCATTCCACCCGATCGTATGCTTTACTCATATCCAGCTTCAAAGCCACCGAGCCTTCCTTACCTTCTCCCTTTCTCTTCATTGCATGAAAGATCTCAAAAGCCACCAACGCATTATCTGTAATCAGCCGTTTCGGCACAAATGCACTTTGGTTTGGCGAAATAATCGAACCAAGCAACGGTTTCAATTTATTCGCCATGACTTTAGAAATAATTTTATAAAGCACATTACATAGACTAATGGGGCGAAACTCACTCATACTCTTCGGATCCGAGCATTTGGGAATCAAAACAATGCACGTTTTATTTATGTCCTCTAACTCGATATTTCCTCTCCACCACCGTTGCACATAATTGATAATATCGCCCCCCACAACATCCCAGAATTTATGAAAGAAGAGGGCATGCATTCCATCAATTCCCGGGGCTTTGTTAGGGTGCATCTGAAAAAGTGTGTTTCTTATTTCCTCCCCATTCGGCTCCATCTCAAGCGACATGTTCATATCCTCTGACACAACAGAAGTGATCCCCTCCAAAGCCTCCTCCATGTTCTGCGGATTGCTAGACGCAAACAACCCATCAAAGTACTTGGTAACCACCTCCGTCATCCCCTCCTCCGAGCACACCCAGACCCCTTCTTCATCGTTCAACCCCCGAATATAGTTTCTTTTGCGTCTCTGTGAGGCTTTATGATGGAAATATTTTGTGTTCTTGTCCCCATCACGGAGCTCATTTGCTCTTGCCCGTGCATGCCAGTAAGATTCCTCAACACTTTTATTTATAAACATTCATCCCACTAACACTTTTTTTTATAAACATTCATCCCACTACCACTTATATTCTTCCTCCGATCTAAAATAAATGAAACACTTACCATTTTAGGCCGTTTCAAAATAAATGAAACATTACTTTATTTGGTATTTATTACTTCTCTTTATCTCTCTCTTCATCACATGGATCTCGATCTCCCTTTTTCTTTCTCTTTATCTCTCTCTTCTCCTAAATCTCCGTGCCAATTTCCTATATTTTATTTAAAACAGAACGGAAGAAGGATACAAATATTCATCTCATTATTATCGATCCCTTTTTCTCTCTCTTGTTAGACCACAAAACACTGCCATGTGATGAAATCTCATTTTTCTCTCTCCGTCCCGTAATTCTTGTGCAAGATACTAAATGAGTAAAATTTAAAAATAGAGAGGGAGTACACCAGAAATTTTTTATTATATGGTATTTTGTTATATCATCTGAATGTGTTTTTATGGAATATCAACAATTGTAATAATTTTTAAATAGGATCTTATAGGAAACTCTACTAATGTGTAACTTAAAATATTAATAGTCACGTATAATATGTCCTGGAGACCTTATAAAAAAATAATCTAATTTTTTTGGACATAGTGTAACACCCCAGGGGCCTACTAGTAGATATTGTCTTCTTTGGGCCTATCCTGTAAGGATTTGCTTTGGTGTAGGATCGAAGTCCTACCCAAAAGGCCTCTACTAGGTTGAGGTGTCCACCTCTATATAAAGAAGGTTTCGTTTCTCTTCAACTTTCGATGTGGGATAGCCAAGATCTTAGACACCTTCTCCCCTCCTTAAAGAGCCTGCGTCCCCATAGGTACTACAGGACAACGGAAATGGCCCTGACTCTGATACCATCTGTAATACCCCAGGGGCCCACTAGTAGACATTGTCTTCTTTGGGACTAGCTTGCAAGGATCTGCTTTGGTGTAGGACAAAAATTCTACCCAAAAGTTCTCTACTAGGTTGAGGTGTCCACCTTTATATAAAGAAGGTTTCGTTCTCCTCAACTTCCAATGTGAGATAGCCAAGATCTTACAAAAAATTTATATATTATTAAAAAAAATTATAAAAATTGATACCTTGAAAATATACGTCGAGACAAATTCAACATCTTGTATGCAGTATGCTAACATTGTGTTTTGGACATATGCAGAGAAACTAGTTGTTGACCAGGGCGATACCGCGAATCATTTACCAATGTGAATTTGAAGTGTCAAATCAAACACTTGAGAGAAGTAGAAAAAAAAGAGCTATAGGCATTAGATTGTGCTCGTGAAATAATCTTCCAGTGCTTTTAAATTTTCTACATAGTAAATTTTAATATGAATTATTGAGCAATATAACCCTCGTATTCAAGAGAGTACATATATATAAGTATATAATTAATTACAAAGATTATAATACAATCTTGTTTTTGAAATTTAGGTTAATGTGTAAGAATATAATCGATACAGTTAAATAGTGCAATGGTGTTAATTAGGAAGATAATATTAATTTTAAGAGTTTTTTTTTAATATAAGAGTACTAAAAGGTAGGATACGCTGTTATTAGCATTAGATTAATAAGTATTAATATATGCATTTGTATTCGATTGTTTTAAGAAGAGAAATGTTATATTGTCTTTAATTGTTTTTCCCACAAAGACCAACATGAGATTGTAGCTAGAGTAGTTGGTTAGTGCATTTTTATCTCAAAATGAGAGGTTAGGGATTCGCATTTTAAAACACACATTTTTATTGATTAATATGTTTCATTTGATTGTGTGGGGGAAAGAGAGAGTACATGTGGCAACATGTCATGTTTTTGCCTTAAATTTTAGATGTATATAAGTCAAAATAGAGTCTATAAATAATACAAAAGTGAAAAATAAAACATCTATTAAAAACAGAGGGATTACTAATCATAACAGGTCATCTGCTTCAATTCGGGCAACATAATTCGATCTAACACCATGTCAAGACCTAGTTTTTGGGAAATGATATATGCAGCCTTTGAGCTGCATATAATAGCTAAAAATGGAATATTAAGCAATAAATAAGTACTCTATTAATTATATTGATTAAAGTATGATTATGTCATAAATTTCTAAATTAATATTATTGTAGAAAATGTAATCAATGCTTATTTGCAACCCTAAGAGCCGCATGTATCACCCTAATTTTTTTTGGCCAATCTCTATAATATTTTAGCACAAAATTAACAAACATCTAAAGATAAGAGGACATAAATTAAATAATAAAAAAGTAAAGAATGAAGAAAGATAAAAAAGAAGTAGACATCAATCTTATTGATCATGACGAGCACTACACTGGCAGTAGGGTCCCACTCATGATTCCACTCTTCACTCCATAGTCCATACTCTCGGGTCCCACATATGATATCCCACCTCTTTACATTGCACCTTCCCAATTGTGGGGGCTATTTTCGTCACTCCCATAATATTTCTCTCACCTCCTTTCCCCTAATCCAGGGGTAAAATTTGACCTCTAGCTCACTGCCACAGCCCCTAAAATTTTGCAAGATGGAGTATATAAAAATGCTCCAAGGTCGGATCTACCCTTCTCTATTATTGCTGTAAATTCTGCTCAATTTGCAGAAACTTACACACCTAAATACAGAAAAACTTTCAACTCTATTTCGAACAAAATCTTCAGTTTTTTGCTCCCGGGAGAAAAAAATCAAATTACCTTTTTCTGTCGAGTACAACAAAGATTAAGTATGCAAATTTTCAAGTGTTTCTAGGAGCATATAGAATTATATCTTTCCAAATACTTCTTTCGTTTCAAAATATTTAACATGGTTTGACTTTTGTACTATTCACACGCTCTTCTTTGACTGTGCTTTGTGATTTTTCCGTAAGAAAAAAATATAGTCATGTGGGATCTTGTTAGGTGCGTCTCGACATATATTTTCAAGATATAAACTTTTTATAATTTTTACTTATAGGAAATTAGAGATATTAATGGTTAAAAATATGCATGGGCAAAAGCGTGTTTAGAGAAGTGTGTCAAGTATATAGAAATAGAGGAAGAACAATTTTTTGTACATTTGTCACGTACTTTTGTGAAATGAGTAAAATGTAAAATGAGCAAATATCAATGTGCAAAATATGTGAGAGGAGCACTATGGAGACTTTGGATTAAGTATAACACTTGCTATGTAGCACATTTATTACTTATGGATGCGCTCTCTTCATTTAAATTTATCTGAATTAAAGTTATTATATTTGATTAGATATGATTAATCATGATTTCAACTTATGTTCAGAAATTAAACCTGATCAAAGCTTAAGTTCTTTTAAACTGATTAAGATAACAATACCATACACAAAAATATTACCTAATTCATAAACTAAGGGTCTATTCGGCATTACTGTCAGTTTCAGTTTTTGATTTTATAAATATAAAAGTCATATGATATAAGGAGTATAATAAACTTAAAATTAGTCATACATATATTAAACATGTCAATTTTATAAACTGACAACAGAAAATTGGAAACTAATTTTTCCAATTACAATAATTTTGTTTTTGGTTCTAAAAACACTAAAAACTGGAAAAAAAAAGAACAACAACGAACGAACCCTAAACTATTCGGTTAGTCCCAAGAACTCGCGAGTCGCAACAACTACAAAGTAGACGGGAGTAACAATCATTGATCCATCTAAAAATAATATACATGATAAATTTTCAAACATTAGTGTGAAAGTCAGTAATCAAAACATTCAAAGTAGACCTGGGCATGGGTCGGACCTGTTCACGGGCTCGGCCCGCGGCCTTCAGGAAATGACGGGTCGTGCCGTGCCGGGCCTGAAATTTCCAGATTTTGTCCACGGCCCGGCCCAGGCCCCCGGGCCCGTGTTTTATATTGTTTTTTTGGATTCTTGGCAGTTTTAGGCTAAAAAACAAAGAAAAGGGGTGTTCGGCCCGCGGGCCATATAAGCGGGCTCGTGCCGTTGCGGGCCTGAAATAAAATTTCTTGACCGTGGCAGGCCCACGACCCATGGAGCGGACAACGGGCCGGCCCGCGTGCTGGCCCGGCCCATGCCCACCTCTAAATTTCAAAGCAACCTACCTACCAGGCTTTTGTTGAACATGCTTATGATCACTACTCCTCCATAATGAATTTTGACCATTGCGAATGAAAATAGAAAATTTCATCTTTGTAAATATCTACAGACTACAAACTATAACTCTAAATTTTCTGTCAAAAAAAAAAGTTTGTAAATATACTTGTCGTATTTACAGTTATATAGATTGGGGGACATAACATTTCATTTGCAATTTAGCTATTCGATTATGTAATAGTATAGAAATAATCAAATAATTGTAGTCAGACTTAAATGACTTTGACAAATTAAATTTAAATTGGAAAAACTAATTGCAAAACAAGGCCAATGTGATTGTATTTACACCACGGTTTTGTGGTATTAAGACTAGGTGTTGTAGCCTAAACTATCGACGGCTCTGCTTGAGACACATGGCTCCATCTGGATCGTACACGTGTCCCACCAGAAGAAATACAGAAAGATGGTTTAACCATTGGGTTTTGCTCAGATGGGAGAAAAAGGCTCATTTTCTGGCCCAAAGGTTGGTCAGAGCCCAAATTCCTAAAATGGCTGCTGGTGATTGGTTGATGATCCATCTCCAACCATAGCCTGCCAAGTGTCGTGATTTGATTGCCTAGCCAATCAGGTGCCTTTATTCTAGGGTACCATAAAAAGGCAGCAGTTATATCACAACCACTATAAATACCCCAGAAATCAGGAGAAATGTAATTGAATGCAAACAGTGTAAACTTACTCTGTGGAAATACTCTCTCACTTTCTCTCTCTATCTCTACTTTTTCCTTCTCTCTCATAATATCTGACTTAAGCTTCGGAGGGGGAACCACCACTCAAACCTCCAGGGTGGGTCCCTTTATGCAGGTTCGGGAATGAAGCTTAGGTTCGGACAGAAAAACTCAGCCATTGTTGCACAAGTCTCCAATTGAAGAACATCTTGAGGGAAATAGTTTACTTGCCAGCCAAGCAGACTAAACATTTGGCGCCGTCTGTGGGGAGACGCAACGATGACTGACTGTCAATCGTCCAACGTGGCTAGAAATCGAAGTTTTCAGATCAATGTCGAAGACACAGTAGATCATGAGAGACCGCCTCGAGGAAGGGATAGACTTTCATCCATCATCAATGTCTCTGGACAAAGTCAACAACCTCGTCATTCGGAGAATCATGAACGTCCAATGGCTCGTCGCCCATCTTGAGAACGTCTTGAATGACTTTCAGACTAAGATGGCAGCAGTCGTCCAGGAACAGATCAAGAACAACATGCTGTTTTTTCATGTTAATCCGGAGCCAACAGCTAACAATCCAATTCCTCTTAGGGGGCGTTCTCAGGAGAACCGTCCAGGTCCAAGTCGACCTGTTCGTCAGGAACCCTCTAGGAGGACAAACTAGAGAAAAGCGAAATGAAGTTAGTGAGCGGCGAAGGAAGATGGATCGGAACCCGGTGGTTAGAACCCAGGATAATGTCCGTCCAAATGGGCACAGAATGGAAACAGATGCCAGGGAATACTTAGAGGCAAAGAAAGCTGCTGCATTACAACGGTCGGCCACTGGGTCTACACCGTACTTGAGAGACCCTCCTTTGAGGATACCATGCAGAACGGAAGGAAGAAGTTTGGGCCCTTCTCTTGTTCGTCCAAGACAAGAGAAGACGGTGGTTCAGCCAATGGTTTATAGGCGTCCAGCCCCTGCAAACACTTCATCTAACCCTGTGTTGAAAGAATACCGCAAGGAGTTCATACCCATTGAGGGGACAAATGGGGAGCCCTCCCGATCAACCGGCCCACTCCATTCTCGGCCAGATCATGGGGGCGCCCCCTTCCCAAAGGTAAAACTCCCTACCATATAACCTTTTGATGGGACAACCGATCCAGACAATCACCTATTCGCTTACAAACATCAGATGTATGTCCAAGGAGTAGATGATGCTACTTGGTGTAAGAACTTCCCGGTCACCCTGAAGGGAGTAGCTCAGAAGTGGTTCAACAATCTTCCCCCCAATTCAGTCAACAATTTCACTAAACTCAGTCTCTTATTTACCAGTCATTTTGTTGCCAACCGGCAAGAGCAAAAAACAAGCATGCATTTGGGTAAGGTCGTCCAAGGACCAAAAGAAGCCCTTAGAAGTTTTGTTAAGAGATTCAATCTAGAAGCCCTTCAGATTCAAGATCTCAATGCTGGTGTGGCCTTTGATGCCTTCATCAGAGGGTTGAGGCCAGGAAGTTTTAAGTTTGACCTTGTGAAGAAGAAAATCACCACTCTTGCCGAAGCTTTAAAAGAAGCCGAAGCGTGTATACACGCCACTGAAGTATGTGCTGAGGCAAAGCACCCTGAGTCCAAGAAGCCTGAAGAGGTAGCTCAATCAAAGAAGAGCAACCCTAAAAAGGCTGAGACTTGGGTTATAACCTCCACCACTACTTCGTCCAGGAGAAGCAAGAGGAAAGAATCAAAATTTCACCAATCCCATTGAATTCAAAGAAGGACCAATACTCCATCCTTATGGAGATAAAGGACCAATATGAGCTAAAGGCTCCGGCTGAAATGAAGACCCCTTACCGGAATAGGGACAAGAGTAAGTACTGCCATTTTCACAAAGACTGTGGTCATGAGACCGATGAATGTAAACATCTTAAGAGGGCATTAGTGGATCTAGCTCGAAAAGGAAAGTTGAACTCATACTTACCCCAAGGTGGAAAGAAGTTTCAGAAGAGAGATGACCGTCAGAGCAAGAAGAAGGAAAGTGAAAGCACTGACGAGGATGTTGCCCTTGTTATATCAGGATGATTTGCTGCGGGAGGACCAACCAACAGGGGGCATAAGAACTATCTTAGGGAGCTCGGCCAAGTTTTGTTGGCAGATCAGGCAAAGGCTGAGCCCTTCCCCAAGGTAGTCGTCAGCAAGCAAGATCGGGGGAAGCTGAGAACCCCCCATGATGATCCCTTGGTTGTGGAGATGAAGATAGCCAACCTAAGAGTAAGGAGGATTCTAATTGATACGGGAAGCTCCACGGACATCATTAGTGCCGACTGCCTATCTCGACTGAGGTTTTATGAGAAGAACTTGGTCCCCGTCCATCACCCAATCATTGGGTTTGGGGGAGGAATCATTCATCCTTTGGGGACAGTCACGCTGCTTGTCCGAGTTGGGGAGAAGGACACCTCGCGAACTTTGTTCATCAAGTTCTTGGTTATCCGAGATTTGACAGCTTACAACGTCATTCTTGGACGACCAACTCTTAATCATGTTAAAGCTGTGATAGTAACTCACTTAATGCTTATGAAGTTTGAATGTGATGGTGGTCAAATCGGCTCCTTGTATGGAAACCAGCAGGCGGCTAGGGAATGCTACCTAACTACTCTGAAACCGTCTTCATGGAAGGCCGACAAGCAAGACCAGACGAAGTTTGCTGGCGGAGGGAAGGCGTCCGAAATTGTGAAGGACCAAGTGGCCTCCCTAAGAATGACGATTGAAAGTCCTCAGACGCAGGTTGCTCCCTCAAGGAAAACGTCCGAAATTCTTCCTAGCAAGAAAAGAAAGTATGAGCCCGTCAAGGAAGAGCCACCCTCGTCTGGAGAAGTGATGGCCATTATGGGTGTGACAATAGAAAGTCCAGAGCCGGTAGAGGCCCCAGAAGATTTTTGTTTGGATGAAACTCGTCCAGAAAGAACCTTAAAGATTGGATCTTCGCTCTCCCCTGGCTTGAGGGGCATTTTGATTCACCTGCTTAAAGAATTTCAAGACGTGTTTGCTTATTGTGTTGAAGAAATGCCTGGAATTGATCCAGAGGTAGCCGTCCACCGTCTAAATGTTGACCCCAGCTTAAAGCCTGTTCGTTAGAAAAAAAGGCACTTGGGACCGGCCAGGAACCAGGCGGTCGACCAAGAAGTTCAGAAGTTGTTGGAATCACGCTTTATCTGAGAGACATACTACCCAGACTGGATTGCTAATGTGGTCATGGTACCAAAGCCCAACGACACATGGAGAATGTGCGTGGACTACACTGATCTCAACAAGGCTTGTCCTAAGGACAACTTCCCTTTGCCTAAGTTAGATCAGCTGGTAGATTCCACGGCCGGCCATGCTTTGTTGAGCTTTATGGACGCTTATTCAGGGTTTCACCAAATACCCATGTGGCCGGAGGACCAAGACAAGACGTCCTTCATCACGGAGAAGGGACTGTATGGCTGGCTGAGGATGCCTTTTGGCCTCAGAAATGCTCCAGCCACCTTCCAAAGACTGATCAATACGGTCTTCCAGCCACAATTGGGGAGGAACATGGAAGCATATATAGATGACATGATTGTCAAATGTCAGCAAGAGGGTGACCATGTTGGTGATTTGAGAGAAACCTTTGAAACTCTCAGGAAGTACAAGCTGAAATTGAACCCTAAAAAATGTGTCTTTGGTGTTTTGGCGGGGAAGTTCTTAGGCTTCTTAGTGGATCAGAGGGGCATAGAAGCCAATCCTGAGAAAATCCAAGCTATTCTAGACATGAGGTCCCCGTCTAAGATAAAGGAAGTTCAGCGCCTAACGGGTTGCTTAGCTGCCCTTGGACATTTCTTGTCATAGTCGGGAGACAAGTGTCATCATTTTTTTGCTACCATCAAGAAGAAAGCCAAGTTTTAATGGACAACAGAAGATGAACAAGCACTTCAGCAAGTCAAAGATCACCTTCGTCAGCTACCAAGGTTGGTCAGTCCAGCCGAGGGGGAAAAACTGTTCTTATACTTGGTCGTGTCCCCCCAGGCCGTGAGTGTTATTTTGCTAGCGGAAAGAGACCCAGTGCAAATCCCAATATACTTTGTGAGTCATGTGCTCAAGGACGCGGAATGTAGATACACGCCAGTCGAGAAGTTTGGATTGGCACTTGTCATGGCCAGCAGGAAGTTGAGGCCTTACTTTTTGGCTCACAGTATACTAGTCTATACTGACCAACCTCTGAAGCAAGTCTTACAAAAGTTGGAAGCCGCTGGACGAATGCTGAAGTGGGCTGTTGAATTGAACATGTTTGACATATCTTTTGAACCAAAGAAAGCTATTAAGGGGCAAGCTTTGGCAAATTTTATAGTTGAGCTCACTCGGCCAACTATAGAGCCAATGCCTGATCCAGCCGAAGGAAGGAAGCATTGGACGCTCATGGTTGATGGCCCTTCCCTGTAGCCACTGGGCAAAAGAAGTTTGTAATCGTAGCTGTGGACTACTTCACTAAATGGATAGAGGTTGAAGCCATGCGGGGTATAATAACGAAAGTTATTAAAATCGCGATTCAAATCTTAAAATCTTACGATTTTACGATTCAAAATATGGTAGACGATTCGATTCACGATTCTAGACGATTCTATACATTTCTGTTGACTAGCGAAAACCTCGCAAATTTAAATCATGCTAATAAAGAAAATAATAGATATATATTGTTAGTTATTACCAATATAGTGGATAAACAACTATTTTTTCCAACTTTTAGGTCTTTTAACTTATAATTTTAGCATATTCAATGAAGATTGAGTGCAATATCTTGATTATACGTGTTTGTAGAATCTTACAATTCTACGATTCGATTTTACGATTCGATTCTAAAGGTCGTTTTCGATTCAAACTAGAATCTCGATTTTAACAACATTGAATTGGATCCTATAATAGAATTCAAGAAGACGGGACGACTGCCTTCAGATCCTGTAGAGGCTAAGTACGTAAAAGCCCGAGACAAGTGGTTTGAATTGTGGGATAAAACCCTTTACAAGAAGTCATTCAATCGTCCTCTTCTCAAGTTTATCACCAGGGAAGACGGACAAGAAGTGCTGAAGGAACTATATGAAGGAGCTTATGCATCCCACATTGGGGGAAGAGCATTGGGGGAAAAGGCTCTAAAGACTGGGTATTACTGGCCTACCTTAATGGAAGATGCTCTTGCCTATGTAAAGAAGTGCGACAATTGTCAGAAACACGGAAATCTGCATCAGAAGCCGTCCAACTACTTAACTCCCATCTTGTTCCCACTTCCTTTTGCCAAATGGGGCATGGACATTCTGGGACCCTTCCCTGTAGCCACTGGGCAAAAGAAGTTTGTAATCGTAGCTGTGGACTACTTCACTAAATGGATAGAGGTTGAAGCCATGCGGGGTATAACAACGAATGATGTCAAGGGCTTTATTTGGAAGAGCATAATAACTCGATTTGGAATGCCGCAGTCCATCGTCTTCGATAATGGTCCACAGTTTGAAACGCCTAAGCTGAAAGATTGGTTGGCCGAAAGGGAAATCAAAGCCCACTTTGCTACAGTCGCCCACCCACAAGCCAATGGGCAAGTAGAGTCGTTCAATAAAATTCTATCGAACGACATCAAGAAAAAGCTGGACAACGCCAAGGGTCTATGGGTGTAAGTATTACAGCTGGTGTTATGGTCCATCAGAACCACGGCTAAAAACTCTACAGGAGAGACACCCTTCATGTTGGTCTATGGTACTGAAGCTGTCTTGCCCATTGAGATTGAAGAACCCACCCTGAGAGTCATGCTGTACACAGAGGAAGCCAATTGGGCTGCATTACGCACGACCTTAGACCAAGTACCAGAGGTCAGGGGCAATGTACTGCTAAGAATGCAGCTGTACAAGCTGAGAATGGCTCGGGACTTTAACAAGAGAGTCGCTAGACGACCACTCAAGGTAGGGGATCTGGTTCTACGGAAGATGGAGGCTGTTGAACGAGCTAAGGAGTTGGGGAAGCTGACGCCAAATTGGGAAGGACCCTATCTGATCGTCCAGGAAGTACGAAGCGGAACATTTCGTCTCCAAGACATGGATGGGCGACCAATACAGCGCACCTGGAACTCCGACACTTTGAAGAAGTACCACGTCTGACTGCCAAGAATGCTACAAGTAGTTTGTAATCTCAAAAAAGTGCCACGGCACAAACAAGAGAAAAAAGAATTGTATACATGTATCTTGACACTTTGTCAAGCAAAATTCATAAAATATAATTTCTACCTCCTCCTCATATATATTGTTCCTCTATTTTGTACTAAGTTGTTCACTTTGGGGCATTTTTACCACCAGTTAGTCTAGTGGTCTAAAAGTGACATTAACTTGGACAAAATTACAAAGAACAATAAAACGTCCAAAGTAATAGATAGACAATGAACTTCAAAACAGGGAATACCCATTTCTCTGACGAACATCACTCCCTCAAAGAGACCGGCCAAAGTGTAGTAAACCTAAAGGGTGCATCACACATATGGCCAACCAATTGACAAAAATCTCTAGTAAGAGAAACGTCAGGGTCTCTAAAAGGGAAGCTGCCCAGAAGCAAGCAAGCCTTAGTAAAAGAATCTTACTCTCAAATGCAAGGACAACTAAGTAGTAAAGGCCCTAGTAAGGGTTCACTACTTCAAGACGAGCGTTGCTTCCTACAAACCATGGTTCGTCCATAAACATCAATATATAAATTGCCTACAAATATCTAAGCTCGTCCTAAACGAAAGAGTTTACGTTGGCTCGGCCAATGTTGGCCGCTCTCCTTCTTGGTGCAAAGCTCATCCAGAATACAAGGATGAGCTAAGCCCAAGAAGGGGGGATACAACTAAAACCTTGGAACTTTTAGGACGAGTCAAGTTTGAGGGACGAACCACAATTATACTTGGCTTCTTTGAGGAAAGTCTGAAGATCGTCCAAAGACAAGGATGAAATTCACCCTTTCCTTAACTAAGCTAGAAGGTCGTCCGAAAATCAGGACGAGCCACAATTATACTTAGCTTATTAGAGGAAAGTCTGAAGATCGTCCAAAGACAAGGATGAGATTCACCCTTTCCTTAACTAAGCTAGAAGGCCGTCCGAAAATTAGGACGAGCCACAATTATACTTAGTTTCTTTGAAGAAAGTCTGAAGATCGTCCAAAGACAAGGATGAGACTCACCCTTTCCTTAACTAAGTTTCAAGATCGTCCAGAGATAAGGACGAGCCACATTTTTACTTGGCTTCTTTAAGGAAAGATGAAAACCGTCCAAAGCAGGACGAAATTCACCCTTCCCTTAACCAAGCCTGAAGACCGTCCAAAAACAAGGACGACACTCACTCGAAAGCAGGACGAGCTTTATCTGTACTTGCATTAATGTACGGAAAATTATGAAGATCGTCCAAAGGCAAAGGCAGGTTGCATCTATTGCTAAATTAAGTTGCAAAGAAGTGCAATAAAAACAAGGACAAGAATGGGCAAAAAGTCATTTCATTATATACTCGTCATAAATGATTACAACTTAGTCTAAACCAAAAAGAAAAGAAAGACTAAGCTACAACGGCAAACAAGCCAAGAAACTTAGAAGAATAAACCTAAAGCTAGGCACTTCATTCAGCACATGTTCCTTGGTCGTCCTCAGGAGACTCTTCCTCGTCAGCAACCTCTTCATCTGAGTCTAGTAATTCAGGAGGCTCTTGAGCAGTCACCATTGCACGGTGGACGCTCTCCCCGAAATTCCGGACGTCGACAAAGCCGGGGACGTCATGAGGCTCGCCAAAGATTTCAAAGGCCTTGATGGCCCAGTCCTTGGATGTCTCAATGACCTGTTTAAGGCCTTCCTTGGCATCGTCAAAGGCCTGGGTCGTTTCCTTCTCCAGCTGAGCATTTCGAGCCCTTAGAAGGATATTCTCCCTTCTAAGTTGAACAATGACAAAAAGGGCGAGATCTCTCTCGCCTCTCAACTCAATTAAGATGGTGTCCAAGGCCAGTTTCAATTTATCTTGATCCTTGTACAGCTGGTTGATGGTGACGAGATACTGTTGGTTGTTAGCCTCCAGTGTGGCCGACCGTTTTTCCCAAGCCTCCCTTGATTGGCGGTGAAGAGTCTCCGCCATCTCAATGTCATGAATGGCCTTGTAGTCGACCGTTGTAGCTTGATGGACGAGCTGCTTATTCTCTTTCCTAAGCTCCCTCGCCCATTCCTCAGTTAAAATACTGCGAGCCAGGAGCTGGAACAACGGAGATCAAGCAAGTCATTAGACGAGTGGTAACAAAAAAAAGAAAATTGTACAAGTACAAAAATAGTAGCGGCAACAAACTTTACCTCGGCAGCAAGTTGTGACATGTAACCTACATGCCCAGCTGATGCTCCCCTTAGGCCCTTTATGTAGGATTCAGGGTAGCACTTGAACAGCTCCTGCTTAAGCCGTTCACGTTCAGCCTTCGGCATCTTGGAAAAGGCGGCAGAAGCCTCCTCGTCTGAGCCCATTGTGGGAGCAGCCGAGGTAGAAGCAGGGCCTTTGCCCTTATCTGAAAGAGGGGGAGAGTCAGTTCTCTTGATAGGAATGATCACTGCTTGTCTGTTGGACGGACTCATTGAACGTCCACCAACCCGCAGCGTTTTACATATGTTAGGATAATACGACTCACCCGAAGATAGAGACGCCGCTCTAATAGATAGCGGCATCTGTGAGACCAGCTTGGCAACCGTGCCGCTGAAGGCTGGCTTGTCTTCAGTAGCCGTTTCTGGCCCAGGGACCACCAATGCCAGAGCAGAGTCTGGCCGACCTCAGATTTATCAATCGTGTCCGACTGATCAACAGGAACCGAGTCCAGCTTTTTCTCTTCTACAGCCGAGGCATTGGTGGACGACTCCTCCTTTAAGACTTTGTCCTTCGGAGGACGGATAGTCTTCCCCTCGACCTCTTTGCCTACCGGGAGTGGTCTTCTCCGTTTTCTTTTTTACAAAGCCCTTAGGCTTTTTGGCCGGCTGCTGGTCCCCAACCGCTGCCGGTCTCTTCTTAGACGAAGAAGATCTCCCCGGTGGGGCTTTGTTAGTTGGGGCACTTTTCTGCAAAAATCAACAAGTCAGGAAAATGATCGTCCAAAGAACGAATAGCTACAAAAGATTATTGAGCCCCAAACGAGGGTTGATCGTCCAAAGCTTCACTAGTAGAATAATTGCTTATTGCTGCGGTGGTATTGCTGCGGTTTTACCCATACACAGCAATAAACCACGTGAAAAGAAAAGATAAAATATAAAATAGACCTATTGCTGCGGTTTCTATCGAAAACGGGAGCAAAAGATTTCAACGAAAAAAAATTCAATCTTAAGTTGACTAATTTGATCAGATCTATTGCTGCGGTTCCCACACAGAACCGCATAAATAGATTAAAATATTATTTTTAAATTATATTTTAATCTATTGCTGCGGTTCCTAGGAGAAACCACAGCAATAGACTTTCAAAATTAATAATAAAAAGCCTTAGCTAGTAGGGTTCCTTGTCGTTCCTCCAGCCGTTTTTATTTTCACTCAGTCATTCTTCTCCCTCCTCTCTCTCACTCATTCGTTCTTCTCTCTCAGTCATCATCATCATTATTTTCTTTTTTTTTTTAAATCTGGAAATTCCATTTTCATCATCATCATTCTTCGCCGGCGAGTTCGAAACTCTCTCACTCATTCGTTCTTTTCTCTCACTCTTCATCATCATCATTCTCTTTTTTTTTTTTAAATCTGGAAATTCCGTTTTCATCATCATCATTCTTCGCCGACGAGTTCGAAATATGCTCGCCTGGAATCAAATCAAATCTGCTCGGTTCTTCAGATCTCGAGGAGTGAGAGGCGTTGGTCGCAAACCGCAACCGGCGAACCGCAAGTTAGATCTGGGAAACCGTGAAATCAAACAAAAACCGCAAGTTATGTTTTTTTTTTCGATTTTAGCAAACCACAAGCAACCTGAGAAAACTAAAAATTATGATTAATACAAAAAAATATTCCTCTTGATGATTTGATGATCTATTTATTTGTCTCGTTGTTTGATTATTGTGGAGAATGGGTCAGAGATAATTAAAAATTATGGTGACAAGCAAGTGAATACTAAGTAGCTCGTCAGATCTGGGCGACAAAAATCAGTCAACATCGGCGTGTAGAACCTCTTTTTTTCCTTTTTTTTCCTTTTTTATCTTTTGTAGTTAGGTTTTGTTGGAAGTTTCTGATTTTTTGTTATTTTTCTGAATTTTTTTTATTTTTTAGAATCAATATCATGTTGGAGGTTTCTATTTTTTGTATATTTTTTGCCATATCTCTTCTATTTTTTTTGTATATTTTTCTGCCATATCTCTTCTTTTTTTTTGTATATTTTTCTGCCATATCTTTTCTATTTTTTTGTTAGTATCTGTTTGATTTTTTTTTTTTGTATCTTTACGTTTCTGAGTAAGCACATGTTGAGAATCTTTACCATTACTTCCAGTTTGTATTGTTTTATTTTTGTCATAAATTTTTATCTTTCGAATTTAATGGCGAAATGCAAAAAAAAAAAAATTGACTTACACCTGTATCTATTGCTGCGGTTTTGGCTAGGAACCGCAGCAATAGGTGTAACATATTGTTGCGATTTTGGTTAGGAACCGCAGCAATATGTGTAACATATTGCTGCGATTTTGGCCAGGAGCCGCAGCAATAGCTTGGCCTATTGCTGCGGTAAAAAACCGCAGCAATAGGTTAATTACCTATTGCTGCGCCCTTAATTGCTGCGCGGCCAAAACCGCCGCAATATGCCACTTAATGATCGCATCAATAAACATTTATTCTACTAGTGCTTCCTTCATACTTCAGACGAGGATGGTTCAAAGAAGGAAGCCGTCCAAGCATGGACACCTACCTTCCTCGACTAACCCTCGTCCAGGATAAAGCCATCACCTTGGGCGGACCAGCAAGGCCCCCGTCCAAGGCCCTTACAAAACTCAGACGAGGATGGTTCAAAGATGGTAGCCGTCCAAGCATGGACGCCTACCTTCCTCGACTAACCCTCGTCCAGGATAAAGCCATCACCTTGGGCGGACCAGCAAGGCCCCCGTCCAAGGCCCTTTCAAAACTCAGACGAGGATGGTTCGAAGAAGGTAGCCGTCCAAGCATGGACGTCTTCCTTCCTCGAGTAACACTCGTCCAAAATCAAGCATTTACCTTGGGCAGACCAGCAAGGCCCTCGTCCAAGACCATTATAAAACGCAGACGAGGATGGTTCGGAGAAGGAAGTCGTCCAAGCATGGACGCCTTCCTTCATCGACTGACCCTCGTCCAAAATCGAAATCATCGCCTTAAGCGGACAAGCCTGGGTCTCTTCCAAGGCGTTTATATCTTTCAAGACGAGGAAGGTTCGTTGAAGGAAGCCGTCCAATTATTGACGCCTTCCTTCCTCGAGCTACCCTCGTCCAAAAAAAAAAATTATTACCAGAGTTTCAGCCCTCTTCTCTGCGCTGGACTTGGCATACTCCTTCCACAAGTTATCGGTGAACTTGGACATGCTGATGTCTCCCGTCCAAGATCTTTTGAGGAGTGCTCTGGGTGTATCTACAAAAAAAAAATAAAGGGTTAGTCAAACACACAATTTTTGGACGGGGCATTTTACTTGGGAGTTCCGATGATATACATCTATCCTCGGCCAACCGCAAGCCGGCGGCGACCAAGAAGTTATCGTCATAAAACATCTCTTTAAAGGGAATCCAGTTAGCTGGCCCTTTAAAGGATGCGTGACCTGGTCTGGAGTACTCTTTTATTCTAAAATATTCCACCACCTCCTCGTCAAACTTGTCCTCTAAATCCAGAAAGGATTTCCCTCGCCCTGTGTTCGTAACGGCCTGGCTATAAAAACGATAGCCCTCAGTGATATAGTCGTTGGCCGCCCGAAGGAAGATGAAGTCGGCTTTCCAGTCGTGCATCTTCGAAGGTTTGCCCCAAACAGTAAGAAAACCAGGGCGGTTGCAAATGCTGAGCCACGCTCCCTCCACTATCCCTGGAATCTTGGACGCATAGTGTATCTGGGTGAAGGCCGGAAGGGAAAGGGCCAGGCCGCGTAGCTCGCAGACGACTATGAATGTCAAAATATTGTACCAGGCGTTGGGCGCCAATTGATTATGGCCGATGTTGTAATGCCTAAGCACTTGTTCTAGGAAGTCATGAAGAGAAAACCTCAACCCCGCATCCAAGGCTAGCTTGTAGACGGCGAAGTGATTCTTGGGAGCACTCAGAATCGTAGCCTCTTTATTAGGTATAACGAAGGAGAAGCCCGACATGAGCATATAGGTGGACATGGAGCTAGGATTAGGCCCTATTTTTTCTAACCACTTACGATTGACTAGTATAAAGGCCGAGTCAGAAAGGGGATCTAAGCGTCTCCTAATTTCAGACGAAGTGGTGGAGGGTTCGTCCGACTCATCAGCAGTGCCAGAACCACTCTCGTTATGCTCGCCGCCGGCTTCCTCCATCTCGATGTCTCTGCCAGACGGACTAGCCTCATGATTTATTTCAAGATTTTCACTAACATTGTTATCAGGAGAGGTAGGCCCGGCCAAAGGCTGAGCACTTTGGGTCTCCCTCGTTTCATCTGGAACTCGTCCAGTAGATTCCTCCATCTCAGAGCTATAGGACGGGAGCATTATTCTTCGTCTTAGACGGGCCGTCTGCTTGACACGCGCCAGATTACCCTACACAGGTAAAGACTGGGTCGTCTGACTTTGCCGGCCAAAACCATAAAAAAAAATATACTCTGCCAGAATTGGCCCAACTCTAGAATGAGCCGAAGGAGAAGTACTATCGGTTCTAGGGTCAAGACCAACTCTTGGGCGGCCAGGATTATTTGACGAAGAAGAGGAATCCATTTTATTGATTTTCTAAGAAAGAATAAAGAATAAAGAAAAACAAAAAGAAAAAAAAAGGGAAGAAAAGAAACCTGACGAAACACTTGGACGGTTCGATGAAGAAAACGGAAACTAGACGATCTCTCTCTCTAGAACAAGAAATGCAGAGCCTCTCTCTCTAGAAAATTTCTCTCCAGGTGTGAAATGATTTAATGAAGGCAAAGTAAGCATATCTATAAGGGGGTGAAAAACCTGCTGAGCCGGTTAAAAGTTGACCGGTAATGAGTTAAACAGTCAAATGTGATCGGTAAGCCCCAAAAGATGGCGCGTCTTTGCATCTTTTTGAATTTGAGGTGACTTACTCAGGTAAAAGGGCCTTAACCGTCGTATGGGCCAACAGTAAACACCCTTTTAGGGGCAAACGTTGTAGCCTAAACTATCGATGGCTCTGCTTGAGACACATGGCTCCATCTGGACCGTACACGTGTCCCACCCGAAGAAATACAGAAAGATGGTTTAATCATTGGGTTTTGCTCAGATGGGAGAAAAAGGCTCATTTTCTGGCCCAAAGGTTAGTCAGAGCCCAAATCCCTAAAATGGCTGCTGGTGATTGGTTGATGATCCATCTCCAATCATAGCCTACCAAGTGTCGTGATTTGATTGTCTAGCGAATCAAGTGCCTTTATTTTAGGGTACCATCAAAAAGGCAGCAGTCATATCACAACCACTATAAATACCCCTGAAATCAGGAGAAAGGTAATTGAATGCAAACAGTGTAAACTTACTCTGTGGAAATACTCTCTCACTTTCTCTCTCTATCTCTACTTTTTCCTTCTCTCTCCTGATATCTGACTTAAGCTTCGGAGGGGGAACCACCACCCAAACCTCCAGGGTGGGTCCCTTTTTGCAGGTTCGGGAATGAAGCTCAGGTTCGGACAGAGCAAACTCAGCCATTGATGCACAAGTCTCCAATTGAAGAACATCTTGAGGGAAATAGTTTACTTGCCAGCCAAGCAGACTAAACACTAGGGGTGCTTATCGCACGAGCCGAGCCCGAACTGTACTGGGCTCGGCTCGGCTCAGCTCGTTTATCCTTTAACTCTGCTCGGCTCGGCTCATGAGCTCGAATAAGTGAAGCTCGACTCGAGCTTGTGAGCTTCACTAAAGGCTCGAGCTCAGCTCGGTAGCTCATCTTAGCTCGGCTCGGGCACAAGCTCGAGCTCGATTTGAGACAAATTTAAAATAAACCAACACAACATTAAACCAAATAAAAAATTGATATTCAAAATTTTTAAAAACTATTGACAGATCTTGTAGAATAATAGACTAAATTCAAAAAATAACATGAATAAACATGTTTTTTTTTCATTTTTTACATGCTAACCAAATGAATTACTTACAAATATACATAATAAATCAACAAACTAGATCTAAAAGGATACAAAAAGAAAGACATGAATTGTTCAACGTAAAAATTTGTATTAAAGGATACGTATTGTATAATAACTTTTTTAAGTGTTTTAGTCTATAATAACTTTTTAAAGTGATTTAAATTATAATAATTTTTTTATATAAAATAATAATCGAGCTTGTTCACGAGCTTTTCGAGCCGAGCTTGGCCTAGTTCGGCTCGACTCGTAAAGGTCTCGAGCCGAGCCTGAATCCGAGTCGAGCTACCATGAGCCTAGCTTTGAGCGAGCCGAGCCTGAACTGTTCACGAACAAGCTGAGCTCATTATCACCCCTAATTAGGATTGTCTTCTATTTTTTTCCTCCATCTTTTAAAATTATGACACTTAAGCTGTTAAATTGGTAAAATCCTCAAATTCCTATATTTCCCCTGAAGTTAGATCCTCTTCATTTCCTTTGGTTCATTTATTAAACCAACAGTTGGAAATATATGAAACTAAAAGATAGGGCATTTTCTTTAACTTATGTTTTGTTTATAACTTAGGTTTCAGAATTTGTAGACATAAAATGAAGGAAAAAAAATAGTAGGATGAAATTTTCCCTCTTCATATATTACAAATGGATAGGATTACTTCTATAAGACAATGGGTAGTATCCAAATACAACTTGATTATCACTACAAAAGGTGAAATAAGAGCATTTATGTAATGCACAACCTTTTTTTTAACAAGGTAACGAGAAACCTTGACAAGTTGGGGGAATAGAGGGAATCCCAACTTGCCAAAGGTGAGAATCGATCCCAGGACCTCCTGGAACCGGGAGGGAAGCACTAACCACTAGGCTATCCCTCACTCTCTATGTAATGCACTACTTACTAAGGAGTACTAACCCCACTAGAGGCACTTTGAGGTTGGGATTCCCTTACCTTCCTCCCACTTCTAAAGAGTCTTGCCTGTGTAGCTGTGTTGGTCAGATTAACTTGTGCGAGGTTCCAATCCAGTAGAGCACTTTTCCTTACCAAATTTTATAAAAAAAATGTAATGAACTACTCTTTGATCTACATTAGGGACTAGTGCTTGTTGAAGTTGAAAAGAATAATCTTTATCCTAATAAAAATTGTCAACAAGATTATCTCAACACCTAGGAAAGTCCAAATGATAGTTGATGAACTTTGTGCTTCTGACAAATTTCACCCGATGATCTCTCCAATATATTTATATAGAGACCAAATAAGCTATATATTGTATTGGTAATGTTGCTTGTCTGGTTGATTATATTATGAACACCCCTTATTTCCCCTCATTCCAATCAAATACTACTTCTATTATATATTTTCTCTGTTTTTTTAATTGTTACACTTTGACATTTTACACTATTCACAAATTTCAATTTGACCATCGTTTGTGATTTATACGTAAAAAAAACATAGTCCTGCATGTGAGATCTTGTTAGAATCGTCTTATTATGTATTTTTATTAATATGTACTTTTTTCAATCATTACTAATACAAAGCTAGAGATATCAGTCCTTAAAATTTTACATTGGCATGCGTGAAAAGTAAAAGTGTAACAATTATTTGTAAACGAAGGGAGTAGGAGGATGACAGAGGTAAAACCTTGAATAGGAGGGCTATTAGAAATTATTTTTATTGATCGTTGAGATACTTTTAGGAGTACTTTAAAATATGCTATTTATACTTATTCAAGTGACCACATGACATATTTACTAACAAGATACATAGCATAGAAAATACAATACAAAACTATAATGAGAACAATATAAAGTCACACACCTATTAAAAATTCCTATCCATTTTTTAATATATATATATACAAATTTTATCCACAAAATATTCTATTCTATCACATCCCCGCAGTCATAGTGGGAGGATGGCTAACGATAAGATTGGATTTGAACTCCAAAAATAACTAACGCGGAAGGCCTTTTGTGAAGATGCCTGCAAACTGATATCTCGTAGAAACATGTAAACCCCGAATGTGATCCAACACAACTTTTCCCGAACAAAATGAATATCCATTCAATATGTTTGGTGCATTGGTGCTCCACTAGATTGTGAGAGAGGTAAATGCCACTTGCCATGATCACAATAAACAATAGTAGCCTGTCGAAGAGGGTAATATAACTCCAAAAGTAAATTACGTAGCCAACAAGCTTCTGCGACCACATTAGCATCACCTCGATATTCTACCTACGCACTTGATCTAGAAAGAGTAGGATGATGCTTAGACCATCACGAAATTAAGTTGTTCCCGAGAAAACAACAATAGCCTAGAGGTGATCATGGGCAGGGTCGGGTCGGGCTTTGGACAAAAAGGTGGCCCGTTTCGGGCCTCGGGCCGAAATTCCTGGGCCAAACCCGCTCATACAGACCGGGCCATGCGAGCTTTTTGGGATGCGCCAAAAATTAACCTAATTTTTCAAATTCAAGTTGCTCGTGCCCCAGTTTTTTTGCCCAAAAAAATCGGGTCGGGCCCGACCATGGGCCGAAAAATCGTGCCCAAAACCTGCTCATTTTCGGGTCAGGTCGGGCCCACGACCCGGCTCTTGTTGATCACCTCTACAATTACCCAGAAGTAGAATGGCGAGTGTCAGGACATCACACCCCAATCTACATCTGTAAAACTGTATAAGTGATCAAGCGCAACTGAATGGTAGGATATAAGTGTAACCCATGATCATTGTTCCCTGAATATGACGCAGATGCATCTCAAATGCATTATAATGATGCTCCTTGAGATCATGCATTAAAAGATACACTTGTTGTACCGCATAAGCAATATTTGACCTAGTTAAGGTATGGTACTAAAGAGCACCTGTCATATTGCGGTAATGAGTCGGATCAGCCACCAATGAACCCAAATCAGCACTAAGTTAGTGTCAATAGGAGTCGTTGTAGCCTGTAGCCTCACAGCTCCGAATACCTGCATGCTATAATATTTACTGAGCATACTTGCGATCTGAAAGTAGCATATATAGGAAGGAATACGAGTAACTGAAATACCTAAAAAGTAATTGAGAGGACCCAAATCAGACATAGGAAATTCAGTTTTCAAATTGGCAATGATTTGGTCTCGCAAGGCATCATATGATGTGTGCACTATATGATATCATCAACATAAAAGAAGAAGGTAGGCCATATCAGTACCACGATGAAAAGTAAAGAGGTAATTGTCACTCTGAGCGATAACATATCTCATCTTGAGCAAAAACTGGGCGAAGCACTGATACCAGTCACGAGTTACATGTTTAAGACCATAAAGTGCCTTTCAAAAGCGGCAATCATAATGAGGATACCAACGATCAACAAAATCGAGGGGTTGATGCATGCATATGCACCATCTCTTGTTATCACCATGTAAGAATGCATTTTTAACATCAAACTGATGAATGGACCAACTGTGAGCCATTGCTCATCCCAACATAGTTCAAATAGTCGACGGTCTGACAACCGAACTAAAAGTCTTATCACAATAAACTCTTATTTCCTATGACTTGTCATCACAAATAAGACGAGCTTTTTGCCTTTGTAGGACACCTTGCATTTTTCATTTCCTTTGTGAGTATAAATCTACGTACAATTCACAATATTCATTCGGGAGGTCTGGGTACCAAATTCCATGTCCCTATATTAATAAGAACACCAAATTCATCGTTCATTGTCACATTCTAGTTAGGATTAGTCAAGGTTATTTTATGTGACTTTGAAATAGGTGAGCGGCGAAGGGAAGGAGTGGTGGGAAGGGCGGTCAAACCAAACTTAGAATTGGGTTTTACGACGTCGGTTGAGGACCGGGTTAGCATGGTGTGCAGTGAAGTAGGTGGTGGACATGTCGAGCTAATTGGGGTTATGCCATGAAGATGGCGTGGGCTATACCGCTTGTTAATGGTGAGGGTCTGGGTCCACAAGGGAGTGCGGGCAGGGGGTGGGCTGGGGATTGATAGAGTACGTAAAGGGAAGAGATGTGTGGCAGGGGTGGGTCTGGGCTAGGGGTAGCACATGAAGAGAGCTGATGTACGGGGCTTGGACTTGGGCCTTGATTTGCACAGGGGGGAGAGCTGGAGTGCTGGGGTGGTGGTATTTTGTGGAAGAGGGACTAAATAGTTGAGCATCAAGGGTCATGATGTGGCGAGGCTTTGACGGGGAAGGTAAGGGTGGCGCACGCACAACGGGGTTGGCAAAAGCTTTGTGGATGGGCCGCGCACAACCTAAGGATGAAAAGATAAAAATATATATTTTTGTGGAAGTTAGATCTATAAATCTAAAGTTGTGATACCATGCTATAAATTCAGTGAAACTCCTCAATTGGAGTCATGGCCGTTAATCAATATTTATAAGTTACAAACTAACTACACACTTTGTACTTCTACAATATTCATATGCTATACTTTGACCATCTTTTGTAATTTATACTTAAGACAAGATATAGTCATTGGGGATCTGTTAGCTAGACTCATCTTAGTATATATTTCATAATATTAACTTTTTATAATTTTACTTATTGATAATTAGAGATATTAATGTTTGAATTCTTGCATTAGGCAAAAGTGAAAGTCAAATTGTGTATGTTATAAGAGATATAAGTGGTATTATTCACTATATCCCTATTTACTCTTTCAACTTTTTTATATGACCACCAATAACAATCTTGACCATTGTTTTTTTATTGTTGTATATGAGTAGTATATTAAGCCAACTTCAAAAACAATAAAGATGAAGGATATAATATTATTAATAAATAATATAATAGAAATTGAGTTATAATTTGCACACGCCTATAGAGACAAAACTATGAATTACATGATTCGAGGCGTTTTTGAACCTTATTATGGTCATTTTTTTAGATAATCCACTACCATTTTATAGTAAATTACTTTTTTATAGGTACATTTGCCTTTTCACTAAATTATGAAAAAAGTGTAAAAACATAGAAAAGGAGAGTAAAAGTAAAGAAAAAGTGATTATGGTATAGAAAATGAGACTAGAAGTAAGAAAGATATGCATTAAATTAGTGGGCCAACATACCATATAAGAAAAAAAGATCAAATGTGATATTTAAATAAACACTCCTAAATGGCAAAATGTATCTATTAAATAAAATAAAAGGTGTTTGTTTGACATTAAAAGTCATGAAAATTAGAAATCGATCCTTAAAAGTCAAGAATTTGGAGTTGTTTGATTGACAAAAATATTGAGAAGCACACATTCAGAGATACTTCCCACATAATGGAAGTTGTTACTTAACCTTAGAACTTCAATGATCAAGCAAACAATATTTTACATATCACAAAAAAGTAAATTACATAGAAAAAAAAATTATCATGTTCAACTAAACAATCACCTAATAACACCACCTACAAAATTTGAGTTTAAGAGCTACTCCCTTCGTCTACATTTGTTTTTGGACAAGTATCTACGAGAGGATGTAAGGACCATAAGTTTTTTGGGTGTTAGAGATTGACTAAGCGCAATGATGTAGACGGATTCATTCATAGGTCTTGGGTACCACTCCCGTAAGACTTTACCAAGGACCATAAGTTTATTGAAAAATGAATTTTTTTTAGGAGTTAAAGTTAGTTTGACAAAAATAAAAGCCAAAAGGAAATATAATTGCTTTTCTATAGGTCATATTATCATATAGAAGAAAATGTAACAAGTAAAAAAGATCCATTTATAAAAAATTGTAGCAAGAAAAAAAAAACGAAATAAATACTTACTCTTTTCTTTTTCTATAACAACAATTGGATTTTTACTTATTCATCAATCACACTTTTCACTATTTATTGTTATTTTTACATAAGTCAAAATATAGTCAGGTCTTATTAGATTTGTGTCGATATATATTTTCAAAATATTAAATTTTTATAATTTTTACTAAAAAGTAATTAAAGATATTAATAATAAAAGTTGTGCATTGCCAAACATAAAAACTCTATTATTACAATAGTAAAAGAACGGAGGAAATAGTCCCGAATCCCGAGTCCCGAGTCCCGAGTCCCGAGAAGAAGAGCATTAGAGGAAGTCAGCAATTACTAGAGTACATGCCGGTAAAACGGGCATAAAAACTCATCTTAAACTTCAAGATCTTAAGAGCATCTACAATGGTCTAGTTTTAATTGGTCTAGCAAATAGTAAAACTAGTTTTACTTAGTTTAACCATTGGGACACTTGGTCCTTGGAGCTGGTTGGTCTCGGATTCCGGACTAACAAGCACCTCGGATGGCGTGCTTGGGGTGAGCGAGAAGACGACGCGTGGCTTTAAAGTCGGGCCCAAAATTTTTTTTTTGAAAATGAAACGCCGAGTTTAAGAAACGAAAAAGGAGATATAGCGTGAGAGGTGCAGCGTATCACGCGAAACAAGGAGCAATGCATGCGCTTTCGCCGTCGGTGGGCGCGACGCGTCGGACCCCACCGAGCAGCCGAATCGATGCCTTGCCACGCGTGTGGTTTCCTGCGTTTCACACCCTCTCATTTTGCTGTAGTTCAACGGTTACATTTTATAACGTTACAAAATTTGTAACGTTAATAAAAAAAAACCAGGTTAAAATTAAAAAAAAAAAATTACAATAACGGCTATAAAATATTTTTATCTATAAATTGAGCCCAAATTTCATATATTTTACCACACTTCTTCCTAATATATTTTTTTCCTAATTACTCTCTCTTACCTAATATTACTTAAACTAAGTCAATATTATGGATTCAAATAATCCTAATTACTCCCAAAATAATCCAAACCACCCACAAAATCCCCAAAATAATTTCCAAATCGATCCAAATGTGCTACAAAATCCGGAATTCCAAAGAATGTTCATGTTTTTCCAAAGCCAATCGAATTACCAAAATTCTCAACAAGCTACACAACCATCTCCACAAAGTTCTAATCATCTATCCCAACAACAAGCTGAACCATCTTTTCCTATATCCCAACATATTTCACAACAACATGAACAACCTCAAATCGATGTAATTGAAATCCAATCACAAGAAATTCGAAACACTCCTTCTTCAAAAAAAGCCACAACACCAAAGTTTCAATGGAGTGCAGATGAAGATCATGCACTCATTTCGGCGTATTTAGAGTGCGGAGGAGATGTGTTGAAGGGAACCGACCAAAATGGTGATGGTTTCTGGGGTTCAGTATTTGATAGTGTGGAAGAGTCACGACGACTCAATCCAACTTTACGCCCAAGGACTTTCAAAGCTCTTACTAGTCGTTGGAAAAAAATCAACGGAGATGTGAATGCATGGGTCGGGATATATACCGAGGCGAAAAGAAAGAAAGGGTCCTACCGCAATGAAGAAGACGTCTTGACTGAAGCCCGTGAGATGTGGATAACAGCCCATGGTCCCCGATTTACATTGGAGCATGCATGGAATGTTATGAAACACTATGACAAATGGGCAGATGGCACCCAAATGAGCGGCGGAAGCTCAAAACGGTCTGGTCCAGATGAAGGTGCGAGCTCAAAACGTCCCGACGGCGTCAAGAAAGTTAAGAGTAGGAGAAAAGCCCCAATATCCAGTTCTCCATCTCCATCCTCTTCAGAATTTACGAGGAGGATTAGTTTGGGAGAAGATTTGCTTGAGTATCAAAAGGAGCGTGATGCCTTCAGAGAATCAACGAAAGAGGAAGATAGAAAGTTCAAAATTTGGACTGCATTAATGGCTAAGTCTTCCCTTGATCCGGATGAGAGAGAGATTTATGAAAAACTTAAGCTACAATTTAAGAATAAATATGTTTAGTTAGTGTTCATGTTTTTAATTGTTTTAGTTTGCGATTAAGTTGTATCGTACTTTAATTATGAATGTGTATGTGTCGTAAATTTTGATTATGAATGTATCGTTTTCATTATCGTTAAAATTATTAATATCATCTCACTATCGTTATTATTATTATTATTATTATTATTATTATTATTATTATTATTATTATTATTATTATTATTATTATTATTATTATTATTATTATTATTATTATTATTATTATTATTATTATTATTATTATTATTATTATTATTATTATTATTATTATTATTATTATTATTATTATTATTATTATTATTATTATTATTATTATTATTATTATTATTGAATAATGTCACAAATAGTACTGCATTGAATTGTCTACTCAGCTGACATTGAATTGTCTACTCCTACAAATAGTACTGCATTGAATTGTCTACTCAACTGACATTGAATTGTCTAATCCTACATTGCAGTGAATTGTCTACTCCTACATTGTTATGTACATATGATAGATTTTTCCTATATAATAGAACATAACTTCAACCATAAAATCACAACTCCATCCACTTTTTCCTCTCAATCTCTTATTTTCTAGAAAAACACCACTTCAATCAACGTATCTCCAAAATGAACTATGATTCAAGTTCTTCTAGTTCAGGTTCTGAATTTTTTAATTACATGGTTCAAGATTACATAGAATGGAGTCAATCCGTTGATGCTGAGCAACAAAACGAAGAAGAAATTGTACCCCGCACGAGAAAATATATGCATAGGGAACGTGAGGAAGCTCATGAAAGATTGTTTCATGACTATTTCAGCAACGAACCTCTGTACCCCGAGAATATTTTTCGCCGAAGGTTTCGTATGCACAAGCATGTTTTCCTTCGTATTGTCGAAGGTGTAACAGCTGAAGATGATGAGTTCTTTACGCAAAAACCGGATGCTACTTGGAAGGATGGGTGCATCCGCACTCCAAAAAATGCACAAGGCTATCGGGATGTTGGCATATGGTTCATCCTCTGATGCTGTCGATGAGTACTTGAAAATTGCTTCAAGTACCGCTAGAGAATGTCTTCTTCATTTTGTCGAAGGGGTTGTTGCTAGATTTGGACCTGAATACTTGAGGAAGGCAAATGCAAATGACATTGAGCGTCTCCTACATGAAGGCGAGCGTGGCTTCCCCGAGCATGATGGGAAGCATCGATTGCATGCACCGGAACTGGAAGAATTGTCCTCGGGCCGGAAAGGAATGTATCAAGGAAGAAGCAAAACAAAGAACAATAATCTTAGAAGCGGTTGCTTCAAGTGACTTATGGATATGGCATGCTTTTTTTGGCACCCCGGTTCATGCAATGATATAAACGTATTGCGAGGTCTCCCGTCTTTGATGATGTTCTACAAGGAAGAGCTCCGTGAGGTCAACTTCTCGGTGAACGGGACAACTTATAACATGGGTTACTATCTTACCGATGGCATATACCCGAGGTGGTCAACATTCATCCCCGCAATAAAGCTCCCTCAAACCCCCAAACAAAGATTATTTACACAGCATCAGGAAGCTGTTAGAAAAGATGTAGAGCGTGCATTCGGGGTATTGCAAGCTAGATTTGCAATCATTCGCAAACCCGCTCTCGCGTGGGATAAGGACATATTGTGGAAAATAATCATGGCATGCATCATTATGCACAATATGATTGTTGAAGATGAGCGCGATACTTATCAAAATTACCGAGATCCGAACGAATATGATCAAGTTCAAACTCAAAATAACGAGGGGTCATCTAACCAAGTCGGAGGAGACTCATTCGTTGTGCACAACGGAAGACTCGAGGCGCGAAATTTAGGTTCATACATGGAGAGAAGATCCGAGATGCGAGACGGAGAAACTCACATCTCACTAAAAAATAACTTGGTTGAACACATATGGCGTAAGTTTGGGCCTAATCGTCAAGTTGATTAAGTAACATTTATTGAATTGCTTATGGTTTAAGTAATTCTAAATTTCATGTATTTGTGTGTTTTTAAATTATCTATCTTTATGTATCAAATTATCATGTATTTGTGTGTGCTAAATTATCTATCTTTATGTATCAAATTTCATGTATATGTGTTTTCTAAATTATTTATCGTATGTAATATGTTCGTTGTTTTTAATTTATAATATCAAGTTAACGCTAATTTAATTTAACGTAAGCTAATTAGCTAATTTAATTTAACGTAATTTAATTTAACGTAATTTAATTAACTTCGATTAATTTAGATCATCTATTTCATATAAAAATAAACATTGAAGTAGGAAAGAGAAAGATATATGGTGGGGTATAGTAAAAGTAAGAGAGAGAAATGAAAAAAAAACGAAGTAAGACCAACCAAACCATTGTGGAAAAAAAAAAGATGAGTTGGTGGGAGTTTTAATGGGATGTGAGGTGTAAGAAGGAGGAAAGGAGAGAGAAGAAAAAAAGCTCCAAGACCAACCAAGCACCAACCACGCCATCAGACGATCTCTAACCATCAGTCCATCACAGAACAGCAGTAAAAAAAAAAAAATCTCCAAAGTAAACTCCCGAAAACACCCCTGGTTCCCCCCTACAATGACGGTGACCCAAACCACGTCCAAATTCGACCCCCTCAATTAAAAACCCTCTTTCTTTCTTCTTTCTCTCTCCTCGTCACCCCCATATGAATTATGATATGCCCATCCCTCCTCTCTTTTTATATCTAGCGGTAGCTACTCTTCATTCTAGACCCTTCCAGTCCAACTCCAACCTTCATTCATTTCATTTCCCCTTTCTTTCTTAGAGTCTAGAGAGAGAAACTCTTTGGTTTACTTTTTAACTAGGGTTGAGTTACCTAAACCCCCCCTCTCTTCACTATTTGGCGGTCCACTGTTAAAACACAACTGAGCTACAAGAGAACCCAGATAACGCGTAGAGAGAAGAGAAGAGAAGAGAAGAGAAGAGAGCGAAGCGAAGAAAACAGGAGAGAGAATCATTGTTTCATTCTTTCCATTTTCTTCAATTTATGATTCTCTGATTTTTCTTACCAAAGTTCTTTACTTTGAGTTTTTCTCCTTTCCAGATCTCTCTTTTATCATAAGGTTAGTTCTTTCGATTCATTTTATTTCATCTTCATTTTTATAATGCATTTTTTTGTGTAATTTTCTATCTGGAATTTCTATCTTTTGAGCTGTGAATAATTATTTCAATTGGTTTTCGAATATGAAGTATGTAGTAGTAAGTTTTGGTTGCTTGTCTTGTTTATGAATCAGTAATATTCGATAAAAAATTAATAAATAAAAGGAAGCAAATGTTCGAATGTTTCTATGAATGTAGATCAGTGTTGTTTTACATTGATTTTTCAGATTTATATTATTTTGATTTTCATTTTGGATATTACTTTCGATTTTATAGTGCGTAGATGTTTTTATTTTTTGAGGTTGTTTTAATTTTTAGCTTTGGATTTGATTTGTAGAGTTTTTTTTTGTAGTGTTAGATCTGTCCATGTTCAAATAAAGAGAAACGTTTTATTTATGTTATCTAGGATTTTTTATGATTTATTTATATTATTATCACTTTTCTTTACAGATAATCGAAGTATAAAGAAAGAAATCTACTTGGTTCGATGGATCTCTCAATGTAGTGTTGCTGAAACTTTGCTGTCTTTTTTTATTGTGCACTAGTCATTGGTGGTTGTTGCTTCAAAAATCAAAAGAGGTGGTTTGGGGGTTTTATTGGTCTGTAATTGATGATCGTTTCGTTGTTTGGCTTCCTGAGTTGTTTCCTGTTTGCGGCCGATTGAGCTTGGTGCTAGCTTGAGAGAGGGGAACGGGCTCTCTTTTGCGGCGGCCTCCTCGTTTGTGAGCTGTGAGAGATTAGGCCAACATGTCTAAGTTAGACAGCCCTGTTCAGACCCAAACCCCTGTTGGGGTTTTTAGGAATCCGTTTTCGGGGGATTTCCATGGGAAACAGACGACGACTGGGAGGAGACGTGTGTTTGTGCAGACTGATACTGGCTGTGTGTTGGGGATGGAGCTGGATCGAAGTGATAACGTTCACACTGTGAAGAGAAGGCTGCAGATTGCTCTTAATGTTCCCACGGATGAGAGCTCCTTGACGTATGGGGATATGGTGTTGAAGAATGACCTTGATGCCGTTCGGCATGACTCACCACTCCTTTTGACAAGGAGCAATATGCATCGGAGTTCATCCACCCCGTGTCTCTCACCACGAGGTGGAGATCTTCAGCAGAAAGATAAGAGTAGTCTGATAGAGGTGTTGGGGCGTTCAGATCGGTTTGTGATTACCCAGCAGATGGTGAAGGAGATGGTCAAGGCAATCAAGAATGGTGTTGATCCGTTGCCTGTGCACAGTGGGCTTGGAGGTGCTTACTATTTTAGGAATGTCAGAGGTGAGAGTGTTGCTATTGTGAAGCCTACTGATGAGGAGCCTTTTGCGCCAAACAACCCAAAAGGCTTTGTGGGCCGGGCTCTTGGGCAGCCTGGTCTGAAGCGGTCTGTTCGGGTTGGGGAGACAGGCGTCAGGGAAGTTGCGGCATATCTTCTTGATCACCAGCATTTTGCAGGTGTACCTGCCACCGCTTTGGTGAAGATCACTCACAATATTTTCAACGTCAATGATGGGGTGAATAACAACAAATCTCACAAGAAAAAGCTGGTCAGTAAGATTGCATCTTGTCAACAATTCATTCAACATGATTTTGATGCCAGTGACCATGGAACGTCGAGCTTTCCTGTCTCCGCTGTGCATAGAATTGGGATACTGGACATTAGGATTTTTAACACCGACAGGCATGGCGGAAACCTTCTGGTAAGGAAGCTTGATGGTGTGGGGAGATTTGGTCAAGTTGAGCTTATTCCCATTGACCATGGTCTTTGCTTGCCTGAAAGTCTGGAGGACCCGTATTTTGAATGGATTCATTGGCCTCAGGCTTCAATCCCGTTTTCTGAGGATGAGCTTGCTTACATTGAGAGCCTTGATCCAGATAGGGATTGTGAGATGCTTCGCTCCGAGCTTCCAATGATTCGTGAGGCATGCCTTCGTATTTTGGTGCTCTGCACTATTTTCCTCAAGGAAGCTGCAGCCTTTGGTCTGTGTCTCGCTGAGATCGGTGAGATGATGAGCAGGGAATTCCGTAGTGGAGAGGAGGAGCCTAGTGAACTTGAGCTTTTGTGCATGGAAGCGAGGAGGCTGGTGGAAGAGAGGGAGTCATTTGTGCCAAAGTCTGAAGCTGGCGAAGATGATTTTTTATTCGACATCGATTGTGAGGATCCTGAGTGGGACTATACTCCAAAGATGGGTGGAGAGGATTATTTCTGTCGATCATCTGTATTTGGTGTGGGTGGCAGAAACCCTCTGTCAAAGTTGGAGGAAAGTCTCGAGGAGGAAGATGAAAGTGAAGATGGTGACATGGAGGGCGAGGGTAAGGGTTTTGGTGTGCTCCCTGTTCTCGAAAAGTTTCCATCTATGTCAAAGATATCAATGTCCCTCAAGAATACCAGTTTAGGAGAAAAGAGTCAGAAATATCCTGGGATGAAATCTGAAAACGGTTTCTCATCCTCTGGACATAGGAGTGCAAATGAGCAGCTCTTTGCGAGTGCAAGCTTTGTGAAGGTTGCTAACATCAACGAGGAAGAGTGGACACTTTTTCTTGAGAAGTTCCATGAGCTGCTGCGCCCAGCATTTGCTCAGCAGAAGTCTGTGACTCTTGGGCAGAGGCAGAGACAGAGGCTCGGAACTTCGTGCCAGTTTTGAGATAGAGATACACTTCCAGGTTTACAAGAGGGTTTAGCCAGTTGAGATAATAAGAATGCGTAGGCTTTGCACCTGTGAAGGAGGATCGGTAGGATATATTAGGTCCCAGGAATTAGTGTTTGAGTTTGTTTGTTGGCTTTGGGAGAGCAACAGCAGTTTGGAAGTGCTGTAAATATTCTTTGGAAAGGCAGCACAGCTTCGTGGAGTAGCCGTCTTAGTAGAATTTGTTTGTATTTTTTTGTTCACTTCTTTAGAAAGCTTGAAGCTTGAAGCTTTTGGTTTTTAGATTTTTCTTTTGACTCTTTTATGGGCTTGTTTGATAAATAATTTTGTAGAAAGTTAGAAGTCCTTATAAAAAAAAGAAAATAGATATTAATGTAAATACTGAGTTCTGAAACTCTTTTTTCTTGTTAATTTTCTCTATTCCACTTTGATTTTCACTTTTATCCCTCTATACCATCTGTTCACCTCTCTTTACTATTGCCTTGTTGGTAGAATTCCTTTGTTGATATTTGGAATTCTAGGGTGCGGTATAATTTCACCTATTACACTTGATTGAACTTGATCAGTCTTGATCAACTCAGAGTGAAGAGCACTCAACCTTGGTATTATGTTCTGGTAGCGTGCGAGTTTCATCTGTGCAAGAGTTCAGAGGGGACTTTGAAAAAGTCTGATATCTGGAATAAGTTACTTATATGTTTGATTGAGTAATAGAATTTTATGGTTGTTATCATTGACATTTTTACGACCACGGCGTTTCTTTTGCAGGGATGCAATGGTTGCTGATCTCTTGAAAATTTGACAGTTTCTTCAGATGTGCAGCTGAAGGAGGAAAACAAAAATGATAATCTGAATTCTGAACTGGTTTTAGAGGTAAAAACGTTCTCCTTTGTGAATGTCATGAAGACTTGCTGGAGTCCACTGTTTTTATGGGTCACAATCATGCAATTACAATTCTAAATGTAACAACTTACTTTTCTGCGGATGTGGATAATTGGCCTTTTCCTTATCTCATCCACTTACTTTTCCTTCCCTTGTTAGGAGTATTATTTATTTTTCATGATGAAAATGACCTGAGCTCCATTTTGATTCTTACATGTCAATATGTCACGGTGGTTTAGATTTCAACAAAAGATGAACAATAATATAATATGATATTGATAATCAATGAACAAGTTTGGTATATGCTGACATTATAAGCAAGGATATATATTGAAAGGCAAGAAATTTAAAATTGGCCTTCCAGAAATCTTTGGCGCAGTCAATTTAGTGGTGTGTATGGGTATTATAATGGTTTTCTAAAATAAGAAGTACTCCTTGATTTTGCTTAGAATCTGTGGACCAAAGAGTTGAGGATTGTTCTGTTGATAGTGAACCTATTCAGGTGGGTACCGTACTTTCTATCTTTGGGTAAAATAAAATCGATGCAAATTCTGTATCCTCTTACTTAATCGGCTAAATTGTTAAATAGGATGAAGTGCAAAACAATATCCTCAGAAAACACATGTGCTCAATCAAAGTCTCTGGTGTTTTCTGGGGTGTTGGGGGTCTTTCTTGATACTCTTTTGAAAGTTAGATGTACTTCTGGAGACTGGAGTGTTATAGTAGTTGATTTAATCAGGAACTTTGTAATCGCGATTTGTTCGTTTGCTCGTACTAGTTATGTATCAAATTATGCCGATCATAATAGTATTAATCTAGCTAGCATGAGATTTGGAGTTAATCATCTTCGTTTGAGCTCTCTTTGGATAATTGGATACTAATCAGGGTGTGTGGACAACATAATTTGCTTTTCTTTTTTAATGATCAAAAGTTTTGAGAGAAAAAGAATCTTCCTTCCTCTTTTCTTCATCTTTGGAGTTTTCAAGATTGAAGGATGATTTTTCTTGGTAGTTTTCCTTTGTTTGTCCCCTCTTATTCCCGTAGTGGTCAAATGACATAATTAAGACATGTCTTTCAAATGATTTGACTTGGCATTATTGTAGCTCGTTCGACGAATTATATATCAGATCAGTCTTGTAAAAAGACTTCAGATAGAAGGTGCTCTTTATGTTTTAAAATAAAAACAACACTTTGATTTTGCTCACTAGACTATAAAATGAAAAATTTGTTAGAAATTACCTTATAGAAACATATTATGTAAAACACTATCTAATAATTTTTATTTATAAGAAACTACCTTTTATAACAAAAGAAGTTGTAAAAAGCTACCGTTTTGCCAATTTTTGGCCAAATAATTACATTTTAATATCAATTCTCAGTAGAATGAAAGTTTGGGTGAAAATGGAGGTAAAAAGAAGGGAGAAAAGCATAAAGAGAAAAAGTAAATGCCAAAGAAAGATGTTGACGGCCAGAATTCGGCGAAACATAGATTCTGATAACATTTTTGCTTCAAAAGGTAGTTTCTTACAACATTTTCATAAAGTAGTTTTCCACAAAAATATGTATATATAATGTATTTTTGAAAAAAATTTCAATATAAAAACAAATGTTAAGTATATAAAATGTTTATAGATTCATTTCGATATGTATTTTCAATATATCAACTTTTTATAATTTTTAATATTAGATAATTAGAGATATGATAAAGGGAGCGCCATTTTAATGTGTTAGTATGTTCAACAAGTTTTTTGTGCTCATCTTTGGTAGTCTGGAAATTACAAGTACAATAAAGATTAATATTATCATCTTACGGCTATCGATATTTTATTAAATGAGATTCCCTTATAGTAATTTGAAACTTTAATAAAGTACTCCTATTCCACATAAAATAATTTTTCCAATAAATGCAACATACGCTTTTTCATAGTCAAAGTTGTTTTAATTGTCAAAGTTATGTGATTTAAAGATTAAATGATATGCGATTCAAAGATCTGGGTGAGCTACGTTATATATGTGCTAGTATTTTTTGTTTTTTGCATGCGATGCGTGTGTGGCGTCGCGTGGGTGATTTTGTGAAAATTTCAATTTAATTCTCATTTATCATTTTGGGTTAAAAAAATTTGCTTTAAATGTAATTATATAAATAAGTGTATAACTATATATCTAAAAAAATTATTGTTTAATTTTTTAGTTTTTAGGCCAGTTTTCCCTCCATGTAATTGTGGACCTTGTTCCCACCTTTTTTGTACTATGAGCCTTTAACCTTAATGAAACCATAATTATAAAAAAAAATTATGTATCTAAAAAAAGACTGATTAATTTTTGTGAAAACCTATTCGTAAGATATAAGTGTATAACTATATCTCTATAGATAGTAATGAATAAGGATTAAATAGAAAATTTCAATCATTACTTTGAGAGTTGTACATGTTTTTTTTGTTTATAAAAATCTAAAAGTTACCTTCATTTAAAAAAAAATCTAGCAATGGTTTTTTTTTTTAAAAAAAAATTTCCCGACTTTTTTGCCCTTATTAATTATCTTGGAATAACAAATACATAAAGAAAGATTTAAGGGAATTCAAGGGATACTAAAGTTTCTAAGAGCTTCCATATATAATGGAGATATTTTTTAAAAAGTAGAGGAAGTATCATGTAATAGTTGTGTAACTCTCTATCTTTGAAATGGATAAACATGTATTTTTGGTGAAGGTCTTTCATTTTGTAAGCAGATTCCTGTCTACCCCCATCATCATCAAAGAAGGGTGAGGGTGAGGGTGAGGGTGAGGGTGAAGGTGCATAATCAGAGAGAGGAAAACATGGGGAGAAATACGTGGGGAGATAACAAGTAGGTATAGGAAACAAGAAGAATATTTGTATAATGGACCCTCACCAAGAACGTGGCAGCCTAATCTGTTGTTAGTTTGTTTTTATTGTAATTTGTACATTTACACCCTATGCAAGTTGCAACTTTGGAGTAGGGCCTGGAGGAATGCTCTTTATTGAAAATTTGGGATTCAAGATAACAATGATGGGGTTATTACAGGGCCAAGGTGTCCAATTACTGGTCCATGTTCTTGTCTGGTTGGCTACTTGGACACTTTTTCAGGTTCTCCATCAAACCAATGTTAAAATTGTTTCAAAAGTTATCATATAGTAGTAGTAGGGTTTTAAGATTGTTAGATCATACAATTACACCTCATTTAAGGGTTTATTTAGCAAATGTTTTGATGACGGCCCTTCATGCTAGAGTCAAGACTCAAGACGATATACCTTGTGAGAAAGCGAGGAAACTAAATAATATACCATGGTTGGGCACTAATGAAGCAGGGGATGTTAGAAATAGCTTCAAAATTTGTTATATCAGTGAATTATTACAGCAGGGCCGGCTATTAGGCTGTGCAAACAGCCCAATAGCACAGGGCCCCGAATTTCCTGGGGCCCCAAAACCGGAAAACAAACATATAGGAGATTGAGGCGCTGAAATATTCAACTACATATCTTAGCTGAGTTGGTCTCTGAGTTTGGTGTTCCATCAAGAACACGCGAGTTCGAATCATCTTCCCAGCATGTCTTTCATATTTTTTGCAAGTCTTTATCTTGGAGTTTGAACATTTGACTCATCTCCCCACCTCCTACTTACTTTTCCACTATTTCTCTTACTCTTCTTTTCAATTCTTTAGAGTATTTTTTTTGGAAAGTGTATATTTGCCTAATAAGAATTGAATAATTTTCGGCCACAAGTTTACTAGTTTATAGGTTTAGCTGCCTCATCACATAAATCTTCTTTTCTATTGTACCTTTTTAGAGTGAGATAGAAAAATTATTATTATTATCTTTGTAAATAGAACATTAGTAATAATTTGGTTTTGTATTGAGTTGTGACATACAATTTCAAATGAGTTTGAGGTTTTAGTTTTTCAATTTGCAAAATAAATATGTATAATTGTAATGTTATAAAAGATATTTTTTATCATTTAAGTTGAAAAAAATTAACAACTAGGCCCAATCCTAAGTAGAAGCAGGCTCCAAAATGTTTAAGACGGCCCTGATTATTAGTTCTATTAGTCATGCTTTGTAATTGATGTTATTGTTTCCTGAAGTTTATGGTTTGGTTTTACCAAAGTCAATAATATATGAAAGTTTGTTGGAAAAGTGATGCAAATAAACTTTACTTAATTGTGTATTTTAAGCTATTGTTAGTGACTAAAGTTTTTTTTTTTTTTTTTTGACAATGACTAAAGTTTATATAGCTAGTTATGTAGTATGTCAGTGAAGAACTAGAGCGAAATATTTTCGGCAGACTAAACTTATGGTATATATTTCCAAGTTCCAAGTTCCAAGTTCCAACAGGTGACCGGTTTTAAGAGAAATCTACACTTGAGTTATCTTATATGGAAGAAAAAGAGAAAGCATAATTCAACTTTGCTCTAAGAGGGACTGACGAATATTGAAGTTATTAATGGAGATTTGTGTTTTATGTGGCTTTCAATGGAATATAATTTTGTTTACCTTTTATAAATTTTTAGCACATCGTAATTAATATCAGATCAACAATTTACTTAAAAATTAAATTTTAATTAAATGCAACTCTAACTCTGTAAAGGGTTTGGTTAAATAATCTAAAGCAGATATATACCAAGCGTTAGGGTCAACTTAGTATTAGTTGGTAAGGAGAAGTGTCGTATTGGATCGGAGCACTGTCCGACCGATCCAGCTACACAGGCAAGACCCTTTGGAAGTGGGGAAAGGTAAGAGAATTTCACCCCCCAAAGTGCACTCTAGTTTCCTTTTAAGAGTAGGCTCTTGAGGCAGCGCATTCTTTTGACTTATTTTTGGTTAAGTATCGGGTCGAGCTTTGTTTAGTTCGGTTTGAATTCTTGTCGACAGCTCAATTTCTCCTTCGGTTCGCTTCGGTTTTCTTCCAGTATAAAAGAACGGGGTCTTAGACCGTCATATAAAATGGAAATACACTATATGGTAAGTTTAAGGGTTAAACACGAAAAAGTTACTCATTTATTTATAACATATAGTAATACATAGTATGATAGTAATAAAGGGAAAAGTTTTAACGCGTTTTGCTTGACTTTCATGTATATATTTCTTATAATTTATAATCAATGTTTACTCACAGCAAATATTTCTGGTTAGATTTTGAGCTCTCCTTGGAAGGCCCGGTAAGTAATTAGTCCATAAGGAAATTAACCTACTTCAGTATCCACCTTTAGAAAGCTGGGAAAAAGGTCAAAAGCTAAAGCATGACAATAAGATATGACGAATCTATACAAATATATTAAAAGACATTCCTATCGAAAGACGATGTCGCGTGACACTCTTCCCGCTTCTAATGCACATGTTTATAATCTCATTTAAAAATGTTAACAATGTGTAGTTACTAGGATTTGAACACAAGACATTTGAAATGAAATGTGAGAGGTTAACCACTAATCCAGTACAATTCAATGTTTAATGTTTCAAAGTAAAACATAATAAAGTCTTACAATTATATAAAATTATAAAGACATATACAAGCCTTTTGATCTCGAACACTTTTATTAAGTAATAACATTCTCTTAATACCCTAATTCCATTGAAATTGTTATTTTTATCCCAATTTCTTAGAATTTTTTTAACAACTTATTAAGTCATAACGTCCATTTTTCAATTTCGCATTAGACATAATATTACGAAAAGTTAATAAAATCAAGTGTGAAATTTATGAATATAATATATTTGATAATTGTAATTGAGTCGGGGCATCGCCCGGGCCAAAATACAAGTGTATATATTATACATAGACCTAGGCATGGGCCGGGCCTGTTCACGGGCTCGGCCCGCGGGCTTGGGGAAATGGCGGGTCGGGCCGGGCCCGAGCCCGTGAATGGCGGGCCGTGCCTGAAATTTCAATATTTTGTCCACGGCACGGTCCAGGCCCACGGCCCGCGGGCCGGGCTCGTGCCTCGTGCGGGCCTGGCCCGTGTTTTATGTTGTTTTTTTGGATTCTTGGTTGTTTTAGGCTAAAAAACAAAGGAAAGGGGCGTTCGGCCCGCGGGCCGGCCCACAGGCCATATAGGCGGGCTCGTGCCGGTGCGGGCCTGAAATAAAATTTCTTGTCCGTGACAGGCCCACGGCCCACGTAGCGGACAACGGGCCGGGCCGGGCCTCGAGCGGGCTCGTGCTGGCCGGGCCCAAACCGTCAGGGCCGGGCCGGCCCGCGTGTTGGCCCGGCCCCATGCCCACCTCTAATTATACAGTTGGTTTTGTAAGAGACCGCCTACTTTTAGTTTAAAATTAGGCATGGCCCAAGCCATTAAGAAGAGAACATGCCACCTTTTTTTTAATATAGTGACTAGTTTAATCTATTTAGGGACCAGTTTAATCTATTTCGTGACCAGTTTAATCTATTCAGTAATGACATTCTCTAACCCATTTAGTGACTAGTTTAATCCATTTAGTGACTAGTTTAATCCGTTCGGTAAGACTATCGAGTTATTTTTTGAAATTGTTTGTTGTAGTTCGAGAATCAAGAAAACAACGGAAGGAGAAGACAAGGGATGACTAGGATAGTGTTGGGTTAGAGTAAAATGGAATGGACTTGTTAGAATAATTCAGTATAGGGTTCGTCTAATTTTATGTTAAAATTAGATCGCCTATTCTAATAATCTATACTAATATATTAAAAGGCGTTCCTAAACAAGGAACGGTGCCACGTGGCGCTCTCCCTAAGGGCGTTTTACTTCATGTTATCCACATACAATTAAAAAAATTAGAAATTGCATAGTATAAGGTTTGATCCCGCAACCTCAAGAATATATATACTAAAGTCTTAACCACTAGACCAAGTAATATTTAGTGTTATCATCTTAAAGTATAAATGTATAATATTAATAAATGAAAATTTTCCTTACCCAGGGCGTAGCCCGGGCCTACTAACTAGTTTGTGTATATTAAAAGAAGTACCTATAACTGGACTAAAGGTAGTTTATGCATGGGCCAAATGCGCACAAATTATAAAAAAAGCAGCAAAGAAACAAGTTAAAGGTAGAGGGTGAAATTTTATGAGTTAAATTATCTACTAATTTGTGCAAAGTGGATTATATTTAGTTGGTAATTGTCATATATAATCTTAAGTTAGGGGAGTCAAATTATTGAAAGGAAACAGAGTAGAAGTGGAGAGCATTATCATAAAAAATGCAAAGTGATATTGCATTCTTGATTCTTCTAGGATAAATGCTCTAAAATAGTACAAAACAGGTGTGCAAAAGAAAAGTGGAAGATGATTGAGATGCTAACACCCTTTTTGTTTATTGGTCTGTTACTTCAAAGTTCAAAGATACTATAATTGCTTTGTGATGACTGATGACAGGGTTGAACATAGGATTTTTATTTTTTTTCCCTCATAGCTGTATATTCCAGAGGGGTTTCAGACACATGAACAGACGATTGCTTGTGGCCTCCAATTTTAAGGGGCTATATATATATATATATATATATATATAGAGTTATACACACATATATACATTTTACTTTTTAGGTTCTATGAGTTTAGATGGAAAAAATTATGCATTTGCTAATCCAAAATTTTACCCCCCATATTTTTTTCTTTGGTATTCCCTCTGTATTTTTATATTTTTCTCACTTGAAATCTTGACACTATTCTCAACCAGAGAAAATCTTATAAATTCTTCTAAATATATAAGAAAAAATATAGTCATGTGGGGTCTTGTTTGATTCGTCTCAATGAGTAATTTATTAATTTTTAATCATATATTCCTAATATGTAGTAAAAGATTTTTAAGGTCAAATAAGTGTACTGGCAAAGCCCACAATGAAAGTATGAAAGATAAAAAAAAAATACAGAGGGAGTATATCTTTACTAGTTGTTATATCTAAGGTGCATTCTTACTAAAAAGAAAATAACATTGAAGTATATAAGAAAGATAATACTTTTTTCAACTATTTTTAATAAATTTTTTTATTAGTTATTAAAATTATGGATTGCGGATCCATTTTTTAGTCCCATACGGTCCATGTTTAATGCCTCAGGGCTTCGAAATTATTCGAGACGGCTCTGCGTTTATTTATTTATTTTTTTCTCTCTTTTGGCACATCAATTTTTTTTCCTTGGCTTCTAGGATGAATACACTAGAAAAACTTGGGCTATCTACGACAAATGCTAATGCGGAGCCCGATAATCCATCTTAACTCATTACTTTATAGTACCATATATAATGGGTTTTGCTATTTAAAGCCCTAAAATTTCCTACTAACGTCCTAAATACGGTATTTTTATACTTTATATATATACCATTATACCTCCATTTCTTTTCTCACTTCCTCACCCCCACTTCACCTTCCCCCTTCCCCCTTCTTCCACACCATGACCGCCACACCATCACCTGCCGTCGACGTCATCGCCGCCGTACCACCACCACGGTCGTTGACGTCATCGCCGCCGTACCACTACCACGAAACATGGATAATAACAACCACTATGCCATGCCCCATTTTTGAAGTTGGGAGACCGAATTTTTTTTAAAAAAAATGGGGAGGCGTCCACCATGGACGCCCCACCACCGTGGAGGCGTCCATGGCGGGCGCTCCACCACAGGTGAGGCGCCGCCATGGACACCTCCACCGGTGGTGGGGCGTCCATGGCAAGCGCCCGTGTGTTTTTTTTCTTAAAGAACACCACGAGCACTCGCCATGGACGCCTCCACCGGTGGTGGAGCGTCCATGGCAAGCGCCCGGGCGTTTTTTCTTTAAACACCACGGGCGCTTGCCATGGACGCCTCCACCGGTGGTGGGGGCGTCCATGGTGGAATTTTTTTGTAAATCAAAGAAATGGTTAGAAAGGGGGAAAACAGAGGAGAGAAGAAGGTTGGGGTGTGATGGTGGTGGCGGTAGGCGGTGAAGGCGATAGCGGTGGTGGTGTGGCTGTGGTGGTGGTGCGGTGGTGGTGTGCCGCCAATGGTGACGTGTAATAAGATGGGGAGGGGAAGTGAAGAAGGAAGGGGAGAAATAGATGGAAAGTATACCAATGTAGTATTATACACGTATTTAGGGAGTAACTAGGAAATTTTAGGGCGTTATTTAGCAACCCAGTATACTATTACATAATGTGTGATGATTGGGTCCGTTTTCATGATAGAATTCGATCTACCATGTGTTATATATGCTATTTTCCGGAAAAATCCTTATCTCTTAACGATTCTTGTGTGGTGATTGGGTCCCTTGGTTTGATCATATAGGTAGTTTTGGAGTTGCTTTGTGATAAAAATCTACTAATCTAAGGTGAATTTAGATTAATACGAGTGTAATAAGCATATTAAGATTGATTATCACTAGAGGAAAAAAAGCCATTTGTTCGTTGTAAAAGGGGCTGCGGTTGTGTAGAAAACCGCAGCCCTTCCATTAAGGGTCGCGGTCGGGACCAAAACCGCGGCCCTCGGTGCACTAAAGGGTCGCGGTTTTGGTCCCGACCGCGCTTAATGGAAGGGTCGCGGTTTTCTACACAACCGCTGAACCCTTTATTTTATTTTTCCCACCCAAAATAATCGCGCTCTCATTAATTCTTCCCTCCACCCAATTTTCATTCAATTCACGAACTCTCTTAGCTCCACGCAAGAAATAAACACCCGAGCGCCCTAGCTCGCGAAATTGAACCACCGCCCGAGCTCCACCCTCCCGTGCACGCCACCCCGCTACGCGCCATCACGCAGACCCCTGAGCTCCACCCTCCTGTGCGGGTATCGCAGCTTAGCTCCACGCAACAACCACTCTCTTAGCTCCACGCAACAGCGAAAACCACCTGAGCGCTGCCACCCTCCGTTGCGCACCAACCACCTGTGCGCCTAAACCCTCCAACACCGAGAAAAAGAAGCCGCTGCCGGCGGCTTCCACTAAAGATCGGCGGCTCAGCAACGCCGAAAGGTCGGCCTACTTTTGGGGGGAGAGAAGCCAAACTCTCAAATGTACTTTCTCTCTCCTCTCTTTCTCTTTCTCAATTAGCAATGTCTTTGATTTTGCTAATTTTGGATTTTTATTGTGTAATTTCTTTGATTAGTTTATGTTTGATTTGAGCATAATTCAGTATTTTTTCTGCTTAGAGTTTTGATTTTCGATTTAGAATTGGAGTTGTTGATATTGGTGTTCACTTCGATTGTTGCAATAAGACATAATTGGTGGAAGTTTATGGAATTTTTATGATTTTTTTGGGAATATTTGTCGTACACTCGTGAAATTTGATATAATTAATAATATATATGTTATTTGAATTAGTTGATTAGCTACATTAGCTATTAACTTAGTTTAATGCAAACAAATTTCATTTATAATTTGTTAATAGTTTAAATGAGAAAAGTTAGTTGTAATGTGTTTCAATGTGGGTAAGATATGATAATTTATATATATGAATGTATTTCTTATAATTTTTGCATTTACTATATGCTAACAATTTTTTCGGTTTTATGTGTCTTAGATATTAGCATATTGGAAGCGGCAAATCAACTAGGAGATAGTGCAGAGTATATATAGAGATCGATCTCCATATTAGTTGTTATTGGTATGTATTTATGATAAAGACAATTCATTATATATCTTCATTTATTATGTATATGTAGATTCAATCTATATATGTGTATGTATATTTCTTGATATGAGATTGGATGAAAACAATTTAATTAAGCTATGAAATGTATAAGTTATATGAATCATCATATCATCAATCATATGCCTAGATACCGTTCAAGACTTACTCATTAGGAGTAAGTCTTGAATAGTCCCCTGTTTGGGACTGTCCTTGGACGTTTGATCTCACTTAGGTGGTGAATGTATGTCTTCTTTTCAATTCTAAGGAAAGTCTTGGCTTGTCATTTTCTCTACATTGTTCTCTCAGTGTACATATGTAGATAATCAATTATCTACATTGTGTACTTGGAGAACTGTAGGGAAATGCCGCCGATTTTCCTTAGAATCAAGAGTTGGCATATATTCACTAGTGAGATTAAATGTCCAAGGATGGGTTAGGTTGGAGTGATAAGGACCTTCGGATGCATGCATACATTTGCACATGTGACTCACTTAGCCTCCATTTGTATGTGCGTGTTTTCAATATGTGATTGTCTTGCATGTGAATGTGCTTAAATGATTGATACTTATAATTGGTTGTGTTTAATTAGAGGTTTTCATGAATGAGATGGATCGTACTTGGATGTATGGTAGCCGTGAATCGATTGAGTTTGTGAATGGGGTCTCGAATTTTGTAAATCGCATTAGAATACCAAGCATCTTACCGGAGCGATCGACTTTTATTGTCCTTGTTTAGATTGTGGAAATGTGAGCAAGGTTAGTAGTATTCATTTGCTTAGGGAGCATGTCTTTCGTCGTGGGTTTAGGCCTCAATACCACGTATGGGTTTGGCATGGTGAGGAGGGGAGATATGCAAGAAGTTGTAGGATAATGAACGATGTATGTGAAGAGGAGAAGGATAAATTAGGTGATGATTTCGAGGATGGTGAGTATGGGGATGATGAATTTGGGGATGATGATAGAGATCGGGTAGACGAGATGATACAAGAGGTTGAAGATCGGGCCTTGCAAACGACCTCGTATGTTTGAGTCTATATCCGAGGCCGCCGAAAGGCCATTGTATCCAGGTTGTACGAAGTACACCAAACTTTCCGCCGTGATAACACTCTTCAATATTAAGTCGAAAGCAAGGTTGGACGGATTGCGGTTTCACGTCGTTGTTGGAAGTTTTAGGCGATATGCTCCCCGATGGAAATGATCCGCCAAAGTCGAACTATTATGCTAAGAAACTCATGTGTCCTTTCGGTTTAGAGTACCAGAGGATACATGCTTGTCCAAACGATTGTGTGCTTTATCGTAATGAGTATGAGCATTTAGATGAGTGTCCACGTTGTGGATTATCAAGGTACAGGCGTGAAGGGGCTGGGGGTAGTGAAGGACCACCAGCTAAGGTGTTGTGGTATCTTCCCATAATACCTAGATTTAAGCGCATGTTCTCACTAAAAAAAGATGCGAAGAATATGCGGTGGCATGCGGATCGTAGGAAGAAAGACGGTTTCTTTGAAGCATCCTAGTGATTCCCCCGAGTGGAAAAGTATCAATAGGGTGCATAAGCCGTTTGGTAACGAGGATAGGAATTTGAGGCTTGGATTATGTACGGATGGCATGAATCCCTTTGGCAATCTTAGTTCTCAAAGATAGTACATGGCCGTAGTTTTAGTGATTTATAACTTGCCTCCTTGGTTAGTGCATGAAACGCAAGTACATCATGTTGTCGCTTCTCATATCGGGGCGAAACAACCTGGAAATGACATAGATGTATACCTTCAACCACTTATTGAAGATTTACAGAAGATGTGGAACGAAGGAGTGTCGGTATTTGATGCGTATGCTAATGAGATGTTCACTCTGCGTGCCATGCTTTTCTGTACAATGAACGACTTTCCAGCTTATGGGAACTTATCTGGGTATAAGACCAAAGGAAAAAAACCGTGCCCGATTTGTATAGATGACATGAAGTCTACACACATTAAGGGTTGCAAACATGTCTATATGCGCACACGAAGGCTCCTTAGACGCGACCATCCCTATCGATTTAAGAAAAAGGCCTTCGATGGGACGGTTGAAGAGGAAGTTGCTCGTAGACCATTAACTGGTACCGAAGTTTATAATCAGGTTAAGGGCATTGAAACGATCTATGGTAAACCTGCGAATGACGTTGATGGAACTACAGGATTATGGAAAAAGGAGTCTATTTTTTGGAAACTCCCATATTGGAAAGATTTAAAAGTCAGACATTGTTTGGATGTCATGCACATTGAGAAGAATGTTTGTGATGCAATTCTTGCGACACTTATGAATATTCCGGGTAAGACAAAGGATGTTAAAGCGTCACGTCTTCACTTGGAAAAAAATAAGCTTCGACCGGAGTTGTGGGCTCAAAAAAGGGCGGGAAGGAAAAAGAAAGTAGTGGAGGAAGGGCTTGATGAGGAAATTGGGAAAAGAAAAAGGGTGGATGATTCGGAGAAGAATTATTTGCCCCCAGCTTGCTACACGCTGTCGAAAGCTGAGAAACGGATTTTTTGCGAGTCATTGTATGGTATTAAGGTTCCAACCGGGTACTCATCGAATATGAAGCGATTTGTTACCTTAAATGGTGAGTTGAAGTTATCGAGTATGAAATCTCACGATTGTCATGTCATGATGCAAGTATTCTTACCGATTGCAATTCGTGGGATACTTCCGAAGCATGTGAGGCACACCATTACCGAACTTTGTTCATTTTTCCATACAATATGCAGCAAAGTCCTTGAACCGTCGACCCTCGATTCTTTGCAGGCCAGAGTAGTTGAAACTCTATGCAAATTTGAGATGTTTTTTCCCCCGCATTCTTTGACATTATGGTCCATCTCATTGTCCATCTAGTTCGAGAAATTAAGCCGTGTGGTCCAGGTGTTTTTGAGGTGGTGCTATCCTTTTGAGAGATATATGGGTACTTTGAAGGATAAAGTTCGAAATCTTGCACAACCGAAAGGTAGCATTATTCAAGGGATTGTGGTCGAAGAGGTCGGTAATTTTGTGGCGAGTATGTTCATTGGTGTTGATCCTATTGGCGTTCCGATATCTCGACACGAGGGCGGACTCGAGGGCAAGGGTACGATTGGCTCAAAATTGATCTCACCTTCGTCGACAAGCGTACACAAGCTCACTTATTTGTGTTGCATCACGTGGCATTTGTCCATCCTTATTTAAATGAGCATATGGAAGAATTACGTGTTAGCAACCCCGGAAAGGAATAAGGGCATTGACGCAAATGCATAATAAGACGTTCATTGATTGGTTTCATCATCGAGTAGTGGATGATTTAAATGAAAATGTTTCTGAAACAGTCAAGTGGTTAGCATTTGGTCCTCGTGAATCTGTACACTCTTATGAGGGTTATGATATTAACGGGTATACGTTTTGGGTCGAACGTCAAGATCTTAAGTCGACATCGCGACGAATAGTGGTGTTTCACTTGTGGCGTCATCTACACAATACGCAAGCTCGAAAGATAAGTCTCCCGTTCTTGCTGCCACCAACTATTATGGGCGAATTCAAGAAATATGGGAGCTTGACTACTCAGCTTTTCATATTTGTCTCTTTTATTGCAATTGGGTTGATGATAATCGACGTTGCGTAAAAAAAGATGATCCTTGCGGATTCACTCTTGTGGACATGGGTCGTCTACGTGAGACCCGAAGAGCCATTTGTACTTGCATCACAAGCTAAACAAGTATTCTATGTAACCGATCCTGCCGATAATAAGTGGTCAATTGTTGTACTGGCAAAAGGAGTATTACGGGCATTGGTGATGTTGAGGGATGAGGAAGAGTATGATGCATTTGAGGACATCCCAACTTTTACCTATCCTGAAAATAGCGTGGAAGATGATGTAAATATGTCTGAGAACTATATGCGTGTTGATCACACTGAAGGGATACATGTTGAAACTCCTAAGAAACGGCGGAAGGTCAACAAATCATGAGACATATACTCAGGTTTATCTCTATTTCGTCCATTTCATGTCATTTTCATATATTTCGAGTCATGTGACTCAATTTTCTTGTTGAATATAATAATATAGCAAAAAATACGACTATTACGTAGATTTATAGGTGCTACTTTGTTGTTGGTTGGATTTCGGGAAAGTAAGGGTCATTTTAGGCCTATTTCGTCCGTTTCATGTCATTTTCGTTTATTTCGAGTCATGGTAATCCAATTTCTTGTTGAATGTGATAATATTGCATAAAATACGACTACAAAGTAGGTTTATAGGTGCTACTATGTTCATGGTTGGATTTCGGGAAAGTAAACGTCATTTTAAGCTTATTTCGGCCGTTTCATGTCATTTTCGTGTATTTCGAGTCATGGTAATCCAATTTCTTGTTGAATGTGATAATATTGCATAAAAATACGACTACAAAGTAGGTTTATAGGTGCTACTATGTTCATGGTTGGATTTCGGGAAAGTAAACGTCATTTTAAGCTTTTTTTCGGCCGTTTCATGTCATTTTCGTGTATTTCGAGTCATGGTAATCCAATTTGTTGTGAAATATGATCTTATAACCTAAAATGTTGCTATTAAGTAGATTTATACGAGCTACTTTGTTGATGGTTGGATTTCGGGAAAATAAATATCATTTTAGGCCCCCCGTCACGAGCCCCCGGTTCCCCCCACCGCCCGATCCCCCCGTCCAGCCCCCAGCTACTTCCCCCCCTTGCACAGCCCCTAGGTGCCCCCCCTTGCACACCCCCCGCTCCCCCGTCCAACCCCTAGCTACTTCCCCCCGTCCAACCCCCAGCTACTTCCCCCAGTCCAACCCCTAGCTACTTCCCGCCCCCGTCCAACACCTAGCTACTTCCCCCCTTGCACATTCCCCCGCAAAGCAGCCAAGCGGCAAGCAAGCAAGCAAGGCCAGAATAAAGCAACCGGCGGCGGCAAGCAAAAGCGGCGAAGCCCGGCAAAGAATGGCAGCCGCCCGAAATGGCAAAGAAGCAAAGCCCGCCAAAGAATGGCAAAGCAAGTTAAGCCAGCCAGAATGCGCGGCAAGAAGCCCGGCGGCAAAGGCGGCAAAGAAGCAAAGAGCCGCCAAATAACCGGCGAAGCAGCAAGTCGCTGCCAGCGGCAGCAAAGCAGCCGGCGGCAGCCAGCAAAAAGCAAGCATTCTTGCGCCGCACAAGGCCGCCGCGGGGATGTGCAAGGGGGAGAGCTAAGTGGCCCACGATTTCCGATGTTCCATTATTGTTGGTCCTTAATCAATTTGTTATTTTTTTTTAACTTGTACATATATATTAATTTCTATGTGTTTATAATTGCAGGGGATAATTACTACATATGGATGAGATGACGACTAGTGAACACACAACCGAGGGATGAATCTTATGATGTGAGGAAGGACCCGGATAAAGGTGATCTCGAAGATCGAGATCTTCAAGAACTTCATCCAAAAAGTGGTACAATTGTGAAAGCACAACAAGTTTGTAGGAAAGAAGGTCAACAACGGGAGTTACAAACAAATCAACAACAAAGAAAATCGAAAGTGATGAAAAAGAGAAAGGGAAGAGGACCTACAAAGTCAATAAGTGCTACTCACTTGCATATGACTTTAGAGTACGATAACTTGGGTCAACCTTGTGGTGTGTGGCGTTCTAAGTATGCCAAACATATTGGCCTTTGTGTTCGGAGGCTCTCCATTTTGCATTCATGGCAAGAGGTGCCCGAGGGGATGAAGAAATTGCTATGGAATGACACTATGGTAAGTTTCATACTACCATTTAGTTTCTTATTTTAATAAATGTATGTGTATGTAGTACTAATGATAAAATTTAATCTATTACAACAAATGTGGAAACTAATATTTTTGTTCGTTTTTTTTGTAGAATCTCTTCAATATCGAAGATGATGAAGCCAAGAAGAATCTATTTTTATCCGCGCTTGCTCGAGAGATTTCGAGATTTCAAGGCTAAGTTAGTGTCCGAGTTGGATTACTAAGCGGAGGAAAAGAACGGGTACAAAGAAGAAGAAAATTTATGGGGGAGAAAAGCAAATCGAAGCCGAGGCCGCATTGGAAAATTCGAGAGGAACCCACCACATTACCATATCAAATATGGAGAAATATCAAACTCGAAGAGTGGGAAGCATTTGTTGCCAAAAATACTACCCCGAAGTCGTTGTAAGCAAAGGATTTTAATTATATTTACCACACTTAGCTCGAGTATGATTGTATATAACACCTAATCTTTTGTTTGTAATTATGTGTTTTTTTCGGGCAAGACGTGAGAAAAAAGCGCAAGTGCAAAAGCAAGGAAATATTATCATCATTTGGGGTGCCCATTCCTACGATCGGGCGAGAAAAAAGTGGATGTTTGGCCATTACCCCACACAGGATTCGACAACGACACCTACCTCTACAACCACATTAGCTACACCGGCTCGTCAACCGGACGGGGTCCTTGATTGGTGGTGTTCGATGCATGGGGTTGATGCAAAGGGAAAGAGAGTGTTACCCGATCCCGTTGCTGAAAAGATAGCCAATGCTATTGTAAGTACATATCATTTTAGGCCTATTTCGGCCATTTCATGTCATTTTCGAATAGTTTGAGTCACTTGGGCTCCAATTTCTTGTGAAACATGATAATATAACCTAAAATATTGTTATTAAGTAGATTTATAGGTTCAACTTTATTATTGGTCGGATTTCGGGAACGTAAATATCATTTTAGGCCTATTTCGGCCATTTCATGTCATTTTCGAATAGTTTGAGTCACTTGGGCTCCAATTTCTTGTGAAACATGATAATATAACCTAAAATATTGTTATTAAGTAGATTTATAGGTTCAACTTTATTATTGGTCGGATTTCGGGAACGTAAATATCATTTTAGGCCTATTTCGGCCATTTCATGTCATTTTCGAATAGTTTGAGTCACTTGGGCTCCAATTTCTTGTGAAACATGATAATATAACCTAAAATATTGTTATTAAGTAGATTTATAGGTGCTACTTTGTTGTTGGTCGGATTTCGGGAACGTAAATATCATTTTAGGCCTATTTCGGCCATTTCATGTCATTTTCGAATAGTTTGAGTCACTTGGGCTCCAATTTCTTGTGAAACATGATAATATAACCTAAAATATTGTTATTAAGTAGATTTATAGGTGCTACTTTGTTGTTGGTCGGATTTCGGGAACGTAAATATCATTTTAGGCCTATTTCGGCCATTTCATGTCATTTTCGAATAGTTTGAGTCACTTGGGCTCCAATTTCTTGTGAAACATGATAATATAACCTAAAATATTGTTATTAAGTAGATTTATAGGTGCTACTTTGTTGTTGGTCGGATTTCGGGAACGTAAATATCATTTTAGGCCTATTTCGGCCATTTCATGTCATTTTCGAATAGTTTGAGTCACTCGGGCTCCAATTTCTTGTGAAACATGATAATATAACCTAAAATATTGTTATTAAGTAGATTTATAGGTGCTACTTTGTTGTTGGTCGGATTTCGGGAACGTAAATATCATTTTAGGCCTATTTCGGCCATTTCATGTCATTTTCGAATAGTTTGAGTCACTTGGGCTCCAATTTCTTGTGAAACATGATAATATAACCTAAAATATTGTTATTAAGTAGATTTATAGGTGCTACTTTGTTGTTGGTCGGATTTCGGGAACGTAAATATCATTTTAGGCCTATTTCGGCCATTTCATGTCATTTTCGAATAGTTTGAGTCACTTTGGGCTCCAATTTCTTGTGAAACATGATAATATAACCTAAAATATTGTTATTAAGTAGATTTATAGGTGCTACTTTGTTGTTGGTCGGATTTCGGGAACGTAAATATCATTTTAGGCCTATTTCGGCCATTTCATGTCATTTTCGAATAGTTTGAGTCACTGGGCTCCAATTTCTTGTGAAACATGATAATATAACCTAAAATATTGTTATTAAGTAGATTTATAGGTGCTACTTTGTTGTTGGTCGGATTTCGGGAACGTAAATATCATTTTAGGCTTATTTTGCTAATTTGATATGTTTTCGTTTATATCCATTATTCAAGTAACCCCATCCCCCACACCCCACACCCGCACTTCCCCCCCACACAGTCCCCCACGCCCCCCTGCACGGCCCATTGCCCGGCCCGCCAGCAGCTGCGCCGGCCCGGGCCAGCGGCAGCAGAAGGCCGCCCGGCGAAGAGCCGCCATCGGCAGCCTGCTGCCGCACATCGGCAAACTCGTTGGCCCGCCTCGGCTTTGCCCGGCTTCTTTTGCTGCGCAGGCGCCTGCCGCTTCTTTGCCCCCAACACGATCCCCCCCTTGCACCTCCCCCCACACCCATGGCCCCTCCCCACGCCCCCCCTAAACAGTCCCCACTGCCCCCCCTCCCACACAGTCCCCCCGCTCCACTTCCCCCCACCACAGTCCCCAGCTGCCCCCCCCTACCGCCCCCCACACAGTCCCCCCACTGCCCCCCCACGCTGCCCCCCCTCCCACCACAGTCCCCCACCTGCCCCAACCACAGTCCCCACTCCCCCAGCTGCCCCCACGGTCCCCCCGCACTTCCCCACTACACCCCACCGCCCCCCACCACCCCCCAACCACAGTCCCCCACCGCCCCCCACACACTTCCCCCCCGCACTTCCCCCCACCACGGTCCCCCACTGCCCCCCACACGCCCCCACACAGTCCCCACTGCCCCCACACGCCCCCCCACCCCGCGTCCCCCACTGCCCCCCCACATGCCCCCCCCTTGCACTTCCCCCCACCACAGTCCCCCACCGCCCTACCCCTTTCGCACGTTCCCGCTCGCTGTTTTGTTTTTTGAAAAATTTTAACGTCTAATTTATGTTGTTTTATTTGTAGATCGGATTAAAGGAAAAGGAGGCAACAGGTGATTTCACTCCTACCGCACACATGGATGCTTTGCACGAAACTCTAGGAAAGGACCATAGTGGTCGTGTGAGGGCGTGGGAGGTGTCGCCTCGGCGTGCGAAAGGTATATGGTGAACAAATACACGACAACGTCAAAATCAAGTGCAAGTAGTGTGAATTCGGCGTCGGTAGATGTGGAGGCTATCAAATCCGCAATTCGGGAGGAGCTTAGAGAGGAGATGACACATAACTTCAATGCTATGATGGAGCAAATGGGTTTACCGACCTTCCCATTGAAGAAAGGTAGTGATGTTCCATCTAGCCACCCGATCGGTGTTCCACAAACATCGAGATAATCAAACGATACACACCCGATCCACCAATACCCGAGTTGAAGGTAATCACCGTATTTGGTTTAATTTATCACGCTTAATCACCGTGCTTTATTAATTAACTATGTATTGTCCCTAAGTGCATGCAATTCTAAATATGTTGTTTCATCGCAATTAACTATTAATGACTTGTTTTGATTCAAAGGAGGAGACCCCATGCCGACTATTAGTTCAAGAAAAAGATTCCGATAGTCGATTGTGGTAGCTAGTGGCCATGCACAACCTCCCGGTGATCGAGTACGAGTGCATCACCGGATAGTGAAAAATGATCACTATGTGGTGAGCATCGACTACATTGAGCCTGGTTTTGAAGACTTAGGTCTTCCGATGCCAAAACCGGGAGGTCGGTCTACATACACCGAGTGACGCCCATGGTAGTTATGTTACGTGGCCGCGTGCATGGGTGCGATTTTCGAGATGAGGTACACCGATAAACATACATATATATATGCGTTAGTTTATGTAATAATCAACTCGATTATATTACTTTTCTATGTCATATAAATAATAAGTGAACAATATTCTTATTATTACTTTTTAATAGGTTTCAAGGAAGGTGGTTCACATGACCGAGAAGGCTAAAAAGGTCGGTTCACAAAACAAGATGGCTAAGGAGGCAATTGGACGTGCTGAAATTGAACCAATTGTGTTCGATGACCAAGTTAGTATGTCAAACAATCCACTTCTCGAGCCGTTGGTGGTGCAAGGCCTTACTAAGGCATGTTATTGGTTGCATGAGTGTGTTAGTGATTTGCTCGATGATACTTGCAATACATGTTCCTTTGGGGAAGGAACAATTCAACTACGCTGATGAGTCATCTACATGGATTTCCAAAGACGATGTTAAAGAATTCTTACGTGGAGAAATGTTGAGTGGAACAATGATACAAGCTTTCATGAGGTGATACATATACATATCTTACTTTACAAGTTTATAATAATTTTCACCTTCCATACATGTATGTTGACTTTTTATTATATGCTTTAATTTCTCAGGTTATTGTGTACTGAATTGAATGAAAAAATGAGTGAGACAAAGATTGGTTGGTTATGTCCAAGTATGATGCGAGATGACAATTGTTTAAAAAACAAAACCGATGTGAAAGAATATCTCGATACTAGTTTCAAACAATCACATCGGTTAGAAGAGAAGTTCATCCTTGTTCCATATATTGAAGCGTAAGCTTGTTACACCAAACTTGATGCTTTACTTTATTTTCTATAACTTTATTACCTTGTTTAGATAACTTTATATTATTTCCTTGTATAGTCTCCATTGGACGCTCATTGTGATATGTTTGTCAAATAATCACGTTTACCACTTTGATTCTCTTCGTCGACAACCACCACGGAGCTTACTAGTCAAGTCACTATTGAATAGGTAACTTAACTAGAACAATATGTGTACCTAATATTACACATTTATATATATATATACATATATATATATATATATATAATAAACATCTTATAATGTATTGATGTAGTGTGATGAAGCACCATTATGGACTTGGACTTCGATTAGGAAAAGCTCCTCTTTGGATATCGAGTTGAGGTAACTACTTTGGTGAATCTTATGTCTAACCATTTATTTTCATATACTTTAAATTTAACATGAATGTTTTTGGATGTTTAAATTTGGTGAATTTCAAGTGTCCGCAACAAAAGAATGGTGTTGATTGTGGCTATTACGTCTTTGCGGTACATGTTTGATATAGTCAACCGTTGTACCGACATCGATTATCTTCAAAAGGTATGTAACTAATTAGTTTATTTAATTTAGATTAAATTGATAGGTAAGAATTAGTTTATTTTGGAAATTGTAGCATGTAACATGTAGCTAGTTTTGGGAGGTGAAATAGCTCAAATTCACAAAAAACGACCCCGAAACGAACCTAAAAATTGAACTTCTAATCTTTTGCACCAAAATATGACATTAACACTTCAACTATGCATAAAGTAAGTGGTGTGTGTTAGTTTTGCTCCTATGTGTAACTTGTAGGTAGTTTTGGGAAGTAAAATAGCTCAAATTCACAAAAAACGACCCCGAAACGAACCTAAAAATTGAACTTCTAATCTTTTGCACCAAAATATGACATTAACACTTCAACTATGCATAAAGTAAGTGGTGTGTGTTAGTTTTGCTCCTATGTGTAACTTGTAGGTAGTTTTGGGAAGTAAAATAGCTCAAATTCACAAAAAACGACCTCGAAACGAACCTAAAAATTAAACTTCTAATCTTTTGTACCTAAGTGTGACTTACATACTTCAACTATGGATAAATTAGTGGTGTGTGTTAGTTTTGCTCCTATGTGTAACTTGTAGGTAGTTTTGGGAAGTAAAATAGCTCAAATTCACAAAAAAACGACCCCGAAACGTACCTAAAAATTGAACTTCTAATCTTTTGCACCAAAATATGACATTAACACTTCAACTATGCATAAAGTAAGTGGTGTGTGTTAGTTTTGCTCCTATGTGTAACTTGTAGGTAGTTTTGGGAAGTAAAATAGCTCAAATTCACAAAAAACGACCCCGAAACGAACCTAAAAAATTAAACTTCTAATCTTTTGCACCAAAATATGACATTAACACTTCAACTATGCATAAAGTAAGTGGTGTGTGTTAGTTTTGCTCCTATATATAACATGTAGGTAGTTTTGGGAAGTAAAGTAGCTCAAATTCACAAAAAACGACCCCGAAACGAACCTAAAAATTGAACTTCTAATCTTTTGCACCAAAATATGACATTAACACTTCAACTATGCATAAAGTAAGTGGTGTGTGTTAGTTTTGCTCCTATATATAACATGTAGGTAGTTTTGGGAAGTAAAATAGCTCAAATTCACAAAAAAACGACCCGAAACGAACCTAAAAATTGAACTTCTAATCTTTTGCACCAAAATATGACATTAACACTTCAACTATGCATAAAGTAAGTGGTGTGTGTTAGTTTTGCTCCTATATATAACATGTAGGTAGTTTTGGGAAGTAAAATAGCTCAAATTCACAAAAAACGACCCCGAAACGAACCTACAAAATTGAACTTCTAATCTTTTGCAAGAGTTAGTTGTTATTATATATTGTAAATGTTTGACTTCATCTTATTAATTTATTATATTCATATTATTGCAAGGTTTACATGGATAATGACGCACCAAGGTTGGATGAATTCACAATTGAAGAGTTGGATGAAGTTCGAAACAAGTTGGCTACCTACATTTGTGAAGATTGTCTATGATACATTGGTTAGGATTTTGCAAGAACTAACTAGAAGTTCGAAACAAGTTGGCAAGCTATTCGGTTGTTGCGTTAATGTAGCTTTTTGTATTAGAATTAATATTTGCCTTAATATGTACTCTTTAACATTATTTATTATATATATAGAATTATTACATATATAATTGGGAACTCTATATATATATATGCATTATGAGGTTTGTAATATGGTACAAAGCAAAGCGACGAAGGAACCAAGCGACACAGGAACGAGCGCATATATAGTGCTCGAATTTTTAAAAAAAAAAATTATTACCAAAAGGGTCAGCGGTTAATGGAGAAAACCGCGACCCTTGACCATATAAGGGTTGCGGTTAACCGGGAAAAACGCACACCCTTAATTATTCAAGGGCTGCGGTTTTCCCGAGTTAACCGCAGCCCTTATATGGCCAAGGGTGCGGTTTTCTTTACGGCCAGACCCCTTAATCTTGCAGAGGCTGCGGTTCTTAACCGCAGCCCTTCCTATATATTAAGGGCTGCTACTCTAATTGCTGCGGTCAAAAAACGCAGCCCTTAGGCCACTTTTGACCGCAGCCCTTAGGCTTTTTTCCACTAGTGTATTATTATTTCAGCAAGCATATTACTCATAGGCCCTATTTGGTAAAGAGAGGTTTGGGGAAAAAATAGAGGTTTGAGGTCATATTAGAGGATTTGAATAGTCAATCCTCTAATTTGGGTGTTTGGTAAAGAGAGGTTTGAAATAGCTTTTTGGGATCAAAAAGCTCTTTTTGAAAAAGTTGGGGGAGGAGCTTTTTGATATTAGAGGTTTGAGAATGAAATAAAAAATTACATTTATGTCCTAAAGCTCTCTAAAATTACCACCCTTACCTAGGTACCCCTAAACCTAATATATTAAGCCAATGTCCTTATTGGTCGTTTTACACAATCAATTAACAATAAGCTATCAGCTATCTACCAAACACCTTTATACAAACAGCTAATACAATCAGCTAGTCAAATCAGTTAATACAATCAGCTATCAGCTAATACAATCAGCTAGTCAAATCAGTTAATACAATCAGCTATCAGCTAATACAATCAGCTAACAACTATCCGCTAATTGCCAAACAGGGCCATAGTGACCTTATTGTTCGTTATTCTGACATTTTCACTTAAGAGTATGCCTAGTGAGTAATTATGGTTTTATATCCAATTTGCTCATAGGAGAACGTGAAACACACGCATTTTGTAGTTGTAGTTAGATGGGACATCAGTATTAATTCAGAGCTTATTTGTACTGATACTACTCCCTAAAGTTTAATTACTTTGGCGGATCTTGATTTTGCTTAATAAGTTGATGTCCATCTCCTCTAAAAGAAAAGTGTTGGATCTTTGTTAGAGTGCGAGTCATTATATTTCAATATTATGTTTTCAAAATTTAAAAGTTATCACATGTCACAACAACACACAGTGTATTATTTATAGGGTTTTGTAACTGAAAAGAACTTTTGTATATTTTTTTTGAGAGGGAATTTGGTAACCAAACTTCATTAAGGTGAAACATAATCAATTTCCGCCAAAGTAATAATACATTGGGGAAAAGAGTACATAAAATTGTTAATTCCTTATACTAGGAACTAATCTAGGACATAGATGAGCTACCGCATTCCCAACCCTCTTAACATGAGAAATTGATAAAGAAACAAAATTTGAGCTAGAAACTCACAAATCCTCAATGATCAAATCCAATGGAGTTCTTCCCAACTTATGCAGGTGGACTGCTTTCACCAGGTTGAGAGCTTCACTCTGAAATTCAACATGTTGGGCACCAAAATTGTGAGCCATTTACAAGCCCATTTTGGCTGCCATATCTTCCGGTAGAGCAGCCGGCCATCGAGCCACGCATCTCCGCACTCCCGCTGCCATAATCCTTTCTGTATTGTCATGCAGCACGACGCCCAGGCCCACTCCCATATCTCCCATCACAACAACATCTGTATTCAGCCTTAAGTTGTCACTGACAGGTGAATGCCACCCCGAATGCGACACAATGCACTTTCTATTTTTACTATTATTGAAAAACGATTAGGCATAACTTTTACCTTCTATATATTTTTACTATTATCGAAAAACGATTGGGCATAACTTTTGTAGTCCAAAACAAGGCCAAGAAATCCCACTACACCCAACTCAATGCATTAGGATAGGACGATGTTGTCCACACAAGTGCAACAAAAGTTAGTAAGTCATCCTAATCCAACTTAGCTTTCATCCAAATCCAATGATCCATAAAAGAAGATGACGGATCAAAAGCAAAAGGAGAATGTTGCCATATTGAGCCACTGAATTGCATTCAAAAATGGCGTGAACAATCATCTCACGTTGTCCCTGAAATTGACCACAAACTCTATCTTCAATTACATGCCGGTCTTTCAGTCTTCCCTTGGTGGCTAAAGATCCACTACACACCCTCTATAAGAAATGATTGAGTTTCAAAGGTCCTCCCACATTTCCAGATGTAATTCCACGCATCGCTACCATTTCCCCCAAACCGGAGAGTCCACCCCACGAATATGACCCAAACGACCAATCCAATAACCTGATTTTGTTGGATAAATTAAACACCATCGGGAGCAAGCTACCACTATTGAGTATCCTTGAGTCCCCTTTCACTAAGTGTAACAAGTGTTCTATCCTCAATAGTAAGATGAGTGGCCAAACCATGTTCATCCCAAACCATCAAGTCGACATTAATCAACTCAAAGACCTTCAAATCAGCAGAACTCTCCATATTTGGCGTTGGAACTTTAGTAGCAGAGTCACCAGGAACCCATGCATCGTTCCAAATACTAATGTCACTACCATTCCTTACTCGCCACTTTAATCCCTCCAACAACAAAGATTTCACCCCCAAATGCTTCGATATATGTAGCTCAAATCGTAACCACGCATTGTGAAATAAACTTTCCATTTCTATAGTATCTCGAACTCACTTGAGACAATGAGACGCTATAGACTCATTGTCGCATAGAAGGCACCATCCTTGATGGGCTAAAAGGGCTTGGTTGAAGCCTTTTGGATCTCGAAATCCCATTCCACCACATGACTTCAGAAGATAGAGTTTTTCCTAACTAACCCAATGCATTCCGTTCCCTGCGGCACCACCAGAAACGGGCACACATAGAATGAATTTCATCCAACAAACCATATGGGATACGAAATAAACCCGTCATATAAGTCGGAATAGATTGAATCACCGTCTTAATAAGAACTTCTTTACCTGCTGGGGACAAAAAATTTCCTTTCAACCTTGTGTAGACACATAATCGTGTCTCCCCATTTAAGGATCCGATGATGAAACATACCGTGGTCTTAATTGGTCCGACCCAAGGGCAGAGCAGTCCGAAGAGCCATCCCAAAACTATTTCGAAAAGTGTTAAAGTCCTATTTTAAAGCCCAATTAATTATTCCTGATAGTTAATTGCATTTTGAGCCCATAAATAAAGTTTTGAGCCCAATTCTTTGAAAAGCCCAATAATTAATTATTCATTGATAATTAATTGTTTAATTTTAATAAATAAATATTTTCAAAGATATTTTCATAATCGGAATTTATCCCGTAAAATCAGATTTCCGAACTTAAAAGATAAAAGAACACCGTTAAAACGCATTTTTATAAAAAAAGCTGTCAAAATGTGTCAAAAGCAAGGCGGTGCGCTTAGCGCACCTGCCTGCGCCGAGCGCACTGTCGTGCGCCAAGCGCACAAGCCTGCCACGTAGACCTGTATGTCACACATAGTCGTGCGCCGAGCGCACTGCTCTGTGCGATGCACATGCTGTCAATTCTATCTTTTTTTAAAGCGTGTGCCACGTGGGCGCTGTTTATTAGTCATGCCACGTCAGGCGCACCAATGTGCGCCTGACACGTATGATTGTGCGTCACACAGCCATTTGCGCCTGGTGCAGTTGGCGCGTGAAGCGCAATTTCCTTTTCCCTATAAATACTCTTCGATTTTCCGAATTAAACAACGGATTTTCATACTTCAATACTTCGACTTCATAACTTCGACACTTACGATAACAATTACAAAACCTCTCTACAAAACTCATACTATCAAAAATATATTTTCAGACATACATACACGTTCAGATTTTCAGGCTTCACGATTGCTCTTCCCGAAGGTTGTCAATTTTTCAGACCCAAGCCACGGTATTATCTATGGTTCATTATGACCATGTTCGTACCCTCACCCCCGAACTGAATCTATGGTTCATTGACCATCTATGGAGTCAGGACGGGAAATCTACATTGGATGAATTCCTATTTGTCCCTACGATTTCCCAATATCCAATTAGGTTTATGAATCTTCCTTTAAAGACTTGTTGGCGACTTCTAGAACGTTTTCAATAAAACCTTTACAATGAGGTAGTCAAATACGCGCTCATTCCGCGTAGGCGAAATAAAAACACGCCTACAATGAGGTAGTCATTCTCATTTTATGCTTTAGAATGACATTACAATTTTGCATATGCATGGCTATTGTTTAAGCCACCATAAGGACAATATACCTTGCCTCATTAGCGCATGTTCTATGCGTGAGGCCACCCCCGGAGGGTTTGCACTTTGTCCTTCCAAAAAGCAACCTGAGCGATAGTGTTGGATCTTAGTCATAAGCAAGCCTACCCAACCATGGCATTGTTCTCTTATTCCTGACTTGAGAATTGGAGTGCGTCTTACACGTGGCCACCTCTTTAAGCAGAGGTACGAAGCGTGGGATCAATCTCTTAGTCATGGACCCTTTCAGACTTTACCTAAACCTGACCATAGTTTCAAACATAGAACTGGACTTTAGGTTGGAACTTTTGCATCTATGTTACATGACATTTGCTTGTGATTGCACTTTTGCCTGTTATTAACTTGTCAAATTGTCATTGTTATGTGTCGTACCTAAAATCGCGTCTAAAAAAACAAATAAAAGATCGTCAATTGGCCAAAACCTCGCCTAAATCCCCGAAAAACATGTTGGGGAGTAGTGCGCCAAGCGCATTAAGTTGCGCCTAGAGCAACACTCCCGCGCCAGACGCACGACTGTGTGCCGCGCGCAGCAGTGCTGCGTGGCATGCAGTCTGTGCATCGCATGCTTTTTATCGATTTAGTCGTCGTAGTGGTCGATCCTATGTTCGGTCCGTCTTCATTCGCGTAAAGGCATGGTCATTCTAGGGGTGTCACCTAATTCAAAAATAAAAATCAGTCTTTTCATGCAATGTCGAGTCTGTCCTAAAAAAAGTGCATCTAGGAAAAAAAAATATCATAGTAGGGTTAGAGTCGTTATGCATGTCTACCTTCTCCGTGCTACCCAACTAATCTTCCTGATCAATCCTACTCTACCATATTCAACGAATTTCAAAAAACTTACATTTTTCAAAATCAATCCTACACCCATGTCTATTCTACTCTTTTTCAAAAGCATTTACTAAACACCATCATACAAGACATTTACAAAGATATTGTCAAAATCAATCCATCATCTTTTCCTAACAAAAGATAAAAACAAGGGGTTACTTTCAAAAACGAATTTCAAAAATTCTAAGTCGAGTCCAAACACCTTCAATCCAATCCAATCAACTCAATCCATTTGCATTCATTTTCGGCCCATATGCATTAGCGTCCATTTTGCATTCATCCTAGGCCCAGCTAAATTTGAGTCCATACATTCGCTACCATTAGAGTCGATCTTAGGCCCATATAAGTCTAGTTCATGTTAAAATCTAGGCCCATTTGCATCTTTATGTGAAGTCTAGTCCAAGTCTATTCCTGATTCATTTTAATCTAAGTCTAAGTCTAAGTCTAATCCAGTCCAAATCTTAGGTCCATTTAGGCCCAGTTCATTCCCTAGGTCTAGCTTGCATTATATGTAAACCCTAGTCAAGTCTTCGGACTATAAAAGTTGAGTCAAGTTGAGTCTTAGGACTATAAAAGTTCATTCCCTAGGTTTAGTTTGCATTATATATATGTAAACCCTAGTCAAGTCTTCAGACTATAAAAGTTGAGTCTTAGGACTATAAAAGTTCATTCCCTAGGCTTAGTTTGCATTATATATAAACCCTAGTCAAGTCTTCGTACTATAAAAGTTGAGTCTTATGACTATTAAAGTTCGTTCCTTAGGTCTAGTTTGCATTTCTATGTAAATCCTAGTCAAGTATTCGGACTATAAAAGTTAAGTCTTAGGACTATAAAAGTTCCCTAGGTCTAGTTTGCATTTCTATGTAAAACCTAGTCAAGTCTTCGGACTATAAAAGTTAAGTCTTAGGACTATAAAAGTCAAGTCTTCGGACTATAAAAATTCGTTCCCTAGGTCTAGTTTGCACCTTTATGTAAACCCTAGTTAAGTATTCGGACTATAAAAGTTCAACCCTAAATCTAGTATGTAAACTCTAATCAAGTCTTCAGACTATAAAAGATCAAGTCATACCTTTATTGTCTACCCTGCTTTGAGTCTAGTCTGCTTATTATAAGTTCAAAGTCTAGTACTCATCAGAGTACGATCATTCAATCCAGTCTGCTTGCGTAGTCCAGTCCAGTCCAGTCCAGTTCATATCTGCATTTGCATATAGTTAGGCCCGTGTTTCCATCATGGTCAAGCCCATACTAGTCCCAAAATCATATCATTTCTAATCCTCCATTTCAAAATCATTTCCCATTTCAATATTTCATTTTCATTTCTCATCTCTCATTTCCATTTCCATTTCTCCATCCCTCATTTCCATTTCTCATTTTCGAAAACATTAGTTCATAAAATTTACGAAGTCCACTCGATTCTATTCATGACCGGTCGAGAGATTACAACTGAGGAGCGCCTAATGGAGGAACAAAATGTGAGCCTACTCTAAAGCTTATCAATCGCACTATCACCACCCTGACTTCATATACACTCATGAAGATTATTTTTGACCGCCTTCACAATATAGGCGTGTGAAGATTATTTTTGACCGCCTTCACAATGGAGGCGTGTTCACTTCTATAGGGTCTACTTCGAACCCTCCACCTAAATGAAATTTCAAAAGTTGCAACCTATATTTCTACTGCGAATTCCAATAGAATAATGAACATCTAATACCTAGTGTTGGATCCTGCAAATGCACTGTAAAACACGATCGATGACGATAGACTACTAATACTTGCTACAACGAGAATCAGCATCACTAGCAACCCTTTTGTGCAGGGCAGCAACAATTCAACGGGCTTAGACTTTTATTTCTGGTTTCCTAGGATGAGTCAGAGAATCCTTACCCTGAGCCATTTCTGTCCTTTCCCATCGAGTTTATGTCACTATAGGACTTCATCTATTATCGCCTTTCCATTTTCATTTCATTTTATTTTTCTTTTATTTTCATTGGCCTTTCACCATCATATATGCTTCGAATTCGATGAGGAAACTCGAATCAAATTATCTCTATGACCTTGATTAATAAAAAGATAAAAATAAAAAAATAGAAAATGAAAAAATGGACATACTTAGGATTAAGAGTTATTCCCCTCTTCCCTCCATCATCCATAAGCCATCTCCATGCAATCCAAAATAAAAAATTCCTTAAGCCATCATCCTCCATGATCCTTAGCCAAATAAACCTTTCAAAATCAAAGCTCCAAATAATATCCTGCAAACCTTCCAATACCCTAAACCAAAAACTTGTGTGCAAGCCTCGTACATAAAAAAGTCAATGTCAGGCAAAAACAAAAAAAAAGAAGTGAAAAAATCAAAGTGCGAAAAAAAAGCAAAAGAAAACGCACAGGACAAAAAGAAAAAAAATGCAAAAAGAAAAAAAAATGCAAAAAGAAAAAGCCAAAGGCAAAGAAATAAAAGTCAAGCTAGGGGGATTGCACACAAGTTCTACCCTCATTCAAATCCTTCAATCCATCAGAACCTTAACCCATATAATTCAAAGCCATGATCCTACCTTAGCCCAGCCAATCGAACCTTCATTAAAACCTCAATCTTTCATCAACCCTAACTCCTTTTTCAAGGTATGTCCAAGCCCACTAGGTTGAAAATCCGAAAGGGCGACTTAGGCAAAAGTTAGGGCACAAAAAAAATAATAAGAAAAAGAAATTAGATCCAGAACTATGAATGGTCTGATTCCGCAAGGATACGTAGGAATCCTCATCTCGAGGTCCGACCGCTTCAATAAAAAAATTAATCATGGTCTAATGATTTGACTTTCTAGAATTCAGGAGTATAGTCTTTTTAGATCCCGACACTACTACAAAAACGACATAGGAAATCGGTTGAAAAAGGCCTAGGAAACCGGTTTACAACAGGTCTCCATCTCACAGGTGTCTTAGGCTAGGAGACCGGTGATGATACCCGGTTTCTTTGTTTATTTGGGAGACCGATTGCCAACTAAAACCAGTCTCTTAGGTTATCGTATAAATCATATATAAAGAGGTTAGGAGACCAGTTAACATTTAAAACCAGTCTCCTTGCCTTACCCTTTGAAACCAGTTATTGACCATAACCGGTTTCTTAGGCTTATGACACGTTTTTTTAAAAATTAGAATAAATTACAGTACAATACATTATCCTGTATTTGCTGCTCGTATATACATTTTTTTTCTATAAAACAATATATAAATAACAACAGTATTATTAAACAGTAATTCCTGCTTGCTTTATTCATCTTGTCAATAAAGGATTCGCTACATTTAATCTGTATCTAAAAAAAATTTCACTCAAAGCATAAATTTCTTCCTATAATATCTTAAAAATAAAGTTTGTATAATCTAATGTTATCTACTAAAACTAAAATTCTAAAAAAAATCAAATAATATGTGCAATTCAAATTTGACCGCCGTTGTCTTCAATATTCGTCGTCTTGTGTTTGGTTGTTTAAATATGCCGCCCACATATCTCGAAGCTCGTCAATCATCTATTGCGAATAAGTGCTAGGAGTCCCAGGAAAGTACTACAAAATAATTTCAGATAATTATAGTTAAAAATAGGATATATTATATAGGTTTCTTATACAAAAACTCATAAATAACAAATCGATTAAAACTAGGAAATATTTCAGTTCATGACATAGAAAACCATTCCATCTGATCATAGGAAATTAGGAATTTATGTGAATTTGCATCACTTTAACCTAACACAACCTTGTCACTTCAAAGAGGTGAGTGCTCTCCTGATTTCTACTTCTCTCTCTAAGTTGAATGCATACACAGTGTGATTCCCCTACTACACATATCTCTCTATCAGCTTACTTGCTCTCCACTACTCCATATATCTATCACAAAAAGAGTATTTACCTCTTAAAAAATTAATCATATCTGATAGAAGTAAAATCTACTCACATGGCGGGGGCATCGGTATACGATAACGGAGTACCAATTTTACCAACTCTTTTGCACGCGTATGAGAAAGGATAGGTAGATGATCATACAAGTTAAAAATAAAGATCTTCTTGACCCCAATTCGCCTGACATTAGACATTACATATAAACATATTAAGAATACTTAACAAACTCAAAGTCAATGCCATATAATATAATCGATATTCACATAACTTACGATCTCGTCTTCATAGTATTGGTACCCACGGGAGCTTCCTCGATAGCTTGAAACTTTGAGATTTGATCGTTTTCGACTTTCTTCACTTAGCTCCTTGAAATAGTAAAGATACAAAGTTAGAACACATAATATTCTATTTGCATAACCAAAAAACAGAGACTATAAATAATATTAAAAAACTGAAACCTTGAACTTTTCGGTAGTGCACATCTCTTTAAACTTATCCCAAGCAGGTTGAAGGATAAAAGGATATTTCCATGGTGGCCTTCTTCTCAACCTTCCAGTGGACTTCCTGTACAACCACAACTTTCTTAATCTTGTCTTAAAAGCCCTCCATCGATCGTTAGCATGAGACAAGATCCATTTTCTACGGTCTTTTTGCACTGTGAACCCCTTCTACAAAATATAAAATGATGATAAGCGTAAGTTTTGAGCATGTTGGTCACATGAATTTATGATTTAATTCTCCTACTCATGATGATAACACAACTACAAATATAGCAATATTACTTATATATTTTCAGTTACTACCATCAAAATAAGTGCTTACTGTGATTATATCATATAACTCATCCAATTTGACTTTCGGAACATCCTTCCAACTGCCATAGGTGATGCACACTCGTTCTCAAGTAACTACACCAATATAGGTGGTAAAAGTGAGTCGATTGTCACCACGTGGAGTCCTACGAATTGGATGCCACTCTAAAGAAATTTTGGTTCCATTTTGAATTGCCTTCCCCACCTTGTTAAGTACCGTACGTCCCCTCTCATCATCACGATTTGACTTTTCGACATCAGAATCATCAGAAGAGGTTGGATCACCTTGAGAAGGGCACACTTGCTTTTTCTTCTTGGCCATAAAGCTACAAAATTGCAAATAGAAAAGTCCGTTAACAATATAGTAGAATTGGCAGAAAACATAACATGCATTTCATTATGAAGCATTAGATCTGATTGATACATATACTCTATAGATTTTTTAATGTTGGTGATTAGACAGTTAACATGCACTTCTTGGGATTTTAGCGCCTAAAACACTACCGAGATTACCAAATACAGGTTTGAAATACTTGTAGAGTCTGTAATACTACAGTTACTAACTTATATTCAGTAAAACCTGCATCACTCAACCCATGACCTGCCTTTAGATTATATAACCTAAGTACACTTGACAATCTTGTATACCTTTCGCACCCTCTGTACAAAGGCTTTTCAGAATCAACTAACAACTTCTCAAGAGTAGAAGGATTCTCATCAAACTTATGATGAACTTCTCGTAACATATCTTCTAACCTATCACCCTCATCAATAGTAGGACCTTCATGTACACTTTCTCTAGAAGAACCTTCCTCATCCTCCCCATGCCAAATCCAAACAGTATATGTTCTATCAAAAGTCGATTTGTTCAAATGATTAAGTATTTCATCTACTCTTTTATGCAAAAAATTATGGCACCTAAAACAAGGACAAGGTAACCTAGTACGACCTCCAGAGTTCTTGACAGCGAAATCGATAAATTCCTTTACTCCAGTCATATATTCAGGGTCACCCGGTTTTGACTTTAATATCCAACTGCGATCCATATCTACACAACAACAATTTAACATATCTAAAAATTCATAGCATATTTACGTAAGTGAACAAATTCATATACATGCAATCACAGGCCTTGGATCCTTATCACTCCAACCTAACCCATCCTTGAACATTTAACCTCACTAATGAATGCGTACTTTTTATCAGTTTCAAGGAAAATTCAGCAGCATCTCCCTAGAGTTCTCTAAATACACGATGTACAGTACCACTGAGATGGTATCTACATATATATTCAGAGAATATTAAGGGAAATGCTATGCCGAATTTTTCCTATAAACTGGTATAAAAGCACGCATTCACATCCTAAGTGAGGTTAAACTTACAAGGACAGTCCCAAATAGGGGACTATTCAGAGCCTACTCCTAATGAGTAAACCCTAAACAGGTACTAGGTCAATGCAAAATGAATATATGCAAGCAAACACAAAAGTAACATGATTGATTAAGATTTAACTTTTATATGCTAGCACAACTATGATTAATCAATCAATAAACAACTATGATATTTACAATTAAAAGGGAGACTCTATAGATAGGAAAATTTGCTCACCTAATTAACGTATAGATAATGCAGTTCAAGGCGCTAGTAACAACACTCAAGCCACACCTAAAACGAACAAAAAACACATAAAACAAGTTAAATCATCAAGTAATAAAATTTGCATACAGTTGCAAAATTTATTATATGTTTAGATATTATCTTCTTTGTCAATTGAATTTATAAGAAGAATTTAGTATTAGAATTTTAAATCCTTAACTAAAATGGTGATACTATCCTCATGGATTGGCAGTTAGGTAGGTAATGTAGTCAAAAGTAATAGAACTTCGACATTAAACTTCATCACAAAAACTTTCGAAAATAGCATGAGGTATATTTGTAGTCTGCTTTTGGAAAGGGATTATTGTTTGGTGGAGTTTGTGTGACATAAGAAAATAAAATACTTCACGAAGGTCATTCATTGACATAACAAATAATATACATGGAAGGCACTCGACCAAAATCAGCGAGGCTTTGAGTATAAATATTTGTAAGGAACTCCCGCCAACCCGATAACTCTTGAGGATTCGATAGTGGAATCTCGGAGCTTGCCAAAGAGATCTGCAAAAGATTTAACTAGTTCAAACACAATTACAGGATGACATACAAGAACAAGAAAGTAGCACAACCTACCAACTTTTTGTACCAAGTCATAGCGGTTCAATACATGGAGCCTGTTTTATGATGCCCCATTTCTACGATTATTGAAAACTAAAGCAGCAAAACTTAAGATGATACAATTGTCATTTCTTGTTGCTGGTTACTTAGACCCATCGTACATGTTTATTAAAATACAAAAAAGAATTAAAATAAAATAAAAACATATCATATGCCCTTGAGTGTATAATATGCAGTCTTTTAGTCCTGTAGATCTATTCTCTATGATGATCAAGGGAATAAGCTGGATAATCCTAATGCTATTCAAGATGAAATTGGAAAGTTTTCTCAATCCCTCATGGGTAACATAGCTCACTTATAGCCCACGATTGATCTACCTGCAATTAGGGAGGGTCCTGTCCTTTCTTATAGAGCTATTGAGATATTCAATGCTCCTGTTTCTCACAAGGAAATAGACCAGGCTTTGAGTATGACAACCGCATAGTCAACATGCAAGAGTGAATATAGAATACAGACAAGTAGGGAATTCTTTCCAAACAAAAAACATCAACTTACAGATTTATTTTTAAGAAAACAATTTGGGTCAGCAGCACTCACCCTAGTGCATGAACAATATTGAGCTAATTAGCTCTCATAATTACAAAAGAGAGTAGGAAGAAAACAATAGGAAAATTAAAAATCATCATGAGAAAATATTAAACCAATTACACCAAATCGAAACCAATTAGCCACACGAAAAAAAGACCTAATCTTTTCGAAAATTCAATTTTAGTTGAGACTACAATGCACAGTATATTAAAGAAGAGAAAATAACCAACCCTAAGAGAGGGAGGCACGATGACTGCTCCCCGGTGGATGTTAGCGGCCGCTGGTGAACAAGAAAGCGGAAGAATGACAGATTGCTAGTGGTCGCTGGTGATTGTGAATGGTGGTTAATGGAAATTTCGAATTCCAATTTCTCAATTGCGAATTGGATTGAGTAATTACGTAGAATTGTGATGTGCAAGAAGAAGCGGTTTATGAAGTTGGGGGAATTTGGATTTTCGGGAGTGGTGGTTTAAGGTTTAAGTGATGGCTGCTCCACAACAAAGTGGCGGGATTGATAATAACTTCTAAAAGACTAAAACCACGTTTTACAGAGAAGTCTGCTACAATGCTACGTGGGTTATTTTTCATTTTTTTATATGAATGATCCTTATGTTTAAAAAAGGATAAGAATTCTAAAAATAAAAGAATATCACATTTAAAAAGAAATTGTATTAAAAGAATAAAAATATTCAAGGAAACCGGTTTTATTTATGAATGGTCTCTTATCTTACAACATGAAAAATACATAGCACGTATAGTAGTGCTATGTTGAAAAAAAATTGAATTAAAAATTAAAATATTCAAGGAAATCGGTTTTATTGACAAATAGTCTCCTATATCACAACACCTTTTTCAATGAGTCAAATAATTAAACTTAAGAGACTGGTTTTGGATAATCACTGGTTTCCTATATTTAAGAAATGTGTTAATAACCTTAACCGGTCTCCTATAAATAGTCTCCTTAGCCTTTTTTGTGGTAGTGCGACATAGACTCGAGTCTGAACCTAGCCTCGTCAACCTTTTCCCACCTACATTTATAAGTCACAAATTTAACCTTTTATTTTTTATTCTAAACTCTCATTTTCCCTGAAGGACTCTCCGACAATTCCATGGTCTCTGGTGATATTTGACTTTGCCAAATCAACTTACCAAAGAAGAATCCCTAGTGGAATCCTCACTGAAAACTCTGAACGCTCAAGACAAGATCAAGTACATTCCAAGCAAGGCTCATAGTGCCTAATTCAAGACAAGCTCATCCAAAATGGGGGCTTCCTATATATGTGGTGGTTCCTTCAAATCAAATCAAACTCCCGAAAAGTTGTAATCTGCGGACCTCGTTTACGGACCCCGACTAAAAACGATTTTCGAAAATCTTTCTAATCATTCAATCTATTTATGATCATTCTATCTTTCTACATATCCAGATCTCCTAACCTTGCAAAACCTTGACATTGCATTACATTTCATACATCCTAGTCTTGCATAACCTTGACCTTGCATGACGTGTCATCTTCCTTAGCTTTACATAACCTTAATCCTTGCATAGCGTCTCATGCATCCTTAGAGAGTCTAAGTTTACATTTTTGCATCATTATGTGCCTTATATGAGTTGTTTGCACCTATCTACTAACATATTCTTCTGCAGATAATCAGATTGCTTGTACTTATTGTCCTGCATACTGACTTTGTTTTGCAGAGACCCGCGTATACAGATCAATTCTAAACTGCAGAGCGTTTAGAATCGTTCTCCGTCGCGACACCGTGTACTTTGACTATCGGTTTCCTGAACCTCAGTCAAAGTGGGGGCTTCTGTAGACACATAATCGTGTCTCCCCATTTAAGGATCCGATGATGAAACATACCGTGGTCTTAATTGGTCCGACCCAAGGGCAGAGCAGTCCGAAGAGCCATCCCAAAACTATTTCGAAAAGTGTTAAAGTTCTATTTTAAAGCCCAATTAATTATTCCTGATAGTTAATTGCATTTTGTGCCCATAATTAAAGTTTTGAGCCCAATTCTTTGAAAAAGCCCAATAATTAATTATTCATTGATAATTAATTGTTTTATTTCAATAAATAAATATTTTCAAAGATATTTTCATAATCGGATTTTATCCCGTAAAATCAGATTTTCGAACTTAAAAGATAAAAGAAAATCGTTAAAACACGTTTTATAGAAAAAAGCTGTCAAAACGTGTCAACATCAAGGTGGTCCGCTTAGCGCACCAACGTGCGCCTAGAGCACCAACGTGCGCCTAGAGCACCAACGTGCGCGGAGCGCACAATCCTGCCACATAGACCTGTATGTCACACAGAGTTGTGCGCCGAGCGCACTTCTTTGTGCGATGCACATGCTGTCAATTCTATCTTTTTTAAAGCGTGTGCCACGTGGGCGTTGTTTATTAGTCATGTTGCGTCAGGCGCACCAATGTGCGCCTGACACGTGTGATTGTGCGTCACACAACCACTTGCACCTGGCGTAGTTGGCGCGTGAAGCGCAATTTCCTTTTCCCTATAAATACTCGCTCTTCGATTTTCCGAATTAAACAACGAATTTTCATACTTTAATACTTCGACTTCATAACTTCGACACTTACGAAAACAATTACAAAACCTCTCTACAAAACTCATACTATCAAACACATATTTTCAGACATACATACACGTTCAGATTTTCAGGTTTCACGATTGCTTGTCCCGAAGGTTGTCAATCTTTCAGACCCAAGCCACGGTATTATCCTATGGGTCCTTGAAGCAATTTTTTATTTTTTATATTACTAACGATTTCTTTCCTGATGTAGATCTTTAATATAAAAATCGTTCTATTGTATATTCTAATCCCTTTTCTTTTCTTTTTATTTATTTTCATATTTATATGCATGTTATATGATTGTCCTGTTTTAATGCTTCATCACCCCACATGTTATTTTTGCTAATCAATGACCTAAAGAACTGTTCTAATATTAATCAGATAATTTCAACAACCTGTTAGGTTCCCTGTAATTTGATTTCATAATAACATATCACTAAAAAATAGTCTTTTATGTGTTTCTTGAACCAACCTAGAGTAAATTATTTTTAGGGTGCATGGAAATATTATCTGGTTATTCTATTGCATAAAACTTGACATGAATCGATATTTTGTAGAGGCCATCAATGGGCGAATATGGTTCTTGACCGTGTTCGTACCCTCATCCCGGACTCAATCTATGGTTCATTGACCATCTATGGAGTCAGGACAGGGAAATCTACATTGGATAAGTCCCAAGGTTTCCCAATATCCAATTAGATTTATGAGTCTTTCTTTAAAGACTTGTTGGCGACTTCAAAAACGTTTTCAATCCTTTACAATGAGGTAGTCAAATACGCGCTCATCCCGTGTAGGCGAAATAAAAACATGCCTACGCCTTGCAATTTCTTCCAGATTCATTCTTTCAAAACAGAAGACACCCATTTTAGAACAGTAGATACTTAAACTTAAGTTAACAGTGAAATATAGTCATAATGGGTTCACATGTACTCCCTCCGTCCCTAAATAGAGTGCCCATTTTTCCATTTATGTTTGTCCCAAATAGATTTCCCATTTCCTTATTTGATATGGGTCCACCAATTAAAATATTATTTTGCTTTCAACTTTTATAATATCACCAACTTTCCCATATGGCTCACATTCCCTCTCCTTAATAAACAATTCATAAAAAGTGTACCAACTTTTATATTTAATTATGATTTAGTACAACTAAGGTCCTACACATGATTTCTTCTTAATACTTGTGCCCAAAAAAATGGGCATTCTATTTAGGGAAGGAGGGAGTATTATGAAAATACCCATTTTAAAACGTAACAAAATTTAGCTAATTAAAATTTAGCCAGATAACCAAGCTCTTTAATAATTTGATCCCCTTTCGCCCCAACAAAATAAGGAGATGGGATAGAAAAAAAAGTGCTTAAAATATGCCCTACAACTATTGTAAATTTTACCTGTTACAATCAAATAGTATTCAACTAATTAAAAATATTTTCAAAGTTATTTTAATTTTTCTTGAATTCCCCAAGATTTCATTATTTTTTCCGGAATTGTGAGAGGGTTTTATTGTCAACTGTCAAGTGGCATAGCAACGGTTGTATGAGAAATCTTGCGGACTTGCCCGAGATGATTCAACTTGTATACTTGGACACGTAAGAGTATACGAGAACAAAATGTATGACTTCATTAGCTTGGGTGATTGAATCTGTCTTTGGTGTAGGAGTAATTGATTAATTAAGCAGATACCTATCTTGTCTATTACTCCCTCCGTCCCAAAATATAGTTCCTGTTTCTTTTTGCGCAGTCTTCAAGACGTACCTTTGACCTACGATATCTTCTATTTCGTATTAGTAAAAAATATAAAAAGTTGATATTATGAATGTACACATCGTGGCGAATCTAACAAGACCCCACATGAGTATGTTATTTTATATACATTAGTGAGACTATTTGGTCAAAGTTTTTAAAGTTTGACTCCCAAAATAGAAACAGGAACTATATTTTGGGACGGAGGGAGTATAATGAGAAAGAAATAAATGGCCTGCTTTTTTTGGGCTTGGTCACTAGCATCCGTAAGAACATAATGACCTTGTCCATATTGTTGTTAGGGATTGGAAATGGGCTCAAACAATTAGACCGTACCCTTACCCATACGGCATACCCCTGAAGTCTAGTAGGTATAGGGTAGTAGTTGGTCTGGGTCCAAAATGGGCTTATACTATTCCACAATTCATTTATCGCCTATTGTTTCTCTATGTAAAAACTTACTAAATGAAACTTACACATGAACATTGACTTGTGAATAAGTTTTCATATTCGTTGAGTGGATAACCAGAGGCCGAACGATGGTAGTGGGCGATGGACTCACAATTATCGGTGTGCATTTGACGGTTTTGATTAGGCGGGGACTTGATTATATTACAATTTACAGGGGTAAGTGAAAGAGAAAAGAGAATGATACAATAATAAGACGAATGACCGAATACGAGAATTTGTTTGTGCATAGTGTTGAAATTAAGGATTGAGAAGCTTAGCAAAAGAATTTAATGGAAAGTTTCAATCTTTGAATGAAAACTCAGGTTATATTTTTGTAGGAAAGTTTCTCCCTTTGGAATAGGGTTTTTAATGATTTCATATCATTTTGATTGCTGTGACGGCTACACAATCCCAGCCCATTACATCACTATATATAGGAGGGTCATTCCCTAGGTTGATTCTCAGACTAAGAACACCTGTACAAGCAGCCAAAATAACAGCTGGAAGAACAACTGAATAAAAACACCTGTCTAGGAGTAATAATCTGCTAGAGTGCAGTATACAATATTTACCATATACCTACACTTCTTTACACCCCCCCCTTCAAGTTGGAGTTTGGGATGACTAACAAGACCCAACTTGAAAGATAAGAAGTGGTGTTGCTGAGCCCCCAAAGGCTTGGTCATCAAATCAGCAAGCTGTAGAGTGGATCTGACATGAGCTGTAGATATCAAATTTTCTTCAATTTTTTCCCTGATGTAGTGACAATCAATCTTGAGATGTTTGGTTCTGTCATGAAACACCGGATTGGCAGCTATGTGAGCTGCTGCTTTGTTGTCACAGTAAAGTGTGATAGGTTTGGGAACTTCCATGAACATATTTTGTAAAAGACCATCTACCCAGACAATCTCGCTGCATGTTTGAGACATGGACCTATATTCAGCTTCAGCTGAAGACTTTGATACTGTCTTCTGTTTCTTAGTCTTCCATGACACTAAACAATCACCTAGGAAAATGCAATAACCAGTGAGGGACCTAGCAGTGAAGGAACAAGTGCCCCAGTCAGCATCACAGTAAGTAAAAAGTTTTTTTTTCAGAGTTGCTGCTATAGAACAGTCCCCAATCACAGGTTCCTTTGAGATACTTCACAACATGCAAGGCTGCTTCATAGTGTGGTTGTCTAGGACATTGCATAAATTGGCTGAGTTGTTGCACATCATAGGATATATCAGCTCTGGTGAGATTGAGATACAATAGTTTCCCTATCAATCTTCTGTAGGGTTCAGGGTCCTTAAGAATGTCACCTGTTTCAGTTGAGAGTCTGAGCCCTTTGGCTAAAGGGAAAGCTGCAGGCTTGCATTTTTCCATACCTGTGCTGCTCAAGATGTCCAAAATGTACTTCCTTTGGTTTAGAAGTGTGCCTCTTTCACTTCTTGCTACTTCTATACCAAGAAAGTATCTAAGACCTCCTAGATCTTTGATAGTAAATGCTCTATCAAGATCACATTTCAACACCTTTATCTCCTCTGTGTCATCCCCAGTTATGAGAAGATCATCAACATATACTAAAACCAAAGTATATTTCCCTTCTCTTTCCTTGCAAAATAAGGAATAGTCTCTAAAAGATTGCTTGTAGCCATGCTTCTTGAGGAATCCCTTCAGCTCTATGTTCCAGGCCCTAGATGCTTGTTTTAGTCCATAAAGACTTTTTTTTTTAATTTACATACCTCACCTTCCTGAGCCTTGTTATACCCCTTTGGTGGTTTCATGTAAATATCTTCTTCAATATGCCCATGGAGAAAGGCATTATTGATGTCTAAATGCTCCATATCCCACCCCTGTATGGTGGCTAAAGCTATTAACACTCTCACACTAGCAAACTTTGCCACAGGTGAAAAGATGTGTTTATAGTCTTTACCCTTGATCTGCCTATCTCCTCTCACAACCAGTCTGCCTTTCAACCTTTCTACGCTCCATAGACCCACTTGCAATATATTGCTTTGCACCCAGGAGGTAAGTTGGTTATTTCCCACGTTTCATTTTTTTTCCAAGGCTTCTAGTTCCTCATCCATTGCTGCTTTCCATCCTTCATGAGCTGTTGCTTCCTGATACGTATCAGGTTCCTTTATAAGCATCACATTATGCAATGATGCCACATATTCTACACTATATGCTTCCAATCCTTTTATAGCATGTACAACAAAAGATTGAGACTGCTCTGGATGCTCTTCTTCACTTCTCATGTTTGGAAGTTTCACAACAAAGTCTTTGTACTTTTGTGGTAGTGCTCTTTCTCTCTGAGGCCTTGAAATCCTCTCTTCTATTCCTTGTGGACTGCCGTGCAGTCCAGTTTCTTGGGGTGTGACCTGAGGTGCATGATCACTCCCTTGTGCACTTCTAATAGGAGTGCTTTGGTGTAAATCCTCCTGTGTTGCTGTCTCAACTTTCCTTCTCTCCGGTTCATCAACAGCATTTCTCTGCTGGAAGACTTCTCTTGTTGAGTCATTTGCTTCATCAAAAACAAACTGTATTTGGGTGTTTCTCCCACATGCTCCATCTGCATCTTCCTTCTTAAAAGGAAAGATATCCTCTCTAAACACTACATCCCTGCTTACATAAATTCTTTTTTTCTCCAAGTCATACAGCTTATAACCCCTTTGATCACATGGATATCCCACCATAACAGATCTAATTCCCTTGCCTGCAAATTTATCCTTCTTCCTTTGAGGAACAGAACCATAACATAAACATCCTATTGTTCTCAGATGCTCATAATTTGCCTCTTTGTTATAAAGCCTCTCAAATGGAGTCTTCCATTTAATTGCTACACTAGGTAGAAGATTAATTAAGTATGTTGCACTTAAGATACATTCACCCCACAAGTTGTTAGGCAAATTTCCATGTATCTTAATGGCCCTAGCAGTGTCAAGGAGATGCCTATGCTTCCTCTCCACTCTCCCATTTTGTTGTGGAACTCCAGCTATGCTCCTCTAGTGCACAATACCTCTATTTCTCATGATTTCTCCACATTCTGCTTGAAATATCTCAGTACCATTGTCACTTCTTATAAATTTCACTTTAGTCTTAAAGCAATTTTCCACAAAACACAAGAATTTGAGCAAAATTCCTTTCACCTGTTCTTTATTGGACATTAAGTGTGTCCATGTAGCTCTACTATAGTCATCTACTATAGTTAGAAAATATCTGGCTCCAGATATAGCTTGGACCCTGTAGGGTTCCCACAAATCAATATGCAATAACTCAAAAATATACGAAGCAATAGAATTACTAGGCTTAAAAGGGAGTTTGTGGTGTTTAGCAACACTGCAGGTATCACAATAACATTCTTTAATACCACTGCACTTGCAAAAAGATAAATGTTTCATTTTTGACAATGAGGCATGCCCTAACCTTGTGTGAAATAAACCTAGTACAGAGTCTACATCACTCTTACTTTTAACAACTCTAAATTCCTTTGCAGCATTCATTACATTCACACTTTCATTATGTGAGTTTCTTGTATCTCTCACTTCATTCCTTCCTGTTTCCAACTTGAAAATGCCTTGATGCACCTTCCCTTCTGCCACTATCTCATCACTGGTAAGGTCCTGCACCGAACATTTTTCTTTATCAATGGAAATCTTCAAATTGTTGTTCTCAAGCAACTTACTGACAGACAGTAAATTATGCTTGAAATCTGCCACAAATAGTACATCTTTCATGACTATTCGAGGTAAGATCTTCACTTCTCCTATCTCTTTCACTACCTTTATTGTGCCATCAGGTAACCCAATTTTGATGGGGACCACAAGTCTCCTGATGTTGTGAAAAATGCTCCTACAACCACTCATGTGGTCTGAAGCCCCTGTGTCTATTATCCACACACCACTTGAATCATTCTCATTGAAAGAAACAGGTTTAAAATTCATAGAATTACCGAAGCAAAGTTGCTCTTTGTATTGCCTTTCCTCCATGGCTTTCATTACCTGTTGAACCACTGCTGAAATGAGGTTAGCATCTGATTTTGTTCCACTGGAATCTCCCACCTCAAAACCTTTTTCAAGAGGAGTTTCTTGAGCTGTTTCTTTCCCTTGTTTGCTGATATTCATTGCCCCTTTTCATGTTCCCTTACTATTGTTCATGTTGTTACTTCCCTCCTTGTTGGCGGCATTCTTTCCCTTTGGTTTAGTGAACTGTTTCTGCTAAGAAATTAAGGATTATAATATGTTGTGAGATTTGATGTGGGCCCCAAGAGCGTTCGCCTGAGCTTCGATGTCCGTATGCCTGAATCCTGCAAAACAAGGTTAGACTACCCCGGGGGTGTTTTCGGGATCGCCCCTCCGACGCTCAAGTCAGATGTGATTGAGGTAGAGAGAGAAGTGAAGTCTAGAGAGAGATGCTCTAGTTTGTTAGGTGAGAATTCAATACCTGTTCATTGATGAGACAGTTGGTTTTTATAGTGTTGGGATTTCCCAGACAGGAAACATTGTTCAGATGGGCCTTTTTGGTAGCAATGGGCATGTTGCCTTTTCCAGCAATGGTCATTTCATCTTTTTAGGGATTCCCCAAGTGCTGGTGATTAGGTCAACTTTTAGGGTGGGACCCACTGTTGCCCGGTTTTATGCTTTAAGAGGCTTTTATGATCTTCATTGGGCTACTGATCAATTAAGCCCAAACAATTAGCCCCACGCCATGGATGGGGGGCTTTGACAACTTGACTGAAGAGGCGCCCATCTGTGGCGGAATGGTGTCCGTCTTATCTCTGACTGGCTTACCTATCGTCCGACAGAGGAACGCCGACCGGGTCCCTTTACTTCCGGAGGGGTGCTGACCCGGTCATCTCTAGCTTTATTAGGAGCGTGCCGACCGGGTCCCTTCCTATTGGAGGAAGGATGCCGACCCGGTCATCTTTGCTGGACGAGAAGAGGGCCGACCGGGTCCCTTCCTATTGAAGGAAGGGTGCCGACCCGGTCACCATTTACCAAATGAGGAGAGGGCCGACCGGGTCCCCTCCTATCGAGAGAAGGGTGCCGACCCGGTCACCCTTTGTCGGATGAGAAGAGTGCCGACCGGGTCCCCTCCTATTGAAGGAAGGGCGTCGACCTAGTCATCCTTTGCCAGATGAGGAGAGTGCCGACCAGGTCCCTTCATATTAGAAGGAGGATGCCGACTTGGTCATCTTTTGCCTGATGAAGAAGATGCCGACCGGGTCCCTTCCTGTTGGGGGAAGGATGACGACCCGGTCATCTTCTGCCTGAGGAAGTGAGAGCCGACCGGGTCCCTTCTTGTTAGAGGGAGGGGCCCGACACCGGTCATCTGTAGCCCGAGGAAGAAGGACCGACCCGGTTCCCTCTTACCGAAAGATGACCTGGCCGACCGGGTTACTTCCTATTGAGGAAAGGGTGCCGACCCGGTCTCTCCTATATGTACGAATGGGGCATGGTGCTACTCGGGTGAGGAGCCAGTGAGCCCCAGGTTCGTCCGAGTGGGTGTTAGATGATACTCAGCCGTACCTGAGCAAGTATCGAAGTGACTCGGCAAAGGAGGGAGCTCCTGTTGGCCGAGTAGGGCGTTGCGCCACTCGGATGAGGGGCTAATGAGCCCCAAGATGATCCGAGCGGACGCTAGCTGATACTTGGCCATACTTGACCGAGTATAGTAGCGACTCGGCAAAGGAGGGGGCTCCTGTTGGCCGAGTAGGGTGTTGAGCCACTCGGATGGGGGAGCTAATGAGCCCCAAGATGATCCGAGCGGGTGCTAGCTGATACTTGGCCATACTTGACTGACTGTAGTAGCGACTCGGCAAAGGAGGGGGCTCCTGTTGGCCGAGTAGGATGTTGAGCCACTCGGATGGGGTCTAATGAGCCCCAAGATGATCCGAGCGGGTGCTAGCCGATACTTGGCCATACTTGACCGAGTATAGTAGCGGCTCGGTAAAGGAGGGGGACTCCTGGTGATCGAGTAGGATGTTGAGCCACTCGGATGAGGTCTAATGAGCCCCAAGATGATCCGAGCGGGTGCTAGCCGATACTTGGCCATACTTGACCGAGTATAGTAGCGGCTCGGCAAAGGAGGGGGCTCCTGGTGGTCGAGTAGGATGTTGAGCCAGTCGGATGAGGGGCTAATGAGCCCCAAGATGATCCGAGCGGGTGCTAGCCGATACTTGGCCATACTTGACCGAGTATAGTAGCGGCTCGGCAAAGGAGGGGGCTCCTGGTGGCCGAGTAGGATGTTGAGCCACTCGGATGAGGGGCTAATGAGCCCCAAGATGATCCGAGCGGGTGCTAGCCGATACTTGGCCATACTTGACCGAGTATAGTAGCGGCTCGGCAAAGGAGGGGGCTCCTGGTGGCCGAGTAGGATGTTGAGCCACTCGGATGAGGGGCTAATGAGCCCTAAGAGGGTCCGAGTGGGTTTCGTGCTTCGACTGTTGGCGTTGCGCTTATTTTGCCCGACCGGTGTCATCCGACCAAGGATGCCACATGGCCACCCCTGATACTTGGAATGTTGGGGCCCTCGTGATAGGCTGAGCTGGAGGGGAGCCTTCATGGATTTTGACGATTCAACTTCTTTTGGGTTTGGAGCATCTTAGTTAAGAGTCTACTGGATCTTCCATGGAATGGACTGAGTAGGTCCAGTTGGACCTCTATTAGGAGCCCATTAAGACGACGCGGGGGGGTTTGCGTTGCACGTCCCCCAAGGTGCTCCTATATATGTATGAGAGGGGAGAGAAGTTGAGGGTCATTTGCTCATTTCCTCATTCTCTCTCTCCCGAAAATCTTCCAAATTCTCCCAATTCTCCAGAGTTTTTCTTCAAGCTTCTTCGTCCGACCAGGTACGCTCTTGCTCTTTTGCGTTTTTCTTCTTTCTTTCCCTTTGAATAATCTCGGCCGACTCCCCTGTGCATAAATAATGGGAGGTTCGTCCGAGTCGTCGACACCTCCGACCTCACCTCCCTATAAATTGTCCGAGGAGGTGAGGGGGATGGGAATGACTCTGGTGTCGACGGTAATAAGCTGCCCCGACCCCTCGGTTGTGCCCGACGCAGTTGTTCTCCCGAGTCCGTCTTCTTCGGTGGAGGAGGAAGCCGAGGGCGTCATTCCCTATCCTTGGGAGGTATCATTGGCCTATCCTCCTTCACGGAGTTACTTAGACAAGTATTTGTCTTGTGATGTAGTAAGGGTTGATATGCCGAGGGGAGCAGGAGGAGCGTACTTCCGGGTCGGGAATTGGAGTATCCCGACCTTGATCCAAAAGGAGGGCCAGGGACTTTCTTTCCCGACCCCGGCGTGATAAAATCCCTGACCGAGGACCTCAGGGGTACTGCGACAAGGTTCCAGATAAAGGATCCGTACTACCTCGTCCCGACCGGAGGCCCACCATACCGTACTATCTCCGCCTCCTAGTGGCTTGCCGTTTATTATAAGTCGATGGAGAGGGGGCTCCGGTTCCCGCCGACCGATTTTGCCAAGGAGCCTGGCGACCGCGTATAACTTGGCGATGCGCCAAGTTTCTCCAAACTCTCGGGGCGGAATCAACGCCTTTCGGGTACTCGTGACTCGATCCAAGTTCGGCCAACACTTAAGTTATGGAGGCACCTTTATAAGCTGGTCGAGGTCATGGCCGCGGCGAACGGTCCGGGTTGGTGGAGCTTCCAAATCCGACCGGGGTACCGTACTGTCCTTAACCTACCGACTTCACAGAAGGGATTTCGGAGGGAGTTCGCTTTTGTCTACTTCGGCGGCGATTGGGGTATTCCTCTGGTTTCTCCTCCGACCGAGTGGGTGAACTCGATGATGAGGAGGGTGCCGCGGCTCGCTATTTGCGACCGAGTCCAAAATTGTGAACGGGGGCGAAATATTTGTACCCGGACAGTGGCTTCCCGACTGCCAATTGTTCAAGGATGAGCATTTCCTTTCGGCAATGGGTCTCAGCTCGACCTTCCCGAAGGGTAATCTGCCGGGGGGTTAGCTTAGGTGGTTGGTATGATCAACTCCCTAGACTTTTGCCTTTTTGACTAATTTTTGTTTTGCCTTATGCTGAGAACCCGCCCGAGCGTACATTAACGAAACCGACCTCGCGATGGCCGACAAGTTGAACGTAGGCTGCGATGAGGGCGGCTCGATCAAGGCCGAGATCGCGGCCAAGACCATGAAAGTCCCCGCTCCTCCTAAGGTGAAAATTCCGCTTGCTTGCGGCTTCTACTCCAAGCCGACCTAAGTTATTTGCTCTTTGTATTCTTACTAACCTGTTTTGCCTTACGCCGGGATCCTGGCGAAGCCCAAACGAAGAAGAGGAAGGAGCGCTCCTCGGATAAAGTCGCTCAAACCGAGAAGGCGGCGCCGAGCGCTGGCCGAGCGTGAGAAGGCCGACGAGCTTGCAAGAGCCAAAGTTGCGAAGAGGTCCAAATCTGTGGAGGTGATCAGTCCGAGAGGGGCCCCTCAGCTCGACAACAGACTGACGGAGGAGCGCTCTCCCTACATTCCTCGGATTTTAATCCGACTCGAGCCCTCGGTATACTCCGATGTCTCCCCATTTGATGGGCTCGGGGGAAGTCCGAGGGATGTTGTGGCCCCCGAACGTCCCGTTCACCGGGTTGAGCCTGGGCGAAAAAGGACGGCCGGGTGGACTAAGGCCCCTGGACTACATTTATACCCTACGACCAGTGAATACATACAAAGCTACACACGGTCCGAATGAGACCAATGAGCTATTCCGCTCATGGCTTGATGTATGTGCGCCTCTCTTCTCGCCAAGTTTTGCATGAGTTTGCTTTCTTTCTTCTAACTTTTGACTTTGTTATATTTCGGTTCTCGCTCGGATGGCCAACGTGGCCCCGTAACCGGGTGAGCTCAGCCGAGGAGGTGGCCGATCTCAAAGAGAAGGCCAAAAAACATTTCGACGAGGTTTATCGGGCAAGGAGGGCCAGCGGATTGCTAAGTCAAAGCTTGAGGATGCGGAGGCTGCCATTCAGAAGAATCAGGAAAGCTTCACCAAGGAGCGGGAAAAGTGGGCGAAAGAGAGAGCCGACCTTACTCTCGCCCGGGACTCGGCACTGACTGCCAATGATGACGCCCTCGCCAAGCTAGCCGAGTCGAAGCTGAAGGTGAACGAACTTGAGGCCAAGTTGGTTGAGCTGGAGGGCAAGGTTAAGACCGAGGAGCAGTGGTTCGCTGAGTGGGAGAAATCCGAGGCTGCGGAGGTCTATGCCAACGAGGTCGGGAGTGCTGCTCACAAAATGGGTGAGGATGAGACTCTCGACCGACTGAAAAAGGTCCTGGCCACATCCCACCCCGATCTGATTTGGGCCGAAGTCTGGTCGGGCTATCAGGAGTCAATTGATGCCGACAACGCTGCTATCATGGCTCGGCTAAAGGCCGAGGGGGGCACAGATGAGGATGATGATGAAGAGGATCAGGTCGACGTCAACGTCCTCGAGGGCGACGATGTTGATGACCATGAGGATGATGCCGAGGCGACCGACAATACTGGTCGGGGCGAAGAGTTGGTTGGTGACAACTCCGAGCCGAACGCCGAAAGCATGACCCGATCTCCCCCCCTCCCCCTAGCTCTTAGGATGTGCTTTCCTTGTACTTAGTTGTTTTGTAATGACTTCTGTCTGTAATGTTCGACCCGCTTAATGAAAAATACTTATCTTTTGGCCTCTGTTTTCTTGTTTGTTGATTGCAATGTTACCCGACTAACTTTGTTGATTCCGCCGGACTTGCTTGCTAGTCAACTCCGAGCGACTATGACTTCCAGGAAAAATGCCAACTAATAATCACACTGCTAACCAACGATAATTACCGAAAAATCCCAGCTATTCTGACTGGTTAAGTCTTATAGGTTCGCGATGGTACAAAAATGCCGACCAGTTATACGTCATTACATCAAAAAGGGCCAACAATAAAAATGCTGAACAGCTATGATAAAACAATTACCATGTATGCCCCTATTGCAAGTAACAAACTTTACACATAGTATTTTTTAAGGTTGTCTGCGTTCCAAGGTCGGGTCAAGAGGATGCCCTCGGCAGATTCTAGTCGGTATGTGCCGGGCTTGATAACCTCCGTTACTCTGTATGGACCGTCCCAGTTAGGTCCTAGCTTTCCCTTCAGGTGTGAGAGCCCGGTGGCCTCGACTTTCCGCACGACCCAATCGCCAAGCTGAATTAGCCTTGATCTCACTCGGCGATTAAACATCCGAGTAACTCTTTGCTTGTACTGGATGGATTTCAGCAGCGCGTTGCCCCTTGTTTCCGGAAGCAAGTCCAAGTTGACCGGCTTCTCTTCCTCGTTTTTCTCGAATTCATAGAATGTCATTCGGGGAGATGGGATGCCAATCTCCACTGGTAAGACCGCCTCGCTACCATACATAAGGTTGAACGGCGAGTGCCCTGTGGCTTCCTTGGCAGTAGTTCTGGCCGACCAGAGAACTCCTGGTAAATCGTCGACCCACGCCCCTTTCGCGGCCTCCAGAGATTTCTTGATTCCCTTGAGTACTATTTTATTGGCCGACTCAGCTTGTCCGTTCGTTTGCGGCCTTGAGACCGCGGAGAATTTGGTGCATATTCCGAACCGGGCACAGTATTCCCGAGTTGGACCGCTATTAAATTGGCGTCCATTGTCGGAGATCAGTACTCGAGGGACTCCGAATCCGGTGATAATGTTTCTCCAAATGAACGCTCGAACACGCTTATCTCGTTATGGAGGAGAGTGGTTCAGCTTCGGTCCATTTGGTGAAGTAGTCAATGGCGACTATCAGGAACTTTCTTTGACCTGAGGCTGGGGGAAATGGTCCGAGTAGGTCCATGCCCCACTTGTCAAATGGCAAGACTGCTTGAATCGTGGTCAAGGGGGTGGCCGACGCTCGAGGGATGTCTGAATGGATCTGACAGGACGGGCATCTCTTCACCAACTCCTAAGCGTCGTTCTTAGAGTAGGCCGTAGTATCCCGGCTCGGAGAGCTTTTCCGCTATGGTTCTTCCCCCTTGATGGCTTCCACAAGCCCCTTGGTGGATTTCCCCGAGGATATAATTTCCTTCCTCGGGGTGACACACTTTAGCAAGGGGTGGGTGAAGGACTTTTTGTAGAGTTGATTCTCATGCCATAGAAACCATCCGGACCGGTGCTTGACCGGTCGGCCTCCTTGTGGTCCTCAGGTAGTTTCCCGTCCCTCAAATATCCGACTACCTCATCCATCCATCCAGATGTCCGATTCGAGCACAAGTTGTTCCTTGGCATTGATCTTTGGGCCGCCGAAGGACTTCCCACATGATTGTACGAGGAGTCGACCCTTGCGCGAACTGGCCATTCGGGCTAAAGCGTCAGCTTGCTGATTTTCGGATCGGGGTATATGGGTGATATTGAACTGAGATAGTTGTTTGATGATGCTTTGGGCTTTGGCCAGATACATTCTCATGTTGTCTTCCTTGGCCTCATACTAAGCTGATATCCGCCCACAATCGCAGTGTGAGTCGGATTTAGCATTGATCGTGGTGGCTCCGGCTAGGATGCACAACTCCGGTCCGAGGATTAGGGCCTCGTATTCGGCTTCGTTGTTTGAGCTTAAGAATTCGAATTTGATGGCGTATTCCATCTTCTCCCCGACCGGGGGCTTGATAACCAACCCAGCTCCACACCCTGTTTTGGTGGACGAGCCGTCTACTTGCAATTCCCAAACATCCTGCTGACTGGCTGGGGGCCTTGACGTGCACTCGGTTATGAAGTCAGCTAAGGCCTGGGCTTTGATTGCCCTCCTGGGTTCATATTCCAACCCGAAATCTGCTAGTTGATCCGCCCAGTCGGTCAACCGGCTAGAATGATTCCTGCTTTCGATGAGTTTTCTGAGCGGTTGACCTGTGAGAACCTTGATTGGGTGGGCCTGAAAATAAGGCTTGAGTTTCCGGCTGGCCATTACCAAAGCGAAGACCATTTTCTCGACCTCGCTGTATTTGGCCTCAGCCCCTCGGAAGGCATGGCTTATGAAGTAGACTGGGTGCTGTTTTTCCTCCCTCTCGGCCACCAAACAAATACGAGCGCGTATTCTCAAACAAACTAAGTAAACGAACGAGTGTTTCCCGGCAAGGGGAGATCAACTTTGGGAGTGATGATAGGTGCGCTTTGAGAGAGGTGAAAGCCTCGTTCGGCTTCGTCATCCCAAGTGAACTCTTTTCTTTTAGAGCTTTGAAGAAGCTTAAGCTCTTATCTGCTGACCGGGATAAGAAGCGGCCGAGAGCAGCCAAACATCCGGTCAGGCGTTGTACTTCTCTTACGTTCCGAGGGGACTTCATTTCCACCACTGCCTTAACTTTGTCAGGGTTGGCTTCGATTCCCCTCTCATCAACCAGGAACCCGAGGCACTTTCCTCCCTTCACCCCAAATACGCACTTTTTCGGGTTCAGCATCATGCGGTATTTCCTCAAGGTACTGAGAGTCTCCTTTAGGTCGGAGGGGTGATCGCCCTGAGCTTTGCTTTTGACGATCATGTCGTCAACGTATACTTCGATATTCGGCCCGGTTGGTCGGCGAATATCTTGTTGATCGTGCGCCGATACGTAGCCCCTTTGCATTCTTGAGCCCGAAGGGCATCATTTTGTAGCAATACACCCCTTGATTGGTGACAAAGGCGGTGTGAACTCTATCATGCTCTGCCATCGGGATTTGGTGATACCCGCGTTTGCGTCCATGAAGCTTAGGAGAGCGTGCCCCGCCGTTGAGTCGACCAGCCTGTCGATTTTAGGCGAGGGTGGTTATCTTTTGGACAAGCCTTGTTCAGTCAGCCAAATCCACGCACATTCTCCATGCTCCTCTCGATTTTTGACCGGGACTACGTTGACCAACCATTCCGAGTACTGGCATTCCTCAATGAACCCTGCCTCGAGCAATTTCTTGACTTCGGCGGCTGCCGCGGTGTTTCTCTCGGGGGCCTTGATGCCTCAGCTTTTGCTTGACAGGCCTGAATCCCTCTTTGATGTTCAGCTCGTGGCACATCACTTTAGGGTCGAGCCCGGGCATTTCGGTGGCTACGTAGGCGAAGACGTCTCTGTATTCTGTTAACACTTGGACGATCTCCTTTCTCGTCTGAGGATCCATGGCCTTGCCTACTCTCAAGGTCCGACCGTGCCTCTCGTCGATGATGACTTCTTCGTCGTCTTCGGCTGGCTGTGGGCGCTCGTATTGCTTGGGGTTCTCGGTAAGGTATACCCCGAGCCCGCTTGAGGGCTGATCGTCTTCCCGTTTCCTTTTCTTCGAGTCCTCTGGGACGTCGTTCTTGTTCTTCAGTCGTTCACGTTACATTCCCCGTGCGCCCGTTGATCCCCTTGGATTTTTCCGACCTTTCCCTCGTCGGTTTCAAATTGCATGAGGAGCCGGGTAAATTGAAATTCTTTGCCTTGACCTTGTTCGAGTCGGTCTTCCCATTATGATGTTGTATGGTAGAGGGATGTCCACCACTAGGAAGTCAATCGGTAGGCTTCTTCCTTTGCCTTTCTCTCCCATCCGAGCGAGTAATTTAATGGATCCGACTGGATGTACCGAATTTCCCCCGAAGCCTATGAGTGGCTGATTGAGCGGGGTTACATCCTTCTCGCTGTACTTCAGTTTCCTGAGGCACTCCAGTGTGATTATATCTGCTGAAGATCCACTATCCACCAACACCCGCTTGACTCTGGCATTAGCCACTTTGAGTTCGATGACCAAGGGGTCATCGTGGGGGGCGTGTGCGGGCCGATCGGACTCGCCGAATGTCATGATGGGACAGTCGGGTCGGGGGATGATGTACATCGAGTACCCGGTGCTTTAGACTTTGGAGGTGGGCCTTGCGCGAGCGGCCGTAGGCCGCCCGACGCGAAGCCACCCGCTATGACCCGATGAAGCCCTCTCGTGTCCCCGTCGTTGGATGGACCAACCTTTTGTTTGCCCTTTTCCTCCATAGAGTGCTTGAGGTACCGGTTCGCCTTCCCCGGTCGGCTAGGTTGTCTAAGGATTTCTTAAGTTCCTACTGCATCGTTGGTGGTGTGACCGCACTCTTTGTGAAATTCGCACCATTGGCTTTTTGCCTCGCGGGCGACCGACGTCCCCGATGGGAGGTGGGCGGGGCATCAATGGACTTGTCCTTGATGTCCAAGTAGATTTCTCTTTCGTTCTTGTTGAATCGGGGGTCGATGCTATGGTCATTAAACCTATCGGACCGACCACATTTTCTTTGCTTTGGCTGGTCCTTGTGATTTCCTTCTTCCTTCCTCTTCTTGCTCCCGTCGTCCGAGTGACGACATATGTCCTGTTGCTTGGATGAATCTTTGTGCCCGAGTCATTGCTTCGGAGAAGGTTTTCACTTCGTTCTCGGCCCAAGGACCATACGAGCGAGCCCGGGTCGAGGCCGGACATTAAGGCGGCGAACGCCACGAACATCTTGTAGATCGGAGATTTTTAATGACTCCTCATTGAACCTTTTGATGTAGTCGGCCGGGCTTTCGTTTTCTCTCGCCCGACTCCCATTAAGTGGAGACTTGTTTTCTTTTGTCTCTTTCCGGCGATAAACGGGTGTAGGAATAGGTCCTCGAGCACCGAGAAATCCGTTAAGATCCCTCGCGGAAGCTCTTGGAACCGGTTTAGGGCCGATCCTTTCGAGTCGTGGGAAAGAAACGGCACCAAGTGGCCTCGCGGCCGGTTTGAACGCTCATTTGTGCTTTGTATGTGGCCATGTGATCGTGCGGGTCGGTCGGGCCCGCGAAAGGTTCGATCGAAGGCGTTTTGATTTTTCCGTGGCCGGGCGCCTGGGTATGTCTGGTCGAACGGGACCATGAACTTCGGCGCCCGTCGTTGATCCGAATAGGCCTCGATTGGGCGGAGTCGTCGCGCCCTTCCCGCCGAGCGCTTTCTTATTAAGAATGTGCCGAGCATCTAGGCCCTTCGCGAGCCGCTTCTCGTTCGAGGAAATGCCGAGCGTCGTGGGTTTTATTCCCGACGTTGCCCCTTGGCGATTTTGACACGTGTGTCTCCTCACCCCGCAAGGTGGATCTTCCCTTAGACCCATGCCGCTCTTCCTCCCCTCGTCCGGATAGTTGCCGATCGTGCCGACTATGCTCCCTCGGGCCCGACCGCCGGCTAGGCTGACCTTGATTCTCGCTCGAAGGGAAGGGACCAGGTGCAGTCTTTAGGGGGTTGAAGAAAACGCCCTCTTTGTAGGTTGGCACAACATATCCCTCGGGCTTTCTTTGCAAGGTCTGGTTGGAGCCGAGCGGCTATCAAATTTATGTCCGCCGTGGATATGGGATGGGGGTCGCCGTCTTGTAGCCGCTGTGAGGGTTCTGTCTGTTTTCGATGGATCGATCCTCCTCATGGTCGAGGGTCCGAACGGTCGGTGTCTGGGCCGTTCGGACCTCCTCCCGGTGAGATGGCGAAGGGTCCCTTTCGGACCTCTCAGCCTGTGCTGAGGGCTGTCTGGTGCGAGTGCTCTTGGCTGGGGCCATTGTGAAGTAGTTCTTTTTGAGTGGTGGCGAAGCGACTTTGATTGTAACTTCCCCACAGACGGCGCCAAACTGTTTCTGCTAAGAAATTAAGGATTATAATATGTTGTGAGATTTGATGTGGGCCCCAAGAGCGTTCGCCTGAGCTTCGATGTCCGTATGCCTGAATCCTGCAAAACAAGGTTAGACTACCCCGGGGGTGTTTTCGGGATCGCCCCTCCGACGCTCAAGTCGGATGTGATTGAGGTAGAGAGAAGTGAAGTCAGAGAGAGATGCTCTAGTTTGTTAGGTGAGAATTCAATACCTGTTCATTGATGAGACAGTTGGTTTTTATAGTGTTGGGATTTCCCAGACAGGAAACATTGTTCAGATGGGCCTTTTTGGTAGGAATGGGCATGTTGCCTTTTCCAGCAATGGTCATTTCATCTTTTTAGGGATTCCCCAAGTGCTGGTGATTAGGTCAACTTTTAGGGTGGGACCCACTGTTGCCCGATTTTATGCTTTAAGAGGCTTTTATGATCTTCATTGGGCTACTGATCAATTAAGCCCAAACATGAACCATTCAGGAAAACCATTTATCTTGAAGCATTCCTCCATGGTATGGCCTCTAAGAAAACAATGATCACACTTCTTTTTTATCATTTCTTCTTTACTTTCTCTTCTCGCGATTGCCTCCTGTTGCTTTACCAACCGCCCGAGCACTAGCGTACGCACCAACTTGTAGTTCTCCCGTGACACCTTACGTTTTTTCAAGTTGTTGCACCAGATGAAACTCCCTGTTAACAGCTGGTAAAGGATCCATGGCTAGAAGGTTTCCTTTCATGTTTTCATAGCTCTCATTCAAAGCCATTAAGAACTGTATCAATTTGTTCAGGCTATCAGCCTCCATCAGCTTCTTCAGTATATTGCAATAACATTTTGCCATTGCTCCACAAGTACATTCAGGAATCCCTTCAATGGAAGCAATCTCATCCCATAAACTCTTCAACTTGCAATAGTACTATGTGACAATCCTGATCTCTCACCTGAAATCTTGCAAAGTTCTCTTTAATTGATACAAGAGTGGAGCATTAGTTTGCCCATATCTCTCCTTTAGTTCATCCCAAAAACACTTCGCGGATTCAATATATATCAAACTCTCCCCTATCTCAGCAGATATCGACGCTCCTAGCCAACACCTCACCATGTTGTCATTCCTGATCCATTTGCTCAGATCTGGACTGTCTTCACTTGGTTTTTTGAAGCTCCCATCAACATAGCCAAGCTTGTTTTTTGCTCCTAAAACCATTCTTACACTCCGAGTCCAGTTAAGATAGTTATCTCCCTTGAAAATGATGCTTCCCAAGGCTAGATTTGAGTGATCACCACTTGAAAGATAGTAACGATCTCCATACGTTACTGATCCTTCAGTGTTCTCAGTATTATCCTTCTTTTGAGCATCTGTCATCTTCAAGGTTTTGAGAATCTTCACTTTCACTCTTTTCTATATCTATTTTTTTGAAAAAAAACAAATGCTAAGCCATTTGCTCTGATACCATGAGAAGCTTAGCAAAAGAATTTAATGGAAAGTTTCAATCTTTGAATGAAAACTCAGGTTATATTTTTGTAGGAAAGTTTCTCCCTTTGGAATAGGGTTTTTAATGATTTCATATCATTTTGATTGCTGTGACGGCTACACAATCCCAGCCCATTACATCACTATATATAGGAGGGCCATTCCCTAGGTTGATTCTCAGACTAAGAACACCTGTACAAGCAGCCAAAATAACAGCTGGAAGAACAACTGAATAAAAACACCTGTCTAGGAGTAATAATCTGCTAGAGTGCAGTATACAATATTTACAATATACCTACACTTCTTTACAAGGATCCACATGTAGGGTATGGATTTGAGACATTAGACCGAGACTCATACCCAATCCCATTGCATCTAGACGCATGGCTTGTATAGCTCAATTGTAAGTCAAGGTGATATGTGTAACTAGTAGCTCAATTGTGTAACTAAAGATAAAAGCCATGTGTAAATTTACTCTAATTTTAATTGAACTTCCTTTAAGTGTGGTTGGCATTAATTGAGGTTTCTGTTTCCATTGTTAATATGAGTAATTAAGCATAACGTTAAATTGCGTATAATTTATTGTGATATCATAAAATCTTTTAAGAGTACTATCGATCTATTCTAAATTTGTCTTTTTTTTTTCTTACAGCAACTAAAGAATAGTAAGTAAAGAATCAACCATGCATGTAAGAACTTATGGAAATCCGAATTCAATATCAAATACCAATTTCATATAATTTATGCCAAAATAATAATAGAACAACAATAGAGTGCAAAAAGAAAAACTCCTTACAAATAGTTCCATTTATTCGTTATTCTTACAAATTTAATGACTTAAATAAATAGAATACTAACTCAGATATAATTATGCACTATATCATATAAAACAGGCAAATTAAAGGAAAAAAAAACCTTAATAGCACTCTTAGTAATATCTAGTGCAACAATGAAAACGAATTAATGGAACTATTACATATAATAATTAATAGTAGATGAATTAAAACTGCATGCGATCGATGAGGTCAACTGCATTAGTAGCAAGGTGAACAAGTGGTGTGGTAGCGTTTTGAACCCTACTTATCACAACATCTCTTGCCCTTACCCCTTGCAAATTACGTACGTATGCACTACTAGCCTTAATCACTCCTTGTACGTTGTTTTCCATGCTTTGCCTCTTCGACTCTTTATTAGTCTTATCACCACCACCCAAATGATTTGTAGCCTCCATTGCATCGTTTAAGCCGGTGATCGAGCCAGCTATCGCGCTACGGCAATCACTGAGCGAGTTTAGCTCACGGGTCCATAGTTGGGGCAGTTTAGAGAGTTGGGTAATACCGTTAGATGCAGATTGGACCGAAGATATGGTGGCCATGATAGCGAGTCGAGTGGACTTTTTAGGGTCACTATTGATGCGGTCCGCGTTAGGGAGGAGAGTTTGGAGGCATAGAGTTGAGTACATGGCGTCGTCTCAGGTGGATATGAGGTAAGATGTGGCCGGGGAGTAACTTCCGAAGGCGGTCGAGGCCAAGAGAAGGAGAAGGGATGCTAGGAGGAAGAATCGGAATTGAGGAGCCATTGTTTTAATTTGTTGCTTCTTTTTTCTTCTTCTTATGTTGTTAATTTGTTGATATCTCTAGGTACTTTGATGAGAATTGAAGGTTACTTGATCAATACCAATATATATATGTAGTACGTTTGATAGGGGGTGGCTTCGAAATTGAAAACCGAATAGAATTATGATATGAAGTCGGCTAGAAAAGATATAATTGTAATAGAAGTACTAATTACAATTGAAATATATATTTGGTTATTTCCCATATAAATTGGAAAAGCTGGATACTCGATTGGATAAAGGAAAGTTGACACAAACAAATGGAGCTTTGCAAAAGACAGAATTTCTCTATTCTCCATCTCACTGGCAATATCTTAATTTATGTTATTGAAAATTTTTGTGTCTTTTTTACAGAATATTATATATAAGAAATTACATAAATAAAAATGTGTTTCTGTATGAAATTAATTATATGTACTGATATAACTTAACCATGCCTCCAAGGATTTTCAGCAAGGCTAACACACTCATTATACCTAAAACAATCAATCAAATGATCAATGGTCATTCCAGCTGCTTGGATGAAGGACTGAGTGATAACCGGTCCGACAAGCCGGAACCCTCGCCGTACTAGATCCTTGCTTATACTCTCAGCTTTCGGAGACCTTAATGGTACATTTCTTGGATATCTATACTTGTTGATAATTGGCCGATAGTTGAAATAACCCCATATATAGCTGCTAAATGATCCATACTCCTTCATTACCTGCATGATCCATTCATATAGTATGAAAATGAGAATATTCTCATATGTATAATTGTGGACATTTAACATACGTTAAAACGTAACCAAAACATGAAAAAACTTGGTAGATTTCAAGATTTACTACAAGGAAAAAAAGCATAGATATTACCTGCAAAACTCATAACGTAGTGGTAGTGCCAATCATAAAAAATACCCTTAGATTTCAACCAAATTTTAATTCAGTTTTTAGATATGGCAAATTTTTCTATGCGCTTTAAATTTGTACTATCTCCTCCGTCCCATAATTATCTACATTTTTACATACTTTGACTTTTTATATTTTTTATATACTTATTATGACCACATTTCTTTTACAAGTATATGAAAATCATATGTTATTATCTTATTATTTTCATATTAATCTCAAAGTATATTTTCATAATATCAATTTTTATGTAATTCGTCATTAATAAGTAATTAAATATATAAATGGTCAAAGACTCAAAGTTGTGTCTGTACATATATGCCCAAATATCAAAGTGTGTAAACTATTATGGAACATAAAAAGTATCATATATGCGTGTGTAGGACAATTATCTAAAAGATAAATTCTGATCCCTCAACTTGCTTAAGCTTCCTTTTATTTGAAAACTTGCCTTTATAATTCCTTTGGCATTCTCAACAATGCACCTAGCTCTGCACTCAGCTAACCCCAGTTCCTTGTTCGACGAAATCTCTATAATCTCGTTCTCCTCCATGTTAGCAACGAAGTTGACATCAAATCCACGAAAAGATTCTCTATCTCAACATATATATGCATGGTGAGTTATATTTAAAATTGATATAATTTAAGATTTCAAAATTATAATATGATCTATTATATATTTATATTGATCATGCTTGAATGGAAAGAGATCGCTTACCTCAGTTGGCCTCTTTTTTTAAGAATATCAGTCCAATTGTAATCCATCAACATTCCAGACATGGAGAGTAGCTCAAATAATTGACTGATGAACAAAACGCGTATGTTTTGATAGTTATATATATACTTTCAAATAAATGAATTAATATGATTTAACTCTTAATATCAAAGTCAAATGTATATTTTCATAAAGGAATATGTAGTTGGTACGTACTTGTCATCATAAACCGGTACTCCCCAGTCTTCGTCATGGAAGGTTACATACACTTTATCTGTTCATCAGTCCCCAACAAACAAAAATAACGGAGAACATCTTCATTATATTAGTGTACTGTGTACATAAATCAAACGAATTATAAAGAATATTAATATTGTTCTCTTTGGAATGTAATTACAGTGATCATACTCGAATTAATCATTTAAATTAGAGCACAAGTGATGAGTGAGATTTATCTCACTCCTAGGATAGTATTAAGGATATTTTACTTAGTTTATTTTCGCTTTTAGTTCATTTTCTTCTTAATTTCACCTCTTATCTTATTTAATTCTCTCTTAGCATATATATATATATATATATATATATATATATATAGGGGTGGGATCCGCTGAAAACAACTCTTAATATGAAAACTGAAAACAGGGTAACTTTTAGCGATTTTTGGGTAACTTTTAGCAATTTTAGTGTAACTTTATATATTTATTTCAAGGGTAACTTTTAGCACTTTTAGGGTAACTTTATATATATTTCAAGGGTAACTTTTAGTACTTAGGATAACTTTATATATATATATATTTAAGGGTAATTTTTGGCACTTTTAGGGTAACTTTATTATGCTAAGGGCAACTTTATATATTTCAAGGGTAACTTTATATGCTAAAAGAGTAACTTCTTCCACATTTAAGGTAACTTTATATATTTCAAGGGTTAACATTATATGTTAATTTTTGTTTCTGGGCAATTTTTAGTTTTGTTTTGTTGAGCTCATTTCTACTGTTAAATTGTTCATTTATCAACTCTCAAACCATCATAAAATTAACAATTACTCATCAAACCAAACCAAATAACTCTCAAACCAGAAAACACACAAAAAATAAAAATTATTCAACCTCAATCAATTATCAAAACAGAGATAATTCGAAGAAATGAAATATGAAGAGTCGAAAAACAAAAATCGAGAAAAAATACTCACAATACAGGAAAGATCAAGAAAAAGAACCCTAAAATTCGAGGAAATGATGGATTTGATGATGAATTGATGAAAAAGCTCCGAAAAAGGTCTGCAAAAGAGAGAGAAGATGATGAAGATTCGATATCACCAATTTCACCTGCTATTTTCGCCATTTTAGGAATTGATTTAAGCTCGTGAATTGGTGTTGTTGCTGCCGCCTTGTGTTGGTGATCCTGAAGTACTTAAGGTACTTTCCCTTCCCGTGTTGTGTGTGTTGCGTTGTTGTTGGTGGTGGTGGTAATGTTGCTTGGAGTTGTTGTTTCGGGATGTAATAGTAGAAAAGGGAGGAGTAGAGTGAGAAGCAGAGATGCAAAGGTTACTCAGGTGAGAGAAAGAGTACACGGGAGAGTAGAGATGCGTGAACCGTTAGATTGGAAATCAACGCTCCAGATCTTCTGTTGTCAGTTTTCATATTAGAAGTGGTTTTCACAAGATCCTATTCCTATATATATATATATATATATATATATATATATATATATATATATATATAAGCCAAGGAGGAGCTATGGTGTCCCCCCATGAAAAGACTTATATACCCCTAATTATAAACATAAAAAACACTTATTCTAAATTTCTCATTCATTTCTCGAATTACAATTATGCATAATAAGGAAAGTTGTAAAAGGAGCAAACTAACATTAAAAAAGTTTAAGATTTCTATCAAAAGATTACTTACGATGAGGAAACTAACATAACAAATAAATTTTTCAACAATTATAAAGCCAAAAATACAAAGTTTTATTTTACCTAAATATTCAATAACAATTACAAAGAACATAAATTAAAATTTCATAAAATTACCGAGAAAAAAGAGTATAACTCATCTTTGTATTTTTCGGTTTCATGATTGTCGTAGTCAAGATGTAATTCAAGCGAAATAGTTAAAACCTAATGAGAAAAACTAAGCATAAACCAACTTCTCTTATCTTCGTTTCCAATCCTATGTTTTGTAAAAATAAATTGTAAGTTCGAAGTAAATATTTATTTTTCTCATTAATATTAATGTTTTTTACGATTCGGAATATCGTATTTATACTAATATGTTGTCGCACGCATCGCCCGCATACAAGGCTTATATATATATATATATATATATATATATATATATATATATATATATATATATATATATATATATATATATATATATATATATATATATATATATATATATATATATATATATATATATATATACATATAAGTGAGTTCATATGAAGCGATGTAACTCTAATGAAAAAGTGATGTAACTCAAAAAAAAAATTAGAAAAAAAAATTCAAAAAAAAAAAAAAATTTTGAGCTCAAATTTTTTTCGGAAAGTATAACTCTAATGAACAAGTGTTGTAACTCTAATCCAATCGTGTGGTTGAGATTCATTCTCAGTTCTCATATAAGGAGCATTCTCATGTGATCTTGCCCCTATATATATATATATATTTTGCAAGTTATGCGTGCGTGTCATATTAACGTTTTTTCTCAATTAGTTAAAAAAATCATTAGTGTTACAAAAAATTTAATTCGAATAGACATTTATAATTATTTTTAATTTTTAAAAGTATTTTTCTTAAATTAATGTTTCGTTGGTTTTTTTTAGCTATTTGTTTATCATTATTCAAATATAGTATTGAGAAAAGGACATATAAAGCAGAAGAAAGCTTGTGCTCATATATATAAAGTGGAAGAATTTGTGTATCAGGTTCAATCGTTGAATATTAATAAAGTGGAAGAGTTTGATTTATAAAATAGTAATTACTGAACGATAATCAACATTTAGATTTTAAAATATTATTAGTATAACTAGTAATATGAAATTCAAGTTTTTATGTTTCTTCTGATTGTGTCAATCAAGTTATATTGTCAATTTAATTTTTAATCAGAGGCTTTCACACATATGTAAGAATAGAAAATCATCCTCCTTAATTTAATATATATACATACATATAAGTGAAGGGGAAAGGAAGATGGTGTCTCCTTACAAAAAGTCTTATATACCCTTAATGAATTTAAATTGCTATACATATTAAATAATATATATATATATATATATATATATATATATATATATATATATATGTACATATATATATATCTGCATGTATATTTATATTAAAGCGGTACGTGAGCTGGGTTTAGAACGTCGTGAGACAGTTCGGTCCATATCCGGTGTGGGCGTTAGAGCATTGAGAGGACCTTTCCCTAGTACGAGAGGACCGGGAAGGACGTACCTCTGGTGTAACAGTTATCGTGCCCACGGTAAACGCTGGGTAGCCAAGTGCGGAGCGGATAACTGCTGAAAGCATCTAAGTAGTAAGCCCACCCCAAGATGAGTACTCTCCTATTCCGACTTCCCCAGAGCCCTTGATAGCACAGCCGAGTTCTCTGCCCCTGCGGGGATGGAACGACAGAAGTTTTGAGAATTCAAGAGAAGGTCACGGCGAGACGAGCTGCTTATCATTATGATAGGTGTTAAGTGGAAGTGCAGTGATGTATGCAGCTGAGGCATCCTAACAGACCGATAGACTTGAACCTTGTTCCTACATGGCCCGATCAATTCGATCAGGCACTCGCCATCCATTTCTTTATATTCCGATCGCCTGGAAGGGGCAAAAGAAACATCTTGTTGTTTTTTCAACAATTTCTGATCTCTAGTGGACCTCTCAGTAGGATTTGAACCCAGATGAAGCTCGGACCATCTGCCAGAAAAAAAAGAGTGAATAGATCTTGTAGGATTTTCAAGAAGTTCTTCGATTTCTGCCAAATTTTAAAGAGAAGAGTCAACGCTGGTGCTATCTCTTAGATAAATAGAAAGAATAAGGGGGTTGGAGTTTGAGTTTTGAGTGCTCTCCGCTTTTTTAGCCCCCTTTCGTAGCCGTCAATGCCCAACCATTTCATTTCTCTTGCTTAAATTCTATGGTAATCTCCTGCTTCTTCCCTTATTTTCACATATGGCTTTCCCAATATAATAGGTAAAGATTCTGCTTTGCTTACAAGAAGCTTTGAAAACAGAGACTTCTGGAAATAGGTCGAATTCTCATCTGGTCGGAAGAGGAACGAACCGCCCCCATTGTTTCTCAGGAAGAATTTTGACCAAGACCCCAGTAAACGGCGGCAGTAACTCTAACTGTCCTAAGGTAGCGAAATTCCTTGTCGCATAAGTAGCGACTTGCACGAATGGTGTAACGACTGCCCCCCTGTCTCCGACATGAACCCGGTGAAATTGAATTCTCCGTGAAGATGCGGAGTACCAACGGCTAGACGGTAAGACCTCGCGCGGGCATAAATAAAGCAACCAGAATCATTCAATACAATGAGATCATAAGACTTCCTCTGCTTTTGATCAAGTACGAACTACTCATTTTTACCCTTTAAAGAAAGTTCTTTTGTTACTAGCTTATTCATAAACGTTCGGGCGCCTTTCGAGGGCTCCCTCACTTGTTCGAAAGCGGTAGCAACAGGATCGAGAAATCAAATTCTTTTAACTCTCGAAAACTTAAAAATGCGCATTTACTAATCCATAAAATATTTTCAAATGGCTGATGGGATACCGGTGGTGAACTAGAGAAGTTGGCAGCCCTCGGGGGGGACTGTGTTGCATTGCATTTTAATAGGAAGTTAAATCATTAAGTAACATATACACACACACACACACACACACACACACACACACACACACACACACACACACACACACACACACACACACACTAGCCTTATATGCACGTTTTGCATGCAGTGACATTTTTTATTTAGTGTTGTTTTTCAGTCATAAAATAACATAAAATCGATTGGTTGATTATAATTTTAATTTTAAGTGTGGTTTTAAGAATGGTTACTTTTATTTTCAATTTTACAAATTGCATTGATTTGTTTGTTTTTAAGAGAAATTGCACTTACATAACATTTTTTATAAAATTCTACGTGTCTTTTTCTCTACGCATTATGTACCTATTTTTATATTGACAATTATTTTATAATCAAAAGTGCAAATTTTTTACTGTAATTTTGCATTGCCTTTTAAAGACTATTGTGTATTTACGGTTGTGAGTAATGCTCATTCTGTTTGAATTTTTTTTACTACTTATGTTTATCTAACGCACTACTGTTTTTGTAAATTTAGTAGGGAAGCATGTGTTGTATACTAAGATAAACAAATTGCATATTTAATTGAAAGTATATAACGCACCCGCAAATTGTGTTGTTCCAAGCCTCTTGATCAGTTTCTTTTTCTTAAGTGTTTGTAGTTGAATATGAGATTTTTTTTGAGATAAAAACATTATTGAGCTTGAATTTTGTGTGTGTGCTCGCCTCCCCACCCCCTACTTTTCTATTTGATCTTTGGTGTGCAGAAATTCAAGCTCCTACAAGCAAAAGGGAGCAAAGAGAAGAGCAAAAAGGAAAAAAAAAAACTTGTCCGGAAGCCCAAAAGCTCGCCCGAGCACAGAGCCCGTCCGAGCCCAAAGAAGCCCGCTCGAGCCAGGAAACCCACTTGTCCGGGAACTCCATGCTGCAAAATTCCTGCCTCATTCTCAAAAAGAGGTGCCCCAGTCCCGGGCCCGGTCTTTGTATACTGCCCGGGCTCTCTACTGCTCGTTACATCTTTTTTCGGGTTTCTTTTTCTTTACGACATTTGTAATTAAATAGGTGATCAATACTCTTTACCCTATTTTGGAGCGAAATCCAGATTTTTAGTACCCTAATCTTAGTTTCTTAGTGTAAGAGAGAGAAAACTTGACTTAAGAGGTGTATTTTGGAGATTGGAAATCAATGAAAAGTGACAAATTTATTTGAAATTATGATTTTCTTAGTAATTTTCTCAATCATTTCTTTCTTTCTTGTTATTTTTATGCATTTCTGTTTATGATTTTCATGCTTTACTTTCATGTTTTTATTGCTTAATCTAATCTTCGTGTTTAATAGCTTAATCAAGATTAAAGTTTTCATCTTTCTTTATTTCTTGTTGTTTCTTATTTAGATCTTGTTTTTACTTTTGCCTTAAAGTTTTGATTTTCGATTTTCTTATCTTTGGGTTTGTAATTGATTCTTAGTTCTTTTTTCATGTTTAGGATGTTTGTTAGTCCAATGGATAGTGAGTAGTTCATAAGCTAGAATTGGGGATCGAGTAGCTCAGTAGCCCAATCATTATTTCTATCCTATTCGCATGAGTAGATTTTGTTGGATTTGTGATGCTTAGGATGTGTGCATTTTCAATCATTATCGTTGTTAGTGACTTAGTTGATATGAGCTCCATCACCTTTTGGCCCATTTATTGTCCCTTAATAGCTTGTTTTTAGATGGATAACCTTCATGAATGATAGATTGATGTTATGCTTCATTTGTTGATTTATTTTGACTTGAGTTTCATTTCAACTCCTATCTTGGTCTAGTTAGGTGAGAACGCTTCGAAATATAGGTTTTGTTGCCATAATTAGGACCCTAAACTTCCTTAGAAAAAAATTTGAGGTGTTTCGGATTGTTTATTCCATTTGCATATCTGATCCCCTTTGCATGTCAATTCCCATGGCTCTACTTGGTATTTGGATAATTGTGATTGTGGTATTTCCTCACTCCTAGTGTATTTCTTTATTTGATTCCAATAGTTTAAACCCCCTAGTTTAGCCAAAACTTGACTTTCTCTTTGACCTATCTTACTCTAAGTGACTCTACCTTGGTGAGACCTCCGATTCTTGTGGTTCGACCCTTACTTACCACTTGACTAGTTTAGGTGGATAGTTATAACTTTTATTTGACCTTAAGGGAAGTAGTAATGACCTACCTTTTTCCCTGGTTCAACAAGTGCATGCCAAACTGATCTTATAAGCTTAAACTTGACTCACTTGGCCTATAATTATTTCCCCCGTTCCATGAATAAGTACACATTATCCTTTTTGGTCTGTTCCATGAAAAAGTGCATTTTTTAATGCAATACTTTGGCTTTTGCACTATTCACATACACCACTTTAACCATACTAATATGTAAAAATAAAAGTTATAATATAAAACATTATTGGGTTTGTCTTGAATATTTTCATAATATCAACTTTTTTAATTTTTACTAATACACGATTAGAAATAATAATGGTCAAAGTTTTGCATTGGTTTATTCAAAAACAAAAGTTTTTCATTGGTAAACATGAAAGTCAAAGTGTTGCAACTGCACTTACTCCCTCTAGTTTTTCTTAGTTTGCCCACTTTTCTTTTTGAGTTATCATTATTAGCTTACCCACTTTTTTTTTCCTGTTTTTGGAATGATCCTAATACCAATTATGTATTATTATCATTACTTCCTCAATCTACTTCTCTTGGCCCACACGATTAACTTCAATACAATATGCAATAAATTATGACTTTGATCTCTTCCCTCCTATGATCCACATACCTATTTTTCCTAATTAAATTATGTGCCTAAGAATTGGATAAGCTAATAAGAACGGGAGAGAGTATTCAGAAACAAAGGAAGTATAATATTTTAATCATCTTTGGCCCACATACTCTCTCTCTCTCTTCTATGCTCTCTATCTTACTTAAAATATAATATACCCATACTTCTTATCCTCACATTAGATTAAGTAAGGAAATCAAGTGAACTTAACCTTTACCCCATTTTCTCCAATTTTCCTTAAAGTGTGTATCTATAATTTTGGGGTATTTCATGGACAACAGGAGTAATTGATTTACATGGTTCAGAAGCGTTAAGCTAATTGATTCAACAAGTACAGCCGATTTAACCTAGGCAAAGAAACCACTTATAAGAGACCCCTTTCTCCACTTACAAGAAATATAGGCAAAGAAATTATGGGTAAGAAATCCCTTTGTTGAAGTAGAACCGAATTAACCTAGGCAAAAATCAAGCTCGGACCAACAACCTGCTACTGTAATGGCCAACTAGGATATATAGAGCACTCATCAGCACAATAGGTCAATAGCTTGCTTAAACTTAATGCTTGAAAGATTAAGAGATCTAGGATAATGACCATGTAATCATGAAAAGTGAAAGCATTAGTGTAAAAGAACTCCCAATGATGGCAAGCAATTAAAAAAAATCATAGAAATCTAGTTACTAGCACAGTAGCACTACCCGATCGACAATGTTACCCTCTCACGTTCCCCTCTCACGTTCCCCTTATATATACAAGCGGAAATTAGATATTTTGAAAAAAAGACATGGCAACTCAAAGTTTTTATCGGTTATTACTCGTAAAAGTAAAAAAACTTATATGGACGTAATCCACAATAAATTTAGTCGGGCTAACGCTTTCATACACGATACATATGATTTATGAAAAAAAGGGTCACTATGTTAAAAAATAATAAATATAAGAGAGGAGTAGCTATAAATTATAAAGGGTGACTATGTAACTTTCATTATAATAAACAAATACAAGAAAGAGTGACTATATGAAAAAAATAGTCACTATGTTAGGTAATGCTAGATTAGTGTAATATTAGATTGTAAAAGGTGACTATATGAAGAAAAAAAGGCCGCTATATCACATCATGATTTTGGTCCATATTAATATTAGTGTGACTGCGCCCACGTAAGACTAACTCCTTGTAAAATAACATCACATCAATAAGACAACAATAATAATGTCTATCTGAAACAAGATTTTCTATAAAAAGTGTTGTATCATGAAAAGAAATTCTTACCACTATTTTTGGTTATCCAATGGCACCTCTTGACCTCACCATGATCACAAGGCTTAGGACTAGGCAGTTCCACCTTAGTATTAGCCACCACAACTTGAGCCTCTTTCTTCTCTGGAGTGATTGAAATCTTGTGAAGCGATTCGAGCGATAACAAGATCTTTTGATCCAATGGGCATGAATAATCGTTAAGGGAAGAATCTGTGGAGGTTTGAGATAAGGATAACGAAATCGACGAAATCGAGAGTGACGAGTTGCTCCTGTGAATACCAAGTGGATATACCTTCTTGAAGTTCTTGAAGAAACTATTGTTGCTTTGGTTTGGGTTTTCTTTTGTCTTAAACAACCCTATTTTGCTACTTTTCTCTAGTACATTTTTCTTTGCACTTGCTCGTGACATAACTTTAATTATTTTTTTGCTCTATAAAATTAGAGGATAAATAATAAATAAATAGTTAGATGGGTAGACGAAATGAAAATGGGGTTTGAGATATATGATATGCTTTCGTGATAAGGAGGGGGTTTTTAAAAGGCAAAATTAGTTGGTGAAGTGTGAGTTTCATTATAGCCTTAAATTACTATTTTCCCATCTTAGTCCTCAAGCAAGAACCAAAAGTGGGATATAATAGTATTCAAAATTGTTTTTTTTTTATAGATTAGATGCTGATCATGGTACTATATATATCTTGTACTTAATATAATTGGTCCACCTTACCTAATTAAGACATAAATTATAGTAAATCATAATGATTAAAGGCAGATGCCTAGATCATTCACTAATATATATTATAGCTAGCCAAGGTTTTGACACTATTATCAATATGCATCAAATATCATATACACTAATATGTAATCTAGTTGTTACGTTGTCCCGCTCTCACATAATTAAGGTTTGACATGATTTTACGTAGAAATAATCCATTTTTAACTGATATTGTACCGCCTCTTAATAAGTTCGTCTTTTTTTATGCACGTTTCACAAGACATATATTTAACCATTCATGTCTTAAACGATGTATCAATAAAAATTATAAAAAGTTGATACTTTGAATATACTTTTAGGACGAATCTATTAGCAATCATCAAGATCCCATATTGTTGTGTCTTTTATTATATATTGGTGAAAATTTATGGTCAAAATTTACAAGTTTTAACCTGGAAAATAGCAAATGGAAAGGTTATCAAGGAGATGAGGGAGTAGTATTTTGTAATCCTTTAATTAAATTTCTGGTGTGAAAAGGGGTCACGGTTAGCAAAATAGGGTAGTTGCGACATGGTTGTTATTACATTTTTCTAATGATAATAGCACCAGTCACCAGAATGTTTATGAATGGTATTGTGATTGTCAAACTTCCATGTAGAGTTCAACGATTTATTTGGTCTGTTAGTTAGTAATTCACTTTCAACTTAAGTTGGAGCAAATTAGTTTAGCATTAAAAAAATATCAGTATAATAATGGTGGCTTAAATTTAGCTTCTTAAACGCATAGAGTAGAAAACTGCTAGCACAGTCGTTACTAGAGATGTTAGGCTGAGACGAGGAGATCAATTATTAGGAAAGTGGTTTTTCAATTTTATTTTTGCTTAAATGCAAAAAATTTGTATTTTTAAGGATGAAAAAAACATCTTCTCTTGTAAAGACGGAATGCTATATTTTATTCAATAATTGATAACAGACCTGAAAACAACTAGAGAATTTTTTTAATTACACATGTACATTCTTTTTTTTTTTCTTTAATGATGCCTCCATGCTATTGTTGTTAAGTATTCTTTCATAATAACTCTATATTGTTTTGAGAAAGAATATTGTTGTGCTTTCTAGTTGCATGCATGTTCATTATATAACACCATGATGTCGTTTTTCTAGGTGTAGCAAGCAGAAGTTGGTTAGACTCGCCATTTTCTCCTTTCTGCCAATTTTTTGTTCCTCCATGTTGCACCATTTCCTTTTTCTAATTTTTTTTTTCTCGTTGCACCGTTTCTGATTTACCACATTATCAATTATACTAAATTTATCATCCACATTTGCCAAATAATGGAAGATAACAAAATTATTAAGCAAGTAGCTTAGAGTTCAAGTACCCTTGCCGACAAAAAGCAAAGTACTTTGCAGACCATAAAATCACGAGGTCTTTAATTAATTCACGCTTGGTCTTTAATTTCATCAATAATTGGAAGAAGTATCTTTCCTTTTGCCCAATTTTCCTTTTTTTATCTTTTGGTCTAAACTGGCCTACTGTCAAAGGACCAACTCAACCAAAAGTTTAAACTGATGGTTGATGCCCAATAAATAGTTTTTATACTCTATCACGCCCCCTTACGCAAGAGCCATTTGGGCTTGGCGCTAGATATTTCACTTAGAAGGGAGGGGTGGATGAGATATGAACCTGTGAGTACCTTTATGTCACACTGGCTCTGATACTATGTCAAAGGACAACTCAACCAAAGCGTTACGCTGATGGTTGAGGCCCAATAAATAGTTTTATACTCTATGACCTACGTTCGATAGTATATATATATATGTATATGTATATATATGTATGTATATGTGTATATATATATATATATATATGTATACATATATATATATATATATGTATACATATATATATACATGTATGTATATATATATACATGTATGTATATATATATACATGTATATGTATATATATATATATATACATGTATATGTATATATACCAAGGACCCTCCAATGGTATATTACTTCCTATCTCCCACATGAACTGCCGGTCAAATTGTACAAGCAAATTTCAATATTGTTGGGGAGAGGGGTTTGGGGGCATTTGGGCCACTGAGGTGAGTGGCCCTGTGCGAGGGCAGCCCAAAGGAAATTCTTCTTACCACGGGTTCCCGGAAGGGGGCCCAAAAAAAATGTATATGTATATATATATATATTTTACATGTATATATATATATATTTTATTACTAACTGAAGAAATCTAACATCACATCTGTTTTTGGAAGTAGATGTAAATTAAGCTAAATACTTGTAAAATGGCAACCTTGTAAATCAAGCTACTCTGCCGACACAGCCAAATTTTTGATAAGACATGCACTACCAACGTAGAAAGTATCCTGAAACATTAGTCCTATGATGAGAGAAATTATCAAACTAATTAAATAACTAATGATCACTAACACTAGCAAGACTAACTGTCCCAATTTTCAGCTATGATGTTTATTTCAATGCAAGTTGGAGATTTGGTTGATGCATGGGCTCCACTTTAGACTTGGTTCCTACTCCTTTCCAGGAGAATCTGAGGCGAACCTTTTGCCTGCATAAGACAAAGATTTCCCATCCTTCAAAGTTCAAACGTTCTCCTTTTCTAAGACATCTTTTAGGCTATAGACTATAGTGCATTTTCATGCTCTATTAACTAACTGTTATAGGCCTCTAAGTGTAAAATACTTAGTACAAGTATCTACTACATAAATCAGTTTTCACATCTCTTCTAATTTGTATCATGAAAAGTGCAAAATAATATTGCATAAGTATTGAAAACAGTTCTTGTGAAGACGACATTAACATCCCCTAATTGCTTCTCACATTCATTCCATTTTTGTTATGCTGAATATAGCTTACAACTTGGTCTCTTATAGACCTCATTACATCAGGAAAGGTTCTTAGGAAAGAACAAAGTAAACGGTTAGTAGGCCAGTTATCTAAAGTTATGACTACTAGATAAAAGCCTTTAATGATTGGCACAAAAGTCAGGGAGAATGATCCTAGGATCAGATCCACACTAGTGGAAAAAATATCATCAGATACGGTAAAAACAGGGGTTACTGATTCGGTTTTGGGTCGGATCGTCAATTGGGCTCGGATCAGTTTCAACCGGATCAGTTATCCACTAATTGATCCAGTTTTCACCAAAAATCGAACCAGTATATGGTTAACTGGACCATCTTTGGGTCAAAACCGGATCAGTTAGTGGCTAACTGATCCGGTTTTTACCCAAAAACCGGATCAGTTTGGTTACATTAAGAAATAAAAAAAAATTGCAGTCACCATTCCATTGAACATTCCCCGCCAACAATAACCAAAATAAATTTCACAAAACTACACCAAATCTCTGCCAACAATAACAAAAATAAAACAAAATCAACCAAAATATATAAATTAAGCGAAAATTACAAGAAAACGAAAATATAAAAAATAAAAAATACAAGAAAACGAAAATAAATAAAAATTACGAGAAACGAAATAAATTACAAACAACATATACTTCCTCCGTTCTTATTCTATTGCAACAATTAGATTTTTACACTATTCACTCACCACCCTTTAACTATCTATTGTGATTTTTACGTAAGGAAAAATATAGTCATGTGGGGTCTTGTTAAATTCGTCTCGATATATACTTTCAAAATATCAAATTTTTATATTTTTTACTAAAAAGTAATTAAAGATATTAATAGTTGAAGTTGTGCATTGGCAAGCGTAAAAACTCTATTGTTGCAATAGAAAAAGAACGGAGGAAGTATAACACAAGAAAAACAAAAATCAACCATAAATTAAACGAAATTACAAAAATAAACTACAAGAACGAAAATATAAACGAATCTAAATAAAAGACATATTAGAATCAACCATAAAATCTAAACGAAATAACAAGAAAATAAATATCAGAATAAAATTACAAATAAATTAATTATCAAACCCTAAATTACAAAGAGGCAAGCGAATACGGCGGAAGCTAAGGAGGAGAAAGCATTGAAATCTGACGGCGGAGGTTGAGGAGAAACCCTAATCTGACGGCGGAGGTTGAGGAGAAAGCATCTAACAACGGCGAAGGTTGAGGAGAAAGCATCGAAGCGGTGGAGGTTGAGGAGGAGAAAGCATCGAAGCGGCGGATTAGCGAAGACTCGTGGTGTTTGCGTTGGTGGTGGATTGCATTGGTGGTGGTTCGTGGTTTTTAATGGTTAGTTGGTGGTGGATTGAGTTGGTGGTTGTTCGTCGATGGTCGTATAATTTGTGGGGTTTCCTTTAATTTTCTGATTTTGGCGGATTAGAGAGAAGAGGATGAGAGGGAATACCGGATGAGAGAGGGGAGGATGAGAGGGAAGATCAGGTAGGGTTTTAGTTCAAATTTGAGCCAAAATAAAGCAGAAATCATTAGACAAAATATGAAAATTGAGTCATGTATACTCTTTTGGCCATAACATTTTATGTGCTTATGATAATTGAATAATTCGAGTGGCATTGGAAACCATACTCAAAGAAGTTTCAATCGGTAGGCAACACACCACGAGAAGACTTCTAGTCATTGGGAGTTTGACCTTTGAAAGTTCCCATTGTTTTGCTGGAATCAGTCAAACGTACTATGCGTGTAGATCGGCTAATCTGTGCATTTAATAATGATTAGATTGACTTTCCTTATTTTGTAACTTGCTTTCTTTTTAGTACAATTTGGACACGCACGCACGCGCACACACCCCCCATATATCTATCAGGATTTCATTTATAATAGGACACCTTTGCATTATTTTAGTTTAAATTACATTATTTAAATTACCAATAATTATTAGCTATATTAAGATAAAGATGTTATTATTGCTTTCAATATACTACTTTTTCATTTTCATGTATTATTTTCATGATATAATATACCACTTATTTTGTTGTTACAAATATTGTAACATTTATAGCGGATATTAACTGCAAAAAAACTCATTAAACGACGTTGCATCTCTGTAGACAGCTCAGGAACAAAGTAACGATGGACGAGTGAGTCAGTGGAATCGTGGACAAGGAGTTGAAGCAACATTGAGAAAATATGCAGTAGGGGATTGTACGGGGCTAGCTGTGGTACTACCCCCCCTCTCTCGATTGGATATGTCTCGTCTTGGCAACCATTTAGAGGATAGCCAACCAGGGGCAGATCCAGTATGGGGACCTGGGTGGCCCTGGCCCCACCAAAATTTTATAAAACAATATGCTTTTTCAAGCCAACCGCATTTTATTTGGGAAATAAAAAGCTTTCGTGCGCTTCTCTATCACAAAATGGGATTTGCTGTAGTGGTTAATGTCTTCGCGTTAGAATACTCGTGAAATTGGTGGTTCCGTGTTCGAATCCCTTCTAAAGCAAGTAGACCATAGTCCACCGCTCTGATTTTTTTTCCAGTGTCCAAATGCATAATGCAGTCATCTTTACATTTTTTGTTTATATTTTTCCACTTCGTTATTGACAAAGTTGACATCTTTTGTAATTTTATGTCCAACAATAATTGTAAATCTATAACTATGATATTTTTAAATTGAGTTCATACTTTCTAACATTGACCTCCCTTCATTTTCAAGAAGGTGCAACATTTGATTGTGTTCTATTCATACATTTCTTTTCTGTAAATCTTTTAACTAATACTCCATATAAAAACAAAGTTTGATGTCGAATTTGTTTCAATGTATAACATTATATATATACTGCTATACATATCAACTTCGTATGATTTTTTGTATAGGGAATTGATATTAATGGTTAGAGTTGTAGCTTAGAGACTTGAAAGTCATGATGTTACATATATTAGATAAAAATGAAAACAATATTAAAGGAATAAAATTTTGATTTTTTTCAAAAACAAAGCCCCCCAACTTCGAAATCCTAGATCCGCCTCTGTAGCCAACCCGTTGATAGCAAACCTCATCATCACGGTTGATTCTACCACCAAAAAAGTTGTTGAATGAGTAATAACTAGTGCTAAAGTAAACTAAATTACAAATGGATGTAAATCAAATGATTAAAACCTGGGGCATTCGTTCAGTCTACCATGCTTATACCAATTCAATCAATACAATGCAATTCAACAATATTTAGATTAAGGGATAAGTAATTAGAGTCTTTTGCCAATCCTACAATCGGGTCTTAACACTCTTAGATCAACATATGCAACACGGTCACTAACATAATCAGATCTACCAATTGTAATAAGCCTCTAATGAGTACGATCTTTCGATTCTAACTCTTATTAGCTAAATCATAACCCATGATACTGCGCAATTACATGAATTAAACAATGATAATAAATCAATAACCATTACTCTAATCTCAATCCAAACATTGAAGAACGTTTTTTTAACCAGAAACATTGAAAAACTTTAAATCATAATTGAATAGGTATAAACATTGCTTCTCTCACTTAGCCCTAGAAATAGACTACTCACCCATGATATTAATGAACTGAATAAACATAATCAAAGTAAAGAAGTTCAATAGATTAAACTCAGTAGGAAACAATGCCGAATAATTGATGAACAACGAAAGTGGAATCAACAATCTCTAATATATCTCCAAAGTCAAAAATGCATACCAAGCTAAAGAGAAAAGTAATTGTTTAAACCTAATAAACGAGGAAAATAAGATGCTTCTCGAAATCACCAAAAACCTATATATAGTGTTTGCAAAATCGGCTAAAAAACACTAAAATTAGTCAACCCGAAAAATTCCCGGTCAATCAGGCCAAACCCCCCGACGGGGCGGCGGTAATTCTTCAATTACGAGCTCAGCTGGAAATCTTCCCGGTCAACCGGGCAAGGTCTCCCGATCGGGCGGGAAGCGTTTTTGGGGTCGTTTTTACCCGATCAGCTGGGTCAATTGAACATAAGGAAACTCAGCTCACCCGGTCAGGCTGAACCGCCCGGTCGACTGGGTGAGAGCTTTTCTCGAGTTTCAATGCATTTTCTTCCTCTAAGCCTCTTATAGGACAACCCAGATCTGCTCTGGGCCACAATGATGATTGGACTTTCCTTTCGCGACTCAGATTAAGGTCTTAGATGCGTAACCTGCACAATAACAACTAAAGAACGGAAACAAGACCAATAACCATATCAAATCACAGACTTATGAGCTCAAAAAGCTCAAAACAGTACTCAATGCTAAGGAATTGGGGCTAAAAAACTCTATATAAAATAGACACATCATGTCGTGTGCCGAGCAACAGCGTCCCGCCAAGCGCATCGTCCTTGCGTGCAAAGCATTTCTGGTTTTTTTTACCGAAGTTTAATTTTTATCTTAAATAACTGTTTTGACTTATCTTTTATCAAAAGTTATCAAGAATAACGTATTTAAATCATAAAATTAAAATAATTTAATAAAATCTTTATTTTAAAGTAATTTAATTCTCGAGAATGATTACTTGGGCTTGAAATTGGGCTTTCTTTTAAATGGAAATTAAAACATATATTCGACTCAAAAAGGGTTTTGGATAAGGCTTTTAATTGCTATTGTTCAGTCCGAATCAAGTAGGATGAAGTTATGTTTCATCATTGGGTGTGTAAAAGAGATACAAATTTATGTGCTACACTAATAATTTAGTCTAGCTTATCATTCTCATATCAATTAGTCTTGTTAGTTTAGTTTAATAGTCAAATTTATCTCTCTATGGTTCAACCCTCCTTGCTCGACTGTATAGGTAGAACTTAGGACTTGTTAGAAACTTAGGATTGTATTTTGTAGGTTGATACAACCTCATCAGTATCTTATTTTTGTACACCAATTACACCCAATTATTATGTTAAATAATTAAAGTAATATATAAAACCAACATAATAATACCAATAATTATTAGCTATATTAAGATAATGATGTTATTGCTTTCAATATACTACTTTTTCATTTTCATGTACTATTTTCATGATATAATATACCACTTATTTTGTTGTTACAAACATTGTATCATTTATAGCGGATATTAACTGCAAAAGAACTCATTAAACGACGTTGCATCTCTGTGGACAGCCCAGGAACAAAGTAACGATGGACGAGTGAGTCAGTGGAATCGTGGACAAGGAGTTGAAGTAACATTGAGAAAATATGCAATAGGGGACTGTACGGGGCTAGCAGTGGTACTACCCCCTCTCTCTCGATTTGATATGTCACGTCTTGGCAACCATTTAGAGGATAGCCAACCAGGGGCAGATCCAGTATGGGGATCTGGGTGGCCCTGGCCCCACCAAAATTTTATAAAAAAATCTATTTTTTCAAGCCGACCGCATTTTATTTGGGAAATGAAAAGCTTTTGCGCGCTTCTATATCACAAAATGGGATTTGTTGCGGTGGTTAATGTCTTTGCGTTAGAATACTCATGAAATTGGTGTTTCCGTGTTCGAATCGCTTCCGAAGCAAGTAGAGCACAGTCCACCGCTCTGATTTTTTTTTCTAGTGTCCAAATGCATAATGCATTCATCTTTACATTTTTTGTTTATTTTTTTCCACTTTGTTATTGACAAAGTTGACATCATTTGCAATTTTATGTCCAAGAATAATTGTAAATCTATAACTATGATTTTTTTTTAAACTGAGTTCATACTTTCTAACATTGATCTCCCTTCATTTTCAAGAAGTTGCAACATTTGATTTTGTGTTCTATTCATACATTTCTTTTCTGTAAATCTTTTAACTAATACTCCATATAAAAACAAAGTTTAATGTCGAATTTGTTTCAATGTATAACATTATATATATACAACTATACATATCAACTTCGTATGAATTTTTTGTATAGGGAATTGATATTAATGGTTAGAGTTGTAGCTTAGAGACTTGAAAGTCATGATGTTACATATATTAGATAAAAATGAAAACAATATTAAAGGAATAAAATTTTGATTTTTTTTCAAAAACAAAGCCCCTCCAAATTCGAAATCCTAGATCCGCTTCTGTAGCCAACACGTTGATAGCAAACCTCATAATCAAGGTCGATTCTATCACCAAAAAGTACAAATGTGACGTGTAGGCGGAATAGTTAGATGAGACTCTAAAGCAAAACTGACGACCTTAGAGTTTGCATCTCGATCACGCACAATGAGGCGATGATGTTCGTCTTATGTGGCTATGAATAGGCTTTATGATGAGTAGGGAAAGGGTTCATGCTCCGGATGTGTTTGCGGATTCTCAAAACAATTTATCAAATTCGATTAAATGTTTGCATGTAAACTCCTTTGCTTAACCAACTGAAGTCCCATAAACATAACCATTTAACTAAATCACAACTACTTGACTCAATCCCATATCATCTCCCTCACAATAAAACTAGACTTAATAACGCATAACATAACTAACTTATAACAATAAATCTCACTTTCTTAATCTCAACTTAATAAGCTGATAATCATCTTATAATAACAACTTTTAACCCAGTGAATTATCAATCACAACAACCAAACTTAGCTCATAAACCTAATAGCTAGAAACCAATTCACGTAATATATTAGAACACTTAATTAACCATGCATCTCGTTTTAGAGGATCTTGAAAATGATTAAATACTTTACCTTTAAGAATATGAAATCTCAAGTACTCTTCATAAAAACCAAATTCATGGCCTTATAAAAACGAAATTTGAGAGGAAAAATAAAGTTATACCTTTATTAGTTGAAAATCAATATTTGTCTTTGGGTGGCACAAGTAATCGAGAGAGAGATTCAATAGGGAGAGGAGTTGAGTTGGATTGTAGTTCGACACATGCAGCAATGGAACAACACAGAGTGACACTCTCACAGAAACGATAACAACAACGTTGGTAAATAAGGCCAAACATGGGTGAAGCCACAGGGGGCTTGGCAGGGGCCCAACCCCTTTGGCCCATCCCCGTGGCCCTTTTTTTTAATATGGCCCCTGCAGTTTTTTAGGATATATAATATTTATTTGCAGTTAATAGCACAACTACTCATGTGGCTTAGTGGTAGAAACACATAACCATAATGATGCATGTAAAACATTTACAGTTTACAAGTAAATGATGTTATCTATTCCGTCAAAACTCCTTCTAAATGTTTCTTATTATACTATACTTATCGCTCCATAATGCATATCACATATCAGACCCTTCATCTTCTTGACTTCCTTTTCTTTTTAAATTTTTTTTACCAAATTGTTTAAACCGTTATTCAAATCCTCCATTATTTTTTCACCTTCTTGAATCTTTACTTGTTTATTAATTTATCCTATACATATGAGAATTTGTTAATTTTGCCTATTCATGAGCATTGTCAAAACCACTCTTCAAAAATGAATGGATGATGATTTTCTTAGTGACATTTTAGTAGTGTAGATTGAAAAGGTGCTTAGAAAATATTTGAGTTGATGAGTGATATAAATATCACTCAAATACCTTATATTTCTCATGTTTAGAGTCATTTTTCCTCTTCATTTATCATTTTCTAGCTTATTTTGCTTAATTTAGAGTAATTGAGTTATCTGTAGCTTATTTGTGAATATTAATTATTTTGGCTATTTATATAAGGTTTGGTAATGCTTATTTGTGTCTGATGTTGTAGGATAAATCTTAGAGGTCTCCATACTACACACCAAGCATAGAGTGGAGCAATTTTGGCAAAATAAGAGCTTTTTGGAAGGATTTGTGCATAAGGGTCAAATTCAAATGGTCATAAATTTCAGCACACTAAATATTCTTTAGTGATTTAAGTTGGAGATGAAATTTTGGCTCGATAGCTTTCCAACGAGTAGTCACACTCCTGATTCTGATGAATAATAAAAGAGATATGGCTCTTTGAAGTCACGTGCGTCTGCCAGAACGGAGCGCCCACTTCATATTGTTTGGAGCGCCCGCTCCAGAAGCCCAAGAAACCTTTTGCCTGCGTGAAATTGTATGGAGAGCCCGTTCCAAACTATATGGAGCACCCGCTCCTCTTGATCAAATCCCTATTTTTCGACCCATTTAATGATATATTTAAATCTTTTAAAAAGGACGGACCCTAACTTTTGAAAGGGAAGGAAGGAGGGCTAGCCTTCATAAGCTTAGTTAGAGGTTTTACTTAGGGTTTTTAGAGAGAGAAAATCTCATCTTCTAGAGAGAGAAGTGAGAGAAACTTGTTGAAAGATTGGAATTTGAAGAATCTAAAAAGGAAACTTGAAGTTTTGGAGGCTCCTTGCAACTTTAATGAGAATTTCTTAGTCTCTCTCATATTTTGTTGCTTTATTTTCTTCTTTTCATATCATTTTGACTATTTACTTGTTCATCTAAGATTAGTGTTTTAGCTCATGTTTATAGTTGTTAATGTCTTTTAGTTTATAATTTATTATGATTTGTGAGTAGTTATTTTGCTTGGAACTGGATGAAGCCATTAATGATATCATGAGCCATTGGGTCAAACTTGGGAATATTTTGGAAATGAAATCAAAAGAACAATAAGAGCTTTATTGTTGATTTTTTTGGTTGGCCTCCACGGAAACTTAATTATTAGTCACTTTAATGAAGGATTGAAAGATGAAATTGAAGAGTTGACTCCCTATTTGTTCACTTAACTAAACTTGCATGAAAATAGGGGTTTTAGTTAAGGGATTTATTTAATCATCTTGTTATTCATATTCTTGAGTTGAGGTTTGTTGCATGAAAATAGGACATAATCTCCAATTTGAGTAACCCTGTTTAGCTTGAAAGAGTAATTAGGGATTTGTTAAATGATCCCTTTAATTCATTCTCTTTAGTCTGGAGCGGACCGGACCGGAATTTTTCCGGTCCGGTCCCGGTCCAAGAAAATTACAGATTCTGGTCCTCCGGTCCAGTCGATTCTGGTCCGGTCCGGTTCGATCCTGGGCCGGTGCACACCCCTAGTTGTGACCATAGCTTTGAAAAAAGGGAAATTTGTGATGTGATGTTTAAGGGTCTGAATGAAGAAACTAGAAGGATGGTTGAGTCAATGTCTAATGGTGATTTCCATGCTCAATCTTGGGATGAGCCTTGGAGTCTATTTGAGTGGGTGGCTAGAGATACATATAAATGCGAAATGTCAATGCATACTAATCAAAATCTTGAAAATTTCTCTAGTTATGAAGCCGAGACTTGTATTCCTCCCCATCTTACTCTCATGTGAATGATGCATATTTTAATGTTAATGATGTTCATGCATCTCATGAGTTATCCTCAAATTATTGCATGAATTCCTATGATCAATCCTATGCTCCCAATGATGAATATTATATGCTTAATTGTAAATCCCTTCCCCATTTTGATTCTTAAAATGCTCCCCAACCTATTGATGATCCCCTTATACAATTGGAAATTGGTTTGAAATTTCTTAGGGAAAAAATGGGGTTGCAATTATAACATTCTTAAGTTTGATAATGGTGATTCAAGATATGTTGAAAATGAAAATGAATTGGGAAAGAGTAGCCTAGATCTCGATGATGGTTTTTGGAGTAGTGATGATGAAGGGTGTGCTTTTGAGGAGAAAAAGCTCATTAATGAGGTTGTTGTTGAAGTGAGGATGTTTATGAGTCTATACATTTGTTTTTTGAGTCTCATGTGTCTACCTCTAGTGGATTGGACCTTAGTTTCCCTCCTTGTGCTTTAGAGCATCCATGCTCTCCTACCCCTTCTTGCTTGAGTGAAGATCTTGGTCAATTTGAGAGTAAGATACCTCATTTGGTGGTTGGTGATGTTTTTGAGGCTTTAGAGTATGGCAAAGATGTTTGTAAGGAATCATTGGTTGAGAAAGTATGTGATTTGAAGACTTGTGATATAGGATAAGTCATTTGTGAAACCTTAGTTTCTATTCCTTCAACTTATATCCCATTTTCAAGAAAGCTCGACCTAGTTCCTTCCTTTCCTATCTCTTTCCCTTATTTACCCAAATTACCTCCATTGGATGAGCCCCCTTCCTCCTTTGCCCTTCAAGTGCCTTATTTGGTTGTTTTTGAGGAAAATAGTGAAATTGCCAAGCAAAAAGAGTTTATCGAGGAGAGTTTGCCGCTTTGTTCTTTGTTTTCTTATTCTTTTGATTCTTCTTCTTCCTATTTTCTTGATTTTTCTTTTGATTCTACTTCTTTTTGGCACCCCCCTCCTCAATTTTTGCATAGAAATGCACCATACCTTATGCATGTTCATTCTATACTTATTGCATATGGTATCTTCTTTGAAATACGTGCCAGTGCATTTGACAAGCTCTTGCGATCTTTGTCGGGAAATTTACTAGAAAGGTCATGGTTAGGACCTTAAATAAGCCTTTCTCGGGAAGTAACCTGTGATTTATTGCTTTCATTTTCTTTCTTTTAAATTACTTAATTTTCTTTTCTATCCTTGATTTTGATTTAGGTACATAATTGGAATAAACACTCGTTCTCAATAACATGTGGAAAGAGACTCATAATTTTGAAGAAAGTTAATTACAAATGGAGATATTGGGTCATTTGCGGGTATTTGCACCCACCTACTATCCTGTAGCATCCTTCTTTTTCTCTTTCTCCAATACTTTATGATTTGTGGAACATATGCATGTTGGATGAATGTTTCTCCCCCCTCCCGCCCATTGATCGTATTGTTCAAGCATTGATGACAATATAATGTTTTATTCTAGTTTGGGGGATTAGCTATTCGCTAGCTTGGGGGAGGTGTATATACTTTTTTATTTACTTTTCTCATTTTTACAAAATTTCAAAATCTAAAAATATTTTCCTTTTTTCTTCTTTTTCTTCATTTTTCTTTTTTTTTTACTCTTCTTCTTTTTCTTTCAAGTTTTGATTTTCTCTTTAACTAAAAAAATGAAAAAAAAAAAAATGTTTGGAAAATCCAAAAAAATTGAGGAATAAAGAAAAGTAGAAAGCATTTGTGTCCAAGGAAAGTTTCTTGATGGCAATTTACGTGGATTCCTTTGCTTTGGTCATTTTGGTAGATGAGTATAGGTGTTTCCATTATGCTTGTATGTGTAATTTGGGGTGATTAGGGGGATCGATTAATCTTTGTTGCTTGATTTTCTACTTGAAAAGGAATTCTATAATACTAAATATTGTCAAACTTTGTGTTGAAAAAAGTCGAATTATTTCTCTTTAGGAAGTTGTAGTGACCCTAGTTGGATATTTAAATCTTCTTTCACTACTACAGAAATGGCGATTTCTGTCGGATCCCACACCCCCATTTACGTCGGATAGGGGTTCGACGCTACAAGTCTCGACGTAAATTCCCGAAATGTTATTTGCGTCGGATGTGCATTTGACGGAAATTTAGAGCCATTTGCATCGGATAAAGCGCACCACCTGATGCAAATAGTCTCAAGCTGACTGTTCATCCATGGTTTAGAGTGGAGGAGGATTTGCGTCGTTCTAAGTTAACCTCTGACGCAAATAATGTGGATTTGCATCGGATAATGATATACATCCGATGCAAATGACAGTTTATAGAGTAAAAAAAATAAAACTAAACCCCACCCATATTTCATCAACAAGCACGAACCCGTCAAAAAAAAAACAAGCACGAAAGCAGAAGCACATTAACAATACAATTTGACCTCCAAACAAACAATCAAGAAACTATGAATACTGAATCGAAAAACGGAAACGAAACCATGAATGCTGAAATGAAATTAAAAAATTGAACCCAAAAAAAAAATCAGATCTAACACAAAAAGAAACCTAAAAATTCATGTCCAACTATTAAAGGAATCACTTCCAAAAAAACTTCAAATCTGAAGTGATTTGATTAAAAACATAACCTCAATTCATGTCCAACCATTTGCCGTTAAGAATCGAACCCTAAAACAATTCAAATCTGAACCGACGATGAAAGGCGATGAGTGAGGTTGCGTTCCTTCACCGGAGTGAGTGAGGTTGTTATGCGACGAAAGTGAGGTTGTGCGATGAGTGCTTTTCGAAAACTTCGACAGTGAGGTTGTGTGACAGCCGCAACTAAAAGCCATACCAATATTCTGTTTCCCAGCAACAACAATCCAGAAGTATGCATCTTAAAAAACACCCAATTCACACAACATCCCACTGAAATCAACACTGAAGAAACCACGCAAATTGACTCCAAAAAAGAGAGAATTTGGTTAGAATTTGAAGAATGCGAATTTTATCTAGGTTTGAACATTGTTACGGTTTGTTGAAGGTCTAGGTAAGTAGGATTCAGGTGAAATGGCGAAGAAGTTGAAGATTGAAGGAGGAAAGAAGTGGAATTTTGGTTAAACTGTACCCAAAGACCGTAGTACCCCATAGTCAACTTCTCAGTTTTGCGGGAGAAGAAGTGAGGTCTTAGAAAGAGAGAGGGAGGAGAGAGAGGGAGGAGGAGAGAGAGAGAGAGAGAGGAGTGACGGCGGACCATTTGAGAGGAGTGACTCCAAAAAATAAGGGGGGGAAGCGGACCATTTGCGTCGGATGGGTTATTAGATCCGACGCAAATCGTTCCAAAATAAAAAATGGGGGGAAGAGGACCATTTGTGTCTGATGGGCTTACTAGATCCGACGCAAATTGTAGGATACAACGATTTGCATAGCATATAATGTACCTTCGACGCAAATCCTTTGCTTAATTATTTGCATCGAACATTAATTGGATCTGATGCACATGAATCACAGACCCATTTGTTTTAATTTTTTGCATTAAACATTAATGTAAATCCGAGACACATGAAGCATGATTTGCGTCGGACAACTATAATTTCCGACGCAAATGATGCACCTCTAGACTTTTGTGTTAGTTTGCCAGTTGTGCGACAATTTAGGAGACGCAAATCAGCATTTTTCTACTAGTGTTTGGTGCACAAGTTTTTACCTCCGAATAAGCTATTCTAAGAGTTAAATTTGATTGTAAAAAAAAAGTGTTTTACGTCTTGAGTCCAATAAGTGGAGCCAATGAGCCCACAGGGAATAATAAGCCTATTAAAGTCCATGAAAACAAAAAAAAATCGAAAAAAGTCAATAAGTGCTAACTACCGGCCACATGTCTTTGAGAAAGTGGGTTAGTCGAAATGATTGAGTGGGAGCTCGAAAATTTAAATAGTAAAGTTTCCCAGTAATGATGAATGTCATTATGGCTTAAACATTGAGACTCTAGACCCATTCCTCAATCATTCTAATCCTACAATCATGGTTTTATATATCTTAGCAAAAGTTAAGTTTGGGGGAGTAGTTTATATGCACTATAGGTGATTAGGATCGATCTTGGGATCATTTTCATCCATTTGAGAACTATTTGTGACTCTTGAATGCCTTAGTAGACTCTAATTGATGTTTGAAGCTTTTGATAGTGTCAATTTTGCACCTTAGATTAGCTTATCCCCTATATTCCTAAGTCATGGATAAATATTGATAATGGTTATGCTTTGAAAGTTTGCTTAGATCGTCCATTGCTTTTTAAACCTTAGGTTGAAGAGATGACTTTGGGATTATTATTTATATTTGTGCTTGATTAGAGTCGTGGGTTAAGACTCTTGGGAAACCCTCACGAGAGAAAACTCGTCCACTAGAGCGATCTAGGGGTTTAATGGGCTTGTTGCACATGCTAAGTCCAACTGTGATTCCAACGACAGTGAGTTAGGATTTCTAGCTTTTTAGGGTAGTTCTTCATTATTTTGTTTCATTTGCTCGAGGACGAGCAAATGTTAAGCTTGCGGGATTTTGATGAGTGATATTTATATTACTCAAATACCTTATTTTCCTCATGCTTAGAGTCATTTTTCCTCTTCATTTATCATTTTCTAGCTTATTTTGCTTAATTTAGAGTAATTGAGTTAGTTATAGCTTATTTGTGAATATTAGTTATTTTGGCTATTTATATAAGGTTTGGTAATGCTTATTTGTATTTGATGTTGTTGGATCGACCTTAGAGGTCTCCATGCCACACGCCAAACATAGAGTGGAGCAATTTAGGCAAAATAAGAGCTTTTGGAAAGATTTGTGCATAAGGATCAAATTCAAATGGTCATAACTTTCAGCAAACTAAATATTTTTCAGTGATTCAAGTTAAAGATGAAAGTTTAGCTCGATAGCTTTTCAATAGTGGTCACAATTCCGATTTTGATGAAAAATGAAAGAGAATGGCTCTTTAAAGTCAGGCGCGTCTGCCAGAACGAAGCACACGCTCCTTATTGTTTGGAGCGCCCGCTCCAGAAGCCCAGAAAACCTTCTGCCTGCGTGAAATTGTATAGAGAGCCCGCTCCAAATTATATGGAGCGCCCGCTCCGTTTGACCTGTGCGGAAATGCCTATTTTTCGACCCATTTAATGATATACTTCCTCCATTCTTTTTCTATTGTAACAATGAGATTTTTACACTATTCACTCACCACTCTTTAACAATCTATTGTGATTTTTACATAAGGAAAAATACAGTCATGTGTGGTCTTCTTAGATTCGTTTCGATATATACTTTCAAAATATCAAATTTGTATATTTTTTTTACTAAAAAGTAGTTAAAGATATCAATAGTTGAAGTTGTGCATTGGTAAGCGTGAAAACTCAATTTTTGCAATAGAAAAAGAACGGAGGAAGTATTTAAATCTTTTAAAAAGGACGGACCCTAACTTTTGAAAGGGGAGGAAGGAGGCTAGCCTCCATAAGCTTAGTTACAGGTTTTAGTTAGGGTTTTAGAGAGAGAAAATCTCATCTTCTAGAGAGAGAAATGAGAGAAACTTGTTGAAAGTTTCGAATTTGAAGCATCTAAGAAGGAAACTTGAAGTTTTGGAGGCTCTTTGCAACTTTAATGAGAATTTCTTAGTCTCTCTCATATTTTGTTGCTTTATTTTCTTATTTTACATGTCATTTTCACTCTATTTACTTGTTCATCCTAGATTAGTGTTTTAGTTCATGTTTATAGTTGTTAATGTCTTTTAGTTTATAATTATTATGATTTATGAGTAGTTATTTTGTTGGGGAGGGGATGAAGCCATTAATGATATCATGAGCTTTTGGGTCAAATTTGGGAATATTTTGGAAATGAAATCAAATGAACAATAGGAGCTTTATTGTTGGTTTTTTTTTTGTTGGCCTCCGTGGAAACTTAATTTTTAGTCACTTGAATGAAGGATTGAAAGATGAAATTGAAGATTTGACTCCCTATTTGTTCACTTAACTAAACGTGCATGAAAATAATAGGACATAATCTCCAATTTGAGTAACCCTCTCTAGCTTGAAAGAGTAATTAGGGATTTGTTAGATGATCCCTTTAATTCATTCTCTTTAGACTACCCCCTTATTTTCCTAATTATTTTCATGATTGAAGTAATTGGTGAATTCCCTTACCTTAGTTCCTTTTATTTAATAGTTTTTAGTTGGTAATTGGCAAATCTCATATAACTATATCTTTATCCTAGCTTATTATAATTAACATTTTTGGTGATTACCCTTAGTCCTTGTGGAAGAATGACCCTTACTTGCCATTATACTTAGGTTAGTGGTAATTAAGTAGTTTGATTTAGGGGTTTTGTTTAACGACGCGAAAAACCTATTATCATGAGCTAAATTCTTTGATTGATGATTTCGCTAGTTTGAAAGTACGTAGTATGCAATTTAAATAGATTTTTTTTTATGTCACTTCGTTGGTTGACAATTGGATTGAGAATATTGGTTTTTGAAGTATATTTTGAACATATATTTTTACTTTTAATTTCTTAACCCCGATAGCTTTCAAATCTTGGCTTCACCCCTGAGTCCAAACATGGTAGCAGCATAGTGCAAAGTACAGTAGCAATGCTGAACTTGCAAAGGGAATATGTTCTAACTCACAACTCCAAATTGAGTGATTTTTGTTGTCTAAATTCAATAATGCGGAGAGATCTATGACTTTGATGCAACAACTATAGGCAAAAACAAACTGCGTGATGCTGAAAACAATCAGAGCAGAGGTGCAAGGAAAGATATAAGTTTTGGGGTTTCCATCATTGACAATCGCTCAAGCATCCAAGACATGCAAATGGGTAGCTTTGACAATCTTTCTAACATTTTCTGTTATTATAATTATATCTTTTTTTTGTTAGTATCCAATACTTAGCATGCTAAATACACTCTCTAACTTTTGTTAAATATTTGTAGGGAGTTGAAACTGCATTGCATGAAGTCTTCCCTGATGCTGCAAGGGGGATATGCTGTCATCATCTTTATGCAAATTGCAAGAATGCTGGGTTTAGTGGAAGTGCTTTCCACAAACTATTTTGGGTTGCTGCTGATGCGTATAACATATATGTTTACAACAAGGCCATGGAGAAGATATCCAAGCTTGATGTGAATGCTTTGGAGTACTTAAACAAAGTGGAAGAGCAATGGTCCAGACATGCATTTGACCATAAAGTGTGTTGTGATCACAACACAACCAGCTTTGTGGAGTCCTTCAATGCATGCACAAAACCAATTAGGGATCTCCCTATCATGTCTTTCTTGGAAGGTAATGTTCCTTGATTAGTGTGCTTAATTCGGGTTAATGTCCTTTAGTTTCAGTCATCTCATTTCTCTCTTGTTTAATTGCAACTATAAGGTATTTGTGTATGGAAAGGATTGGGTCCAGGTTGACAAAGGAATTGCCATGTACCCTGATGCTTTGACTGACTAATGCCACTAAGCTCTTGAATGAGATCTGATCAAGCTGGTGGCCTAAGGGTGAGTTTGAGGTTAGGGAAGACTATGTGCATCTCCCCATTAACCTAGAGCATTGGAAATGTGGTTTTGGCAAGTGACAGGGGACATGTATTCACTGTAAACATGGGCTTAGGGTAATTTTTGATCAAATACTAGAACCTAAATAATTTGTGTCAACCTATTACAAGTGGGCTGCCTATAAAAGAACCTACTCAAACCATATGCACCCAATGCCTGACTAACCTCAGTGGCCTTTGTTTGACCTTCCTAAATTTTACCACCTACATTCCACAGAAGTGCTGGGAGGACAGCTAAGCAGAGGAAGAGAGGGAGATGTGAGAAGAAAAGAGGGAAAAGGAGCAGCACTGTCAAGTGTGGTAGGTGCAAGGTGGTTGGCCACAATGCTAGAACATGCAACGGAGGAGCCACTACCAAACAGAAGAAAGAATCTGCTGCTGCTGCTAGTGGTCCTTCAACATTACAACAACAACCCACAGATGTGTTTGGCAGCAGCTCACAAGAAGGAAAGAAAAGAGCTGCATAAGTGTGCAACCAAAACTAAGAAGAGCAAGAATAACCCATGAAGCTTATCCTGAATTAATTTTAGTGGTTTGTTTTCCTTTAATTTGATATTTTGCCTTGTCATGTATAATTTTGCGACTCTTTAAATGGATCATAATGGGTTAGTTACGAGGGGAAACACATGATCAATTTTTTTGGCATGTTGTGGACACATACAGTACTTAGGTACTGATTTTTTTGACTACTATGTGTAAGGCTACTTTTTTTTTTCAAGGGAAGGCTATTTTTTTGGTGAATCATACGAGTGACATTTTATTTCTAAAAATTCAGATGCATTTCATTACATTACTTCACATTTCAGTTCTTCATTACAAACAAGAGCAAAAGAAACATGACAATTCATATTTTGAAGGCCGCTTGCAAGCACTTGTGTTGTTGTTTGATTTTTTTTCTTTAATTGCTTCATTTCCTCCACCAACTTTGCATTATTTTCTACTTCTTCTTCAAGTATATCATCCACATCTAGCTACTGTCTATCACCGTAGTGCTGCTCAGATTAACCACTACACCACCTAAATTTGTTGCACGCATCACACTTATAGTACAAACGTTGCAGATTCAATGATGATTCTGAGCTCCTAATTGCAAATATTCTCCTACATTTGCAAGTCTTGTTTGACACTCTAATGTAGGAGGATTGAAAATTTGAAGAGGAAGTGTGGGATTGTGAATTCATTATAGTGTGAGAGGCAAACTAGGCAAAAGAGTTAGAAGAGTGCATAAAACTCCTTTTGAGGTTGTTTAAATAGCCCCAACAAAGATCTCCCAACGACTAGTTTTGATGAACTAGCCGCTATTACCATTGTCGTACATTTATTAAAACTTCAAAGGTATATGGTGCATAAGAAAGACACAATAACGGTAGTCTAACGACGTTCATCATTAATGGCATTTGGTGCAAATCAGTCAAACCTCAGGGGCATTTAGTGCATTTCCCAAACAATGAGGGTATCGGTGCAGGTTGTCAAACATCAGGGGTACCTGGTGAAAAACCGTATAATTAAATCTATCTCTAACAGGATACACAAAGTTGTCTACTATAATGCATAAAGTACGACGCGTCTCAACTTAGGAGGGCAAGTTCTTAAATAGAGAGATTAGTCGGATCATATAGCTGGTATTGCAAAATTCTTTTTATTTGAATTTAAATTTCTTTTGATTGAACTAAATGTTCTATGAAACTATCGTGTTCAATCGAATAAATTTTGTGTTATTTTGTATTCCCCGTATTAAAGTCTATGTTTTATTTTCTTTTATCCTCGTTTTGATCCGTGCAGACCAATCTCTTTATATGGTGCATGTGCGTGCGCGTGTCCGTATGCGTGTGTACTAATTTGCGATCCAATGAGTACACCTTCTAACTTCTAAGTTGCTTAATGCCCACATTATATGATTGATCCCCGTGATGGAGGCTTTGAAATTGCCGGGAAGATAACGGCTCCCTTAAACCCAAACCCTAAACCCTAACCCCAAACCCTTCAATGCCTCCCCTTTTTCTCTCTCCTCCGCCACCACCGGAACCTCCATTTTTGGATTATTTCACCACTCTCGCCTCCCCTTAAAACCACTAATTTCTTCTCTGAGCCATAAAAAACTCACAGATTTTCAATTTCCATGCTTTATCGTCATCTCCCATGGAGATTTCGCCGCCTTCCTCTTCTTCTCTCTAATTCTTTCACTTCCACTTCCGCCGCCCTAATTTCCGACGAACCTCTCTCCGCCACCTCCAAAACCCTCATCACAACCCACAATGATGCAGTTTCTGAAATTATTCACGGTTTAAGGAATTTAGGGCTACATCGATTTCTTTCTGGCGATTATTTTCAGGTGATAATCCGTTCGGGATTGGATGTGGATACTGTTGATCAAGTTGTTAACAGATTGAGAGTCGAAAAACCGGAATCTGCTGTGAGGTTTTATTGGTTTTTGAAGAGTGATTATGGGTTTCAGCATTCGAGGAAATGTGGGTTTGTTGTGGCTCATATTTTGGCAGGGTTGTGGCGGGTTAAGCAGTTGCAGGAGCTTATGAAGGAAATCATAGTTGAAGAAGGTGAGTGCTTAATAATTAGTTCTAGTGTTTTGTTGTTTTGGGTTATTTGATATTTTTGCAAGGATATTATGTTGGAGAAGTAAATGAGAATGTGGTGTTGTTTTTGCATAGTAATTAAACTGTCGTTGGTTCATTTATATAAAAAATGCTATTTGCAATATACAGTTTTTGAACAATACAAGTAGTTAGTTATTAGCTGAAAACAAAGCTGTTCTAAAACGGTGATCTTGAATTGGGTGATCAATTCATTTTTTTGAAGCAGAGTTCTAATTGGGTCACAAATGATTGATCTTGATTTATGCTTCCTGAGTTAAAGTTTGAATTGTGTTGACAATTATGTTGTTGATGATAATAGTACTTATTTTGTGAAGGAGAGAGAGAGAGGGGGTGGACAAAAAGGTTTTATCCACCTTTGGAAAGTGAGAGATTATTGAAAAGTTAATAATTGAGGACTCAAATTAAAGCTTTTAGTCAGCCATTGCTTGAAGATTATCTTGAAGACGGTTTTTGTTATGAAAAGTTTACCTTAGAAAATTTTAGAAATATTAGGTTCAGGATCATTAAGATAATTTGCTCTTAGTTAAATATATCTAAGTTTATTTCTAATCATTTTCAATGTTTACCTCTCAGTGGCTCCTTCTAAGTTCAGAAATACAATTATATTGAGTTGATATATATATATATATAAATTAATCCATTACATTTAGTTAGCCGATATGGGGTAGATTTTGATTGCATTATCTATTATCGGTTTTTGACTAAAATGTAGCATAGCATACGTTGTGCAGTTGCACTCTTTTCACCTTAACAAGTTTTGCTTTCTTTATATTCAATCCAGTTTACGAATAATTTATTAAGTTTAGTTCAGTTCAAACCTCGAGGTGATAAATTAAGTATATTTCTGTTCAATTGAAAGCTAACAAGGCTCTGTTCTTTTCACCTCAAAGGATGCTTATTTCAGGAAACTAAGTTAAATTTACTTTTAGTAAGTTCAGAAGAATTCCAATAAGGTTTAGTCTTCTTCAATATACAACTACTTAAGTTGGAATAAGCATAGATAAGTTAAGGTAAGCTCCAAGCTTCCAATACTTTCAGATGAGTCAATTTCATGCAAAAAATAAACTCTTAAGTCATAAACAACATACAACTAAATTCACTTAACTTGTGGGATAATTATTTAGTTTGAGTTTAAGGCTAATAAGTTCAATATAGGTTTGATCAAGGATAATGAGTGTATTTCAGCTCAGTTAATACACCCATAAAGTTTGTTTAGTGTAGGGGGTGCAAGCTGTATTACTCGGTGTCTCTAGTCTTCATTTGACCATAATTGTGGATCCGCGACACTCTACATTTGAGACTTTATTTAGGAGAATTTTTTTTCATTAACATGGTTGAGTCTGACACGGGCACTCATGCATGGGATGTGACTGATACATGTAATTGTGTCAAAGTATCCTGAATTTCAAACTTTAGGTGGACATCTTATGGTATTCAGATGAAAAAAGCCAAATGTCAAAGGTAATGAAATGAAGAAAATTTCTGTGTACTTTCGGTAGAGCTTAAAGGATTTCAGTTAACCCATTTTAAAGTGACAATGTAAGATGTCTCTTGTACCTTCCTAGTACTTCAGTTTTGGTTTATCCTTTCTATTTATTAACAAAATGTCCTCTGGGCAGTCACAATAGATAACATTTGTCAAAGTGATCCCTCATTCCACTGCATCGACAGGAGCTTCAGAAGCAGCATGTATAGATTATTACAATGACCCTATGACCGACTATTGAATGTTAAAGTAATTAGATTATATTTTGAAGAGACATATGAACATGTCAGTGTTGTTACCTTCACATCAAGCTACTGGTCCTACTACATCAACTAAGCCATCAACTGCATCAGTATCCAGCCACAGCTCCTAATACGTTGTAGCATGTAAACGTACATTTGTAGTATGTTGTCATTGTTCTAGTTTCAAATAATCTATCTGCTTATGATGTTTCTTTGTGCTGTAATTATTTGCTTAGAATAGGGCAATATGAGTCTAACTTTACTGTTTATGGGTCATTTGTGGTGTAATTAGGATCAGGTTCTGCACCTTTTCTTTGTGATATTCTGGATAACAGCTTCAGGGACTGGAACTCAACTTGTCTGGTCTGGGATATGGTGGCATTTTGTTATTCAAGATGTGAGATGCTGCAGGATGCCCTTGTTGTTTTGGCAAAGATGAAGACTCTAAATTTGCAACCATCAATTTACACCTATAATAGTTTGTTGCAAAAGTTGAGAGACACTGATATTATATGGGATGTGTATGATGAAATTAAAGCCAGAGATATCCCACAGAGCAGATATACCAATCCTATTTTTATAGATGGCCTATGCAGGCAGTCAATGCTCCATGAAGCAGTAAGATTTTGGCAGGAGACTGAAGGAAAGGATAGTGGGGTGTCCATTGTTTCATTCAACACCCTTATGTCTGGTTTTTGCAGAATGGGCCTTGTTCATGTTGCAAAGTCTTTCTTTTGTATGATGCTAAAGTATGGGATTCTCCCTGATGTATACAGCTACAATATCCTTATTGACGGATTATGTATGGCTGGAGGTGTAGATGAAGCTTTGATGTTTACAGAAAACATGGAGAAGAATGGTATTGAACCTGATATTGTAACTTACAACACTCTTCTCAAAGGCTTTAATCTACTTGGTTTGGTAGGTGGAATTGAGCAGATCATTTGGAGAATGACGAGCAAGGGTCTAAAACCTGATTCTTCTACCTATAAGGTATTGCTTTGTGGATACTCCCGGGGTGGAAACTTGGACGAAGCATTTAGGCTGCTACAAAAGATGATTCCTCAGGGTGTTCCACCAAGCACTATTCCCTACAGTATCGTGCTTGATAATCTGTGTAAGATGGGGCAGCTTGAAAAGGCAATCAAATTGCTTGATGAGATGGAAAGCCTAGGACTAAAACCAGACTTGGTTGTTTATTCTATCCTTATACATGGCCTTTGCAAGATAGGGAAGTGAATAAAGCTATACAGCTCTGCGGTGAAATGTATGCAAGAAGAATCTTCCCCAGTTTAGTCTCTTATGGAACAATTCTTTCTGGCCTATGTGATAAGGGGATGATGCCAGAGGCGAGAATGTACTTTGATGCCTTGGCAAAATGTGATTTATCTTTCGATGTTGTTCTGTATAATATAATGATTGATGGATATGTGAAGTATGGTAATAATCGAGATGCTGTACAGCTATACATGCAGTTGTTAGAGAAGGGGATTAAGCCAAGCGTAGTAACATTTAATTCATTGATACATGGGTTTTGTAGAAGCAGAAACCTGGTCGTGGCTAGAAGGTGGTTTGAGACGATTAGGGTGCATGGACTTTTACCAAATGCTGTAACTTATACCACTCTTATGGATGGGTACTGTAAATTTGGAAATACAGCTGCCATGCTTGAGTTGTTTCAGGAGATGATGACTGAAAATTTGAATCCAACACATGTCACATATACTGTCTTAATCAAAGGTCTCTGCAACCAGAGGAAGTGGCAAGAATCTCTACAAGTGCTTGCCAAAATGTATATTTTGGGTGTTAAACCTGATCAAATAACTTACAATACCATTATTCAGTGTCTCTGCAGAGATGAGAGCTTGGAAGGAGCATTTGGGCTACATAATGAGATGCTAAAGGAAAATCTTCAACCTACTTCTGCCACTTATAATATTCTCCTGAATGGCCTATGCTTATATGGTGATTTAAAGGCTGCGGATAGACTAATGTATTTTCTTCAAAATCAGCAGATTGGTCTGACAAAAGTTGCTTACACTACGTTGATAAAAGCACATTGTGTCAAGGGAGATACATCTATAGCTGTTTTACTTTTTCATTGCATGCTGCAGAAGGGTTATCAAGTTTCCATCAAAGATTTTAGTGCTTTCATAAATAGATTGTGCAAGAGGGGTTTTCTCACTGAAGCAAAACTATTTTTCCGTGTAATGTTGTCAAAAGGCATCTTACCTGATAAGAAACTTTATGAAGTGCTGGTTGAGGCCTTTCTTTAATATGCTCTATGAGAAGCAATGTTTTGTTTTCTCCTTTCTCCGAGATCACTGAGATAATGTTCGCAATGAGATCTTATCAGGTATACATTTAGAACTTATACTTTATGTTTCAGGTTTCTATTTCTATTTTGATATGCGTGATTGACAATTGTTTAATGCAATAGTTGTTGGCAGCATGCCTCTGTCCTATTCACTTTTCTGTCCTTGAGAGTAGATGGTTGTGTGCTATCTTCGACATGTGGGGTTCCTTATCTAACGTGAAAAGACTTTGCGAAGATGTTACTTTGCCCAAAAAATCTTCTATTGAATTATGGGGTTGAATTCTGATATACGGACCACATCTGTCTTTGGTTGGATAATTTGATAAAAATGTCGGTTCCATTGGTGGCAAGGAAAAACACTTTTAACTACTCAACTGTTTTTTCTAAACAAAAAGTCTCTATAGCCTGACATTTATAAGTTGAGTTTTAATTTTTTTATAAGGTGTTTGGCTAGCCCTGTTATTTAATCTTGAGAATTTTACTCTTGAAAAGTAATAGTTTCCTGGAAGCGTTTTTTGTATCCATTGGTGGCAAGGAATAACACTTTTAACTAAACTGTTTTTCTAAACCAAAAGCCTCTATAGCCTGGCATGTATAAATTGAGTTTTAATTTTGTTTTTTAATGGTGTTTGGCTAGCCCTGTTGTGAATTTACCCTTCAGAAGTAATAGTTTCCTGGAAACATCTGTCGTAAAATGTTTATTTATACAAACTTCAACGCCATAAACCATTTTTTTGTATATCTTCATAGTCATTTCTTAGCTTATACCAGATTCTGTATGTGGAAGTCCAATTGTTACGTATACTAGCTTCTGTATTTGGAAATCCAATTGTTATATACCAATCCTCAATAAGCAGAGAACACCCACTTTAAGTTCCATTAAACAACTCATTAGTTTTTTCTCCTTGTAATGTTTTTCACAAACTTCACCGTGTAGGAGCACTTGTTTACTTCTGGTTCATCACTTATTTATATTTTAATCACGGTCCCTCAAGTCTAGTTTGTCGTATATATTCTTATATACCTTTGAACTTTCCTGTCGAACAACTTCTTTTACCTGAACTTTCTTGTCCTTATATTTCGCAAATTTTCTTCATCCCTACATTTTCCCAAGGCCATGTAATTGCTAAAGAAAAAATAGCTTTTCGTCAAGGTATTTATAGTTTGTATATACTCCCTCCTGCCCTTGAAATTTTCTTTCTTCAATTTAAGAAATGTTGGAGAAAATGTGGCCTTTCCAGATTAAATGGAAAATGTCCTGATAAGATATAAGAATCATCACCATTTAATATCATCGAAGATAATCTTATGAGCTTGTGAACTTTGTGATTTGAGAGTCAGTTTAATTTCCTTGCTTGATCATTGTGCAGGAACAGAACTTGTTTCTGCAAGACTGATAGTAATCAAGATTGGAACGAAAAAGGGTGCTATGAGAGCTGCGAAACAGTAAACGGTGTTCTTGACTTCTAGTTAAGAGTAAGCTTCTGGTTGTTTCCAGGACCAGATCCTTCAAGAACTTATATATATATACTTTGCGTTAGTGATTGTGTACAGTACTGTGGTTGCAGAATGCGTTTCATGGTTAGCAGGCTATTATAGTATACAATTGCGACAACTATGACAATGTCCAGTATGCTACCATGGTTGCTGGGCTCTGAAAGTGGTCAGGACGTACCATGACAAGCAGAAAGGCAAAACAGGTAAGTATTTTGGATGTTTATCTACCTTATCATTACAACCATTTGACTTAGTTAGTCATGTTGTAATATTATCTTTCTAGGATCTCCATAACCTGGCTGCTTGAAGACACTTGATCTTCAAGCAGTGATAGTTGCGACTGTTCTGAACACCTAAAATAAGATGATATGATGGCTTTTAAAGGTAGACTGATGTCAACTATACGGGACTTGTTAAGGCCCACTATTGCCTTTATAAGAATTCAAGCATAAGATTAAGTCCTTTGTTTCTCTTCAGAATGTAGGATACACTTGATGAGTTGAAAGAATTCACTATGGCAAATATTCTAACTCATAATTTTATCCTATTCAATGTCAAATATGCAAGTTCAACTTCTGAAACTGCTTTCTGTGTTTGCAATCCCCATGAATGTATATCATTGGAGCTGAGTGTATGAGTTGTGGAACAAACAAGGCCACCTGAAATTCTGGACCTCATGTTTCCTCTGCAATTGATCTCATTGAACTGCACTCTGCTTTAATGATTTAGAAAGAGTTGCCTTGCGTGTCAGCGTCTCTCGTAATTGTGTCTTCTCTTGCATGAATATTTATGCTTCGATTTTAAAGCATGAAAGAAAAGCATAATTGCTGCCTGACGTGTTGAGAATTATACTTGCTCTTGGATGTATCACTGACATTCCGCAACACTCTAGTTTTTCCTTCTGCAGTCACACAGAGATAGACCTTTAGCATCATTGGCTGTTTCTTAGATCTAAATCTCATCTAATAAATTGTCTTTAGAGAAAGCTGACAACATGCAACTGTTTGGGCTAATCAGAATTTTTGATGACGTGCAATATTTAAGGTGGGGGCGACTTTGCTATTTAAATTTTCTTACAATAACTATTCTAAATAATGTACTGCTCCAAGGAATTTAAAAGCGAACCTTAACAATATTGGTCATGAGCAACAATAGTGTCTTAGGTAGTGGGTACAGGTTGGACAAAGTCAAAACCGCTATAAACATCAACATTTTGCACATTTCACTAGAAGTGCAAGTGCAAATCTGTAATTTCCCCCCTAATATATGCTCCTCATAGTTCCACCTTTCACGCGTAAGACATTCCTTTTAATCTTCTTGCCTCTCTAAAAGATAGACATTAAAATCCTTACCTTCCATCAAACCCATATGGAATGAGTGGAATTAATCACTAGCAGCTTTCATGCATGATTTTTTACTTTATATAGACAGTTTTTTTTAAGAAAAATTGTATGATTATCAGTCACGTACGCCTTTTTATGTGTAACTTTCATTCATTAATAAACATTGAATTCAACTGTGAAACTAATTAATCAAATTGTTGTAGTTCATTGCATTGCTAAATATGTCCTTTATTGTCTTTTACAGTGCTAATGGCTATTTTTGCCACTCTTATATTATAAACAGCTACTTCAGACGCCAACCGGCTAACTAGCCAACAACTAACAACTACTTCAACAACTGATACCTATTACAACCGCTAGTTTTGGCCAAACATGCCCATGATTATGTTAACTGTTAAAGCTTATCAAACTTAGTAGAACACGAGTAGGGATGTAAATGAGTAGAGCCGAAACTGTCTACTACCATGATCTTTTTGAACTCATCAAACTTAGTATAACATGAGCTTGAGCCTAATCGTTCAACTGAGTATCAAAGCAATTTAGGGGTTTCATGTTCGATCTCGACACATTTTCTAATTGTGCCGAGGTCATAAACGAGCTTTATGTTATAGCAAATTAATTTCTTCGTCCCAAAATAGTTTGAACACTCCCTTTTTCTGTCCATCTAAGAATAATTTTTCCTTTTCCATTCACTGTCTGGACACTTTCTTTTTGGCATGGTTCTACCAATTTTTTTTACGCCCTTTGTCCGACATTACTCCCTCCATTCACATTACTCTTTTTACTTACCCAGGCACGTCCTTTTAGACGATAAGTCATTGTTTGGTTATCAATTGCTATTTTATTGAAAAAGTAGATGTGAATCTACAACGATACACACAGAAAACTCAATTCTAGCATCCAAGGGTCCACTTTCATTCTTATGACAGTGTATTCTACAATAGAACACACGGAAAAGGCACGAAGCTTAAGCGTCTACATTCATCACCTTTCCCTCATTACACAGGTGCACTCGTTACTCTGACGAAGTCACACCTAGAAATAGCTCGTCAGAGTTTTGGTGGGGAAATTTCTGTGATGTCCATACCTTTGCCTTGGAGCACCTCAATCTTTTTAAGTCTTAGATGTTTGTCAACAATTAGGGAACTGAACTGCTTTGGTATTTGTATTCTTTTTTTCCCGGCTACTTTACCCTTTATGACCATTCAATTTGTTTGTGCTCATCTTTCCTTCAGTACAACAATCAACTTTTGTAAAACTATATAGTTGCCAAATTGCAAACCTCGATTTAGCTTGATGTTTCTTCTGAAACCTAAATTAGTTCTCATGTGTCAGTTTCAGTGCTGCAATCGTTGATGAAATATTGTCACTTTTTTTAATTGTGTGCAAAACTTTATCTATTCTAGTGCATCTTAAAGCGCCTAGCTCAGGGGGCAATTCTGCTTAACATGTGGGAACAATCCTTGGAATTACCCCTGTAAGCCGTGTTAAGGATGAAAAGATACACCTTCAGCTTTTGTGCTTTACAATTCTTGAAAATCTTTGAGTCAGCAGTAGGTGTTCTTTAGTACCATGTCCAAAATATAGAAGGAAGACACCCCTTAATGAAGGAAGGTGATTTGGGAAGATGTGGCCAAGTCTTTTTTTTAGCCCTATACATGTTTTATCCTAGTTGGTAACTAACAGAGATCAGAAGGATAGATTATGGATTTATGGGTATGTTGAGTGGTTGGGCAAGGAGGCGAGTGAGTCCACCACAGAACGATATAAGTTGAGGTGCAGAAGGGTGGGACTTGTCATCCCTTGTCTCATTGTGTAAGATTAAGCCACCTGATCTGTATTCGCCGATAGCATTGTAAGCATCTAATATTAGATATTTTAGTTAGTAATGTGTTTGAGACGTATGGAGTGGGACACAAGATGTGACATTAGTTGAGATTATCATTTTATTCAAACTACTGCTGGTTGATTACCACCTTATGCTTGGTTTTTGGATAGTAATCATAGGAGATTGCTTATCTCCATTTTCCCTTTTTTTATGTATATTGCCCAAGGGTTTTATGTCGTTGGTCAAGGTGGTGAGTGTTCTTTTCTCAAAAGTCCATTATATGAACATGTCCACAGTTGATGTAACGTATTTACATTTATTTTAACTAAGTAGAGCTTATTAAACTTATCTGAATTAAATCACAATTTATTATAACTTATATATTAACTTGGGTAGTTCTTAAAGGAACTGAATTAATCTGAATTTATTGGAATTGACTAGAACTTGTCTAGGATTTTTTTCCTTGGATGTATGTTTTTAAAGGTGAAAAGAATGTAGCCTATAGCCTTGATATATGCCTCTTTATATCAACTTATATACTAGTTATGAATGAGAATAATCGCATTTAAAGAGTATGTTTTTCTGATATGTAACCCTGTAACTTTCAGATTTCAAGGAAGTGGTTGGTAATCTCTCCTTGGAACAAGGAGCCCCATGAGAACAATAGTCATCTGATCTTCTGAGACCTGAGTGAAGTCACAGGTAACAGTTATAAATGTCCTTATAGTATATGATTTATGTTTCTTTGGAGACAAATGTGTTGAACAAATACAACTTCTGACATCATCATATCCCCAAAAGCATTTTGTTGTCAAAATGACATTAATTTGCTCAGTAAAAAAAATGTATGCACACGCCCGCAAACAAAATACTCAAGTTTTTAATTGTTACCATGAAATGTATGTCCTATTCTAGTTATCTACTAAAATTGATTACAACATGGTTATTTTTACCAGAGGGTTCTGTTCCTTACTAGACCAACTATGTATGCTTGTTGATTGGTAATTATGGTATGTACTATGATACCAATCCCTGTAGGCTCCTTCCTGTTTTTGAACACCTTGTAAACAAAGTTTCGTTTATGTTGCCTCTCTAATATTTTGTGAGTGAAATCAGCAAAAATTTGTTTCTAACTATAGGGTGTTGGTGTATCGTGAAAGTTCTGTTGCAACTATAGTTTCAACTTCACTTTGTTCAACTTTTTGCAGGTGAATTAGGGGCCCTAGGGGAATACTCCCTCAACAATAAAATCTGATATAAGGAATATACATGTCAAGAAAATCAACAAATAAGTATATATCAATATGGCGGTTTGGATTTAATGAGAATATGCAAGAGTTGGCGTATTGGTTTGTTAATCTCATACAATGTTATTTTATAACCATGTTCTCATGCTTTTGGTGCTTCAACTTGGCTCAATTCTTTCACAAACTCATCCGTGTCCATAGATGAGCTGCCACCACCTGTCTCCACTTTAGATACCTTCTCTGTGCTATATTTCCACCAACTACTAGCTGATGGTCTGAGCTAGTCCATCCAAGTCAAGTATTGTCAACCTTGTGTCCTCTCACTGAATTGCTAAACCTGTATCACTGTATGCTCTCCAAAAACCTTGCGTTGGTAAATTTATCAGCCTCCATAGGCCAAGCTTAAACCATCCTACCAGCCGTATACTCTCTAGTAATGACTTCTACCCGTAGTGACACAACCCACCCATGATTTTGTGGCTCAATATCTCTCTGCTTGTGGAACCCATTACTAAAAAATAAGCTTTGGTCTGAGGAACACTCCTCAAATACATCCGCAATGTTTTCAGGTGGCTGCTGAGCTAGCCTTCCATACTAGTTGGATAAAACCAGGTGCATTTGGTATAATGACCCACAAAACATAGTATTTATAATGGCTTTTTCACCATATACCCCTGACAAATTTTTTTTTTGCACCATATACCCTTTCAACTTTTGAAATTCACCATATACCCCCCACCTTTCAAAAAATACATCAACTTACCCTTAATGACTAACGGCGTTAAACTCCGTTAGTCATTAACTAACCTAAATCTAACCCTAATTAACTAACCTAAATCTAACCCTAACCCTAACCCTAACCCTAACCCTAACCCTAACCCTAACACTTAATCTAATACCTAACCCTAACCCTAACCACCCCTCCCCCACCCCTCACCCTTTCCCCCCCACCGCACCACCACCCCAATGCCCACCCCTCCCCACCACCCCCATTCCCCCCCACCCCCTTCCCCACCACCCCCCTCCCTCCCCACCCCCCCCATTCCCTCCCCGCAGCCCCTCCCTCCCCTTCCTCCTCGCCCCCCCTCCCCTCCCCCTTCCTCCGCGACGTAACCCCCCCTCCCCTTCGAATTTCGAAACCCGTATTTTCGAAACACCCCCTCCCCACCACCGATTCTTCGCAGCGCTCCCCTTCGAATTTCGAAACCCGTATTTTCAAACAAAACCCGCATTTTCTAAACACAAACTCCCTCCCCTTCGAATTTTGATTTTTTTTAAGGGCTCGGGGGAAGGGGACGGGGGTTCAGCGGGGGAAGGGGGGGGGGGTGCACGACTACAGTGGGGGAGGGGGGGTTCGCGACGGCGATTGGGGAGGGGAGGGGTTCATGACGGCAGTTGGGGAGGGGGTCACGGGGAAGGGGGGGGGGTCGGTGGGGGAAGGGGAGGGGTGGTGGTGGTGAGGGGGGTGATGGGGAGGGGGGTAAGGGGCGGGGGAGAGGGGTGGTTAGGGTTAGTGTATTAGATTAGGGTTAGGGTTAGGATTAGGGTTTGATTTAGGTTAATTAATTAGGGTTAGGGGAGGATTATGGCCTAATAACTAACGGAAGTCTAACACCGTCAGTGAAAAGGGTAAGTCGATGTATTTTTTGAAAGGTGGGGGGTATATAAAGAATTTCAAAAGTTGAAAGGGTATATGGTGCAAAAAAAAATTTGTCAGGGGTATATGGTGAAAAAACCGTATTTATAATTATCAAAGGGTAGAATAGGAGATGTCAAGAAATGCAAAGAAAAAAAATGTTGAGAGCATTAGAAGTTAGACTAGATTATGGACAGGGGTTATGACTCTTATAGCAATGACCAGAATTACAACGATAATTAACAAACTTGGAATTTATAATGGAAAACTAGACCTAATAGATTTGATGATAGAGAATGAGAATGAGAGGTTAGGACAACTTAATTTAACAGTGTGGAAACAATGGATTGAAGTTAGGACAACTTTGTACCAGAGATTGATCTTCATTGCTAGGCATGGGTGGGGGGGAGAAAAGAAGCAGAGGAAGAGAGTAAAAGAAGGGATCAACAAGCTCAAATACCATATGAATGTTTTAGTAACTCAAATATTATCATTGATTTACAACTTCTTAGAAAGGCTTTACAAGAGTATTTGACAGAGCCAAATAAAAGAACTTTACGTAAAAAGAAAACTATGCCTAACTATATCACAACTTAATAACAAACAATATCCTATCAACCAACTATTACTAATAATAGCTAATGATACACACAAATATGATATACATGAGAATGCCAACTTTGTTAACTATCCTTATTCTGCACTTTAGACCCAATGGTGGAGCTTCCATTGCAGGTTTCTTCACCAGTTTTTGACTCCCAAAACATTCATAGAAAAAATTTCCATGTGCTTAGGCGCTAAACCATCTGAACGCACCACAGATGGCTTTTGAGTTTCTAATCCGTGCTGATCCTTCTCATGCTCACAAATGACAAATCTTTCAACTGACTTTAATGGGGCCAAGGCTTGTGCTCTACACCTTCCTGTGGTCCTGTGGCACGGTTACTTTTTCATATGATCCAAATGCTTCCCTTCCGAAGCCCAATCGGGGTTGGAAACATACCCTTAATCCTTCGAATTTTGTGGAAACCCTCCTTGACATTCTCCAAGTCAGAACTACCTTCCTTATTGGTGTTTTATCGGCCACTATTTCAAGGGTTGGGGATGCGCAGCGTCCAACATCCTTTACTCTTTATACATTCAACTTATGTCTCTTCAGTAAAACTAATAGCAGAGAATGATACGATGGACATTATTCATGTGGGGTTTTTTGTGTGCATCTGATCAGGACATTATCTGGTAAGGGAGAGAGAAAATATGCAAAGAGATATAATGTTACTGCCTTTTCTGATTGGTCAGAGTCTTGGAGGAGTTGATTTAGCTGGTTACGGAGAGAATATGTTCAAAGATATAGAATGTTACTGCTTCTGATTTTTTAGTCAGTTTCTCAGATTATTTGATTTAAAACTGAGTAATGCTTTGAGTATCCAACCATGACAATTATATGCTGAAAGGGGCTGATATGCCACTATTTCTTCAGTAGAAATCTAACCTTTAACTTAAGTATTGCAGCCATGATGGAGGATGATGCCTCATACATGGTGCCGGATATTTCCGTCCATTTAATAGGAAACCCCTCTAAGGTAGAGACAAATGTTCACAAAGGGACATAAGGTTGAGTTACTTAACTGCTTTTGCATTGCCTTATTAGTCAAAGGAGTTGATTTACACCAAAGTATCATGGCATGATCCGTTTGGCGCAGAGGTGATGGGGGGTGGGGATTGTTTCTGAATGCAAGTTCTTTTGGTTCCATCCATCTACTAAAAGGGGTGAAGATAAAAGTTCCACATTGTGGGGAAGATACTAATATTTTTCTTAGTGTGTACAGTATTTCTAAACAAAACTAGACCTATATTCTTATTAGGAAAAATTTCAAAAAACTACCTTTATAACCAACTTTTTTTAAAAAATTACCTTTTAAAAAGTTTTCTTTCAAAAAATTACCTTATATAACAAATTCCTTTCAATATACTACCATTTTACGTTTATATTTAATATTAATCAATAAATGAGAATCGTTGTAGGTGTTGCTGTCGATGGGGTAGCGAGAAATGAAGAGAGAAACGAGAGGTGAAGAAAGAAAAGCAATTTATGGTAACTCAATTATTAGTGATTAAACCCTATTTACGGTAAAACTAGTATTTAGACCCGGGCAATGCCTCGGGGTATCTCTGTGCTACAATTTAGTAGTAATTAAATAAGTCATCTCATACTCGTTTTAAAAAGTCATCTCATTCATTATATGGATTTCAAAAGTTTTCCATTCATATATCATCATTAATTTTGATTAAATAAACAATAATAGTATGGTGGAGTGATGGTTGGATCTCTTTCTTTCATACTTGAGGTCTCTGTTACCCGGACTCGGCAAAATTCGTCAAATACCGGTGTCGGTACGACACGACACCGGCACGGGTACGAAATACGTGTCAGATCCGGCAACTTTCACTCGGACACGGCGGCGCAAAACCCTAGATGTTCAAACCCTAGAATTCGAATGTGAAGAGGAGAAGAAGAGAAGAAGAGGAGAAGAGGAAAAGAGCTGGAGTTTCGAATTCGCCGCCGGAGCTTCGAACTCGCCGGTCTGTTTCATCTTTTTTCACTTCTCTTCTCTTCTTCTCTCTCTTCGATCTTGTGTGTTCTGTCGCCTCACCTCTCTTTTCTTTTTCTTTTCCTTTGTGAGTCCACTTGACTCTCTTTCTTTTTCTTTTCTTTTTTCCTTGTCTCCTTCTGTTCAGTTTTCACGTGACTCTTTCTTTTTCTTTTCTTTTTCCTTTTTCTTTTTCCTTCTTGTGTTGTATTTTTTTTTAAAAATCATTTTTGTTCTTCTTAGCCTATGGCTAGGTTGTTATTCTTTTTAAACAAATACCTTTATTTTATTAGTATATTAAAAATAGACAATTATAAAATCTAAATTACCGGATTAATTATTAAATTTTATATTATAAAATATTAATTTCGCCATACCAGTACCCGTGTCCAAAATCCGGACAGAGTCCCCGTGTCCTGATTTTTTGGAAGTGTCGTACCAGACACTCGGATCCGCACCCATATCCGACACTCCTAGCCGAGTCCAGGTAACTATGCTTGAGGTTGTGGGTTCGAATCTTCACGTTAACAATGCTTTTTTTTTTACTATATGAGAAAGACGTGGATATAATGTTATTGAATGAGGGATGGTGACATGTGGCACATATACGTTCTTAGGAACACTTTTTTATTTATTTGTATAGATGGTAGTATATTGAAAGAAATTTGTTATACAAGGTAGTTTTTTTGAAAACAATTGATTATAAGAGGTAGTTTTATGAAAATTTTCGTTCTTGTTAATTAACTGAGATTTATTTTGTTTGATGAAATGATGTTTGATTATAGAAAAGGCATGGGAAGCCTCTGTGTCTCACTTTCATGTTGAGTTGAAGTCTAAAGTATGTGACTTCTAAAAATGCAGTAAATCACCTGATCAAATATCGATCACATGGGCTTGCTGGGTAGGATATGTTATACTAGCTAGTATTAAATTGCACATTTGAGTGCTCCATGCTATGTAATTACTACTTCCACAGCATAAGATCTCAACAAAAGCACGTAGGAGGTGCTGTTTTATGCAAAAATTAGATATTACATTCCTTCAATGATTCAGCTTTACTCAAATATAAATTTGTTGTTAAGTTTTCTGATTAAAGCTACAACTAGGGAGTTCTGTATATTTGACTAGTGAAAAGGCTTCTGACTGTTACAGATTGATTATTCTTAGATAAATTTATCCTGATTGCGCTGCATGTTCATGCGGAACAAAGTGAATATGCGAGTTTGCTAATGAAAATTTATATTATCGTTTTCCTCAGGAATGAAAGATATATATCCGTGTAATACTGTATATTTGGGATATGCCCAGGAATCAGAGAGCTGCGTGGAATTCAGAGCTTACATTACTAATGGATTCAGCTCCACTTGCAAGTGCATTTTTGAGATATGTCACTGACTTACTGTGAGCAGAATAAGGCTTATAGGAATTTAGACTACAGAAGATAGTAGGTAGCTTCGTATTGAATGTGACTATGTGAAGTATATACTACTAGATCTAAGATGGATTACAATATCTGCTGACCTGCATGTAATTATGAAGACAATTAAATTAGTCATACTTCTATATGTATTTTCGAATACGTCGTCTAATTTATTTATTGTAATAAAAGTATCACATTCATCATCTTGAGTGATTACATCACACCTTCTCGAGCAGTTTCCAAGGCAGCTATTTTTGTAGACTTGCAATTCTTATTATAAAGGCTCATGATTCTTCTCAACACTCGACTTTTGAATGGCTTCAACTTGATGACCGCTTAATTATTTCTAGAGAACATTTGTCCCTTTTCTAAGTTTTTGGTACTCTAATTTGGCTCAGTTCTTTGACCAACTCATCAAGGTTTGTCGATGAGCTTCCACCAGCTTTTACTTCCTGTAATGCCCTCTCTCTCATCGCCTTAGCCATTGCCTTCTGTGGTGTATCTTGACCAAGTGACTCGTAGATGATCCGGGCCAATTCATCTGAGTCAGGCACCGTGTTTTCTCCCTCACACAGCTTCACTGCCAACCCTGTGTACTCCACTAAAAGCTTAGCATTGACAAACTGATCAGCCTCCATTGGCCAAGTCAAAAGCATTACTCCAGCCATTACACTCTCAAGCAAAGAGTTCCACCCACAGTGACTCACAAACCCACCTACTGCTCTGTGGTTCAGTATCTCCACTTGTGGGGCCCAGCCCCTTAATACAACACCCCGATCAGAGACCCGCTCGTCAAACCCATCTGGGACCTGTTGACTGGAATCTGACTTGATCACCCATATGAACCGGGTCTTGCTCAGTTCCAAACCTAAAGCTAGAGCCCTAATTTGAGGTTCTGTCAACAGTTTTTGACTTCCAAAACAGACATACAGCACGCTACTATCAGGGCATGTATCAAGCCAGTTGAGCACATCATATTTGGTATCTGAACCCGTATTGACCCTCTTGGATTCGTTGATCAAGCTTAACGGTCCGATGCTGTATACACGCTCATGACCCAATACTTTCTGCATATGATCCAAATACTCCCCTTCCAGAGCATGGAAAGAATTGTATACATATCCCCAACTCGTGGAATTTGCAAGCATGCCCTCCTTAACAATCTCCCAGTCAGGATCACCCTTCCTGAATTTCCTAAATATAGAAGGAAGATGGTCCTGAATATAGGAAGGGGACCTGGGAAGATCTGAAAATTCAACAGTATCTGAAGTATGAAGTTTATCCAAATGCAGCCACAGATGGGTAAGAATACAGGTTAAAAACGCCGAAACCGAGAAGAATGTGATTCTAGGTATGTTGAGCTGTGTTGCCCAACGTTGGGTGCACCCAAGGAAGAAATCAGAAAGGATAACTTGGGGAGGAGAAGGGTGGGATTGGAACCACTGGATAACTTCTCCTTCCAGCCTGCTAAGAGCTGCAGTGACAGGGGCATTGCCCGAATTTCCAATATCCTTCACATTCTCAACACCTAAAGGAAGTTTAGGGTGGGGAGGGAATGGCAAGACTAAGGTTTCAATGGAAATTGGGTGAGTTGAGAGGAGTGATGTTAGGGCAGGGAGGTTTTTGGGGGTAACTAAGATGGTAATTTTAAGGCCTTGCAGAGCTAATTGGTGGGTGAGATCTAAGAGGGCAGGCATGTGACCTTGAGCTGGGTATGGAAAGACTAATATATGGGTGGCGGAGGCGGTGGTGATGGTGGTATCATTTGTAGCCGTGGCAGCCATGCCTTTGGGGGGATTTGTGCTTGAGGTAGTACAATCAACAATGTACTTTTTTTTCCATGTACATTGTTTTGGCTAAATGAGTTGTTATCTTCGTTTTTGACGATTCGGCAAGCCGACTTGAAACGTGGACCCATCGTGTTAATGTAAGTAGTTGTGTAGTTTGATTTTTCAAAGAATTTTACCGTCCATATATATATATTTTTTTAAAATTATACTATACGACCCATTCCAACGTGAAATAAGCGTTAAATGTTAGAACATAATTTTATAGTAACAACTAGCCTTTTGCCCCGTGCAAAATGTACGGAATTTTTTTTCGTTTTATAAATTTAAGATATTAAGATGTTTATCCTAAAATTGAATATTAGCTCGTCATTCAACATTTTTACAATCATATTTTAAAACTGGTTTATGACCCGTGCGTTCAGTGACTGATGTTGTTACTATTATGGTGGATCACGTGATCAACTTTTTTTTTAAAAAAAAAAAATTAACTGAAAAAGTCTTTACTATTACTATCCGATCCAAATCACGTTCTGAATAACTTGGAATATGCTGTTAAATTAGGGAGTATTAATTAGGGAGAGAGTATTAAATGTTATTGTATTAAAATGGTTCATATAATAAGAAACCACATTTAATGAATGCTGTAAATATAATAGAAGCAATACAAATATATATTCCTTATCTAACGTCCGGGGAGCTCGTTAGCGGGCTCGTTAATAAAAAAATATTAACAGAAAACCATAACTATTAACCTAATAATCACAACATTCACCGAAATCCATAAACTTTGGTGGTCGAATTGAACCGCCAAAAAGCGTATTGACATAGATGAATTAATCATATTGAAGTTAAGATTGTGTTTAAGATCTTGAAAAAAAAATTGTGGTTTTGAATTAATTGCATGAATTTTTGTTTTAGTTGAATTAAAGAGTAGTTATGGTTTTCAAGCCAATAATTATGGTTATAGATTAATAGTTATGGTATTTGGATAATTAGTTAAGATTTTCAGGGTAGTATTTTTTTGTTTTTGGCTAATAGTTATGGCTTTTTGGTTATTATAAACGGTTTTCGGGTTTATAATTATGGTTTTGGGTATATTACTAATGACTGTTAGCTTTGGAAGTCAATGATCCCTAATTCCGTTGCCAAACCCTAATTAATCCCTACTTGAGTTATTTACCCTAATAGACCACCATTTAAACACCACATATGTCCAAAAAAGAGGAAATAAAGTTATGGAGGAAGAGGGACAAAAAGGGTCATAGAATGTATTTAAGTGGTTGTTAATTTAGGTAAATCGTCATAACTCGAAGTTTACCTGGACTTATAAACACAAAAGAAAACCCAATTTGTGAGAGGCTTGATAGGGGTTGGGCAAACCTTGATTGGCTCACCTTATTTCCAATTGCTAGTCTACGACACCTCCCCCACATTACCTCAGACCATTGCCCCCTCATCCTGAATTTGGACTCACCCCCTGTGGGTCTCGCAAAAGGTGGGATATAGGGGATTTCTTCCTTCCTACCCAAAAAGGACTCCATTTCTTATCCTTACGCACGCTAATAAATTTTGCTGACGAACTCATCCTTTTTGGCAGAGTTGATAAGAAGATTGCTTTTATTGTTAGGAGGGTCTTAGAAACCTTATGTAAGATGTTAGTAAAAAATTTAACGAGTCCAAAGGAAAACTAACTTTCTTCCACAACACCCTCCTTGATCATGGTGTCCTTCACCAAGAGACCTTAAATGTCAGAGAAAGTGAAAACTTGGGCCTATACCTTATCTTACCTATTTCTCACAAACGACCCACGATTACCCAAGTTTAATTCGTTGTTGATAAAGTTCGTGGGAAGCTGGCTAAATGAAAATTAAATATGTTTCAAAGCTTTGCCTCATCTCCTCCACCCGACCCATGGCCCATAATCAAACTTTTCGTTCAGCTTTATTTAAGAAAAATTTACAACGTCTAGCCATCGGCGACGCATGACGATTGTAACTTTCCTATTTCAGTTCCCAGATTTTGTTCAATATCATTTTCCAAAAATAAGTCTCAATCAAATCCCTTAATTTTAGACCTTCCAAATCCTTACCTCATTAATCTATCTTTCCCAAATTTGTTCTCACACAAATCTCTTGCAAATTTCAATTGCACATTTGTTTTATCTCTTCCGTTCCTATATATGATAAGTAGAAATAAATTTTGAAGCAGAAGAAGATTTTTTAATTTTGGGATTAATCTTCATTGGTTTGACATCAGTTGCAATTCTCTTATCTAATATATCCCTATCATTTCCAAACTTGCTTTGCATATACTTTGTCTTAGTTCTGCGAACTTACTTCTCTATTCTCATGGACACTTTTCTTTGTATTATCCGCCAAATCCTCCACAAATAGCATAGTTTATGGGATATCCCTTTAGATTGTCGGAATTTAGGTATGTAATTATGATCTTGTCTTTGATTTTGTAATTTGTGCTAATTGTGCAAATTAAAATTTGTAATTCTGAATTTTTATTTTCTAATAATGTGATAATCTTAATTTAAATTATTAATTGATAATTTTAATTTCATATCTAATTTCAATTTAATTTGTTGGTTAATATAAGTAGTTATATTCTGATTTCTACTTTCTAGTATCCATGTCAGGCGTTGGGCGATAAAAATATAAGCTTTTTTTATGTTAATTCTAAATTCTGAAATTCTTATTTTAATTGTGGAGTTACTTGTTTGTCTGATTAAATATTAATTATATGCAATGAAAACGTTTTTTTGTTGAAAAAAAAAACTGCTGATAAATTTGAATTAATCAATTCTCAATTAGTTGTTATACTACAAACGTGCATATTTCCCTAAATATCTCGAATATTAGAGGCCCAATTTTTTTTAGCGCCCTGGCCCAATAATATTTAGGAACGACCTTACCTCCACCTTATCCACAATCCCAACCTACTACAAGCATGCATCTCTTCTCTTTGCCAAAACTCTTAAAGAATCGATATGTAATAACTTTCTCGTGGGAGATACGAGTGAGAAGAAAAAATTGAGTTGGTGAGTAAGGAGGTGTCCTTTCAACCTAAGAATCATAGAGGATTGGGAATAAGAAAACAGACTTTTATTAATAGAACTTATATGGGAAACTTGGCTGGAAAATTTCGCAAATGTGGCACTAGAGTGTATCAAGTATAAGTAACACCTTAACCATGTGAGTTGTGACTGTCTTTAAGAATGAATCCACTACTTGGAAAAATATTCAAAAGGGTGGGATCTCCTACGTGAAAACAGTACCTGGAGCATTGGGAGCAAGGAGTCCATTAATTTTTGGTCTGATAAGTAAATCCCTACTGGCCCAATCCAGAAGCTAATTCATGATCTTATCCAAGTTCATGAGCTTGATTTGCGAGTTCAAGACCATGTTTAGGAACTAGGAAGGCATATGTGACTTATCTTCTTTGTATTTTGTATTTTGACCTCCCTCCTCACATCAAGGACCGAATCTTTTCCCCAGCCCCCTCTCTCTTGGGTATGCAGATTGATCTCCTCATCCCTGATTTCATCACTCCCGCGAGCTTTTCCCTATCCTAGCATACTCTGCGCATGCCCGGCACCCCTTGAGTTGTCAATATGTCTTTAGATTTGGATGAGCTTTGGGAAAGGGAAACCCAAAGTCAATATCTTCCTTTGGTTGTCATGGAGTGATAGACTCCCTCATAAACTCTTGCTCTATCAACGGAAAGTCTCCTCGGACCCGTCTTGCCCTCGATGCTCCCTCTCTACAGAGAACTCTGCCCATATCATTATAGAGTGCCCATTCTGGCAATCTCTCTAGGTTCTCTCTCCTCTCTTACTTTGCCTCTCCCTTCCACATGTGGCTCCGTCAAAACCTTATAAGTTCATTGATTTTCCATGGTACCCTTTGGAAAGAAGCTTTCCTTTACATTTGTTAAGAGATCTGGAAAGATCAAAATGATGTTGACCCCTCCTCCCTTGCCCTTTTTATTCAGTAAGCAATTAAGTGCGCCATTGACTTAGCTAAGGGAAAATATGATAACAAGGGGTCTTCCCCCACCCCTAGCCGGATTTTCTCTCCAAGGAGCCAACGCTCCTTTCATGTTGATGTTGCGTTTATTAGTCCTAGATCACTGTAGGCCTCGATGACCTTGTCCGTAACCGAGATGGTCTGTGTGTCCTTAGTGTCGAACAATGATGTTATGCGAGTGACCCAGTTTTGGCGGAGTTATTGTGTATTTAGATGGCCTTTTCATATAATGAATTCTCATCAGCTCATCGAAGTTACCATTTTCTCCGATTGCAAAGGTGTTGTACAACTACTTAAACACAATGCTACTAACCAAATTGATAAATATTTCAATGTCATTAATATGAGCAGGGAAAAGTTGCTCTCGTTTATTCGCAAGTGAAGATTGAATGTTATAGTAGGATTCACAACCAACCCATGGATGCAAAATGCAATAGCAAAGAGAAGTCGGAACTTCGACTATAAATGCAATGTAACTAGGGATTTTCACCCTCCCCTAGTTACTGTATGGATCTTTTTGAATAGAATATTGTAATTAATGAACTATTTAATGTTTTGATCTAATTAAATACTTTATTCAACAAAAAAAAGAGGGAAGTCAGCAATATGAGGCACTGATATCTGTTGTTGGCCTGTGGCTGCAGAGGTGGATTAGGTGTGTGCTGTTGCCATCTAGTTTCCATATCCGGTGTCCTGCTGTGTCACGAACCAGCAAATTGCAGCAGTTTCTCATTTTCCTCTTTAGTCAGTATCTTTTTCCAATTTTAGGTTTTGGGAATTGAGTAGTTAGGCTTGCACATATATACCTCTTTTGTTTCTCTATAAACGACACACTTTGACTTTCATGCTTGCCACCGCATAACTTGATTATTAATATCTATGATTATAAGCCAATATCTTGCTCTAATTGCAAAGATATAGGGCATACCATGGAAGAGTGTAGACAAAAGAGGTATAAAGTGGCAAAACTAAAATTAAACCAAAGAAGATCTAGGTCCCTAAAGTGACGCAGAAAGTTATTGTGGAACCTGAAGGTAATAAACAACAGAATCTAGAGCTTGTGAGTAGTAGATTAACTTCAAGCTTTGCTACCGTTGCTGAAGGGCCAAGTGAGGGTGAAGGTGCAAAAGAAGGAATTTAGAGACAGGGTGACACAGATGGAGGAGGCAATGAAATAAACGATCCTGGAGGGGGTCAGGGTACAATCCATGAAGAGGGGGAGATATCCCTCCTCATGGATAATTTGGGGATTTGGAATACAAGAGGCCTCAATAGTCCTCAGAAACATACTGATGTTAAGTGGTTTCTCAATCACAACAATATAGGACTATGTGGCCTGCTTGAAACAAGGGTGAAGATATGTAACTTCTCTAAAGTATACAGAGGTGTTTATAAGAGCTGGAGTACTGTTACTAACTATCAGAGTCATAGAGGATGAATTTGGGTGATTTGGGTGCCTAGTAAGTTTGATGTGAATATTATTGAGTGTGATGCCCAATTCTGTAGTAAGAGAGAAATAAAAACATAGAACATACAAACCCCACAACATGTTTCTTTCATACACCAAGTTTAACAAAGGTGCCAGATAGAGAAGTGGGAATATGAAACCTTGGATCTAACTGAAGAAGGGTAAAAAGATTACTCGTAGAATTGGGAATTAGGAAGGAAGAAAGAGAATTTTTTAAAAAAAGAGGGAAGAAATAGAGGTGTCAAAAATTTCCGCCTCTTGTTCAACTAGTTTAGGCAACGAGATCAGAGTTTCGTTGCCCATTATTGACATTTCACAAAAAGACAGTGTGGCACAATACACTTTTGTGCCGCGAAAATTTCAAGTCGTTTCCTAAACATGCATTGCGCAACGAAATCGGCATTTCGTCGCCCATTATTTATTTGTGGGCAACTAATATAAAAGTTTCCACAATGTGCAACAAAAATATATTTTCGTCCACCAAACAATATTCAGTCTTCGCTCATAAGCCTTTTTCTTGTACAATTTGTTGCATGTTTGAGACCATTAATTAGAGTGGCTTGATTCAGGGCCGTCTCGAACTATATAGAGGCCCTGTGCGAATTATCAAAATGAGGCCCTTTAGAAAAATATCAACGTTAATTTCTAGATAACTTATAAACATTCAGACCATCAGGGAACTTCATTTTCACGAATTATGATGAGTGTTTCATTTAAAGTGAACTTATTTTACTTGTGGATCACGCAATAAGATATAGCGATTAGCGAATTGTTGTTTTATGTATTCTTTTGTAGACTCTAATTGGAGTTGCTTATAAAGATTTCACTCAAGAGTATAATATTAAATTTTAAAAAAACTGACATTACTTTATGCGTTAAAAAGTAAAAGATTTAAAGTAAAACTACTAAAATTCTCCAAATTGAGTATCTTACTTTTTAAAGAAATTTTAGGAATAATACCGATAATAAATAGGTAAAAAAAAAGGTCAAAGTAAAAAGTTAGTTAAATTATCTATACTAGAGAATATCAACATTATAAAATCCCTCAAACCCACAATACAAATTATAGTACAAATTATAATGTGAAATTCCAGAAACACTAGCAAATGACAAAAAATGATTTTTCACAAAAGAACGGCAAAAAGGAATGTAAAAGTATTTCATATATGAAGAATTCAATAATGTAATAGCTCATCCATTCATGATTCTTCATTACATATAATCAGATTATGAAAAGAGAATAGCCCAAATAATTACAGTATTTGAGTATCATTTTTTATGATTAAAAGATAAATGTAAGTGGAAACAAGTTGCAAATAAATAGGTAATAAAAGAGTTTTCCAATTTAAACCCATATTTTTCGGTGTTTCATTTGAGATTAATTGAAAATATGGATTGAAAAATTATGTTGAAGTGATAATTAGAGGCTTGAATTAAGAGTAATCAATATAAGGTGAATACGTTTCCCAAAAAAAATGAGAAGGTGAATGCTTTTGGGAATTAAGCCTTGAAGAAGATTAAAAGATACGCATGAGTATTGTGTTAACTAAAAAATAAATAAACCTTTTCTTTTTACTACTTAGACTTTCTTTATTTTTGGGCCCTCACAATTAAGGGGCCCTGTTCCATGGAACATGTTGAACATGCTAAAAGCCGGCCCTGGCTTGATTATGGGATTTTACATGTTTTATGCACCTTTGAGAGAGGGCTTAGAACTAGTGAAGAGTCAATAACCTCAATTTGTTGCTTGATTTTCTTTCCTCTATGTTCAGTCTTATTGCCTAAATCATGAATAGGTTGGTGTTCGATCCCTTTACCTAGTCTTATTTGATATTTGGTATTAGCTAGTTTGGTTTAATAATACTTCTTAGTTGGTAGTTGACAACTTAGCTTCCGACTCTTTTTTGGCCTAGCGTTTTGTTCGATTAACTTAAATAGACCGTTTATTTAGCCGTTATAATAGAATGACCTTTGCTTGCCACTCTAATTAGTCTAATTGTTTAGTTAGGCTTTATTTGACTTCAAGAGACCTATAACAACCTAAATATTGTTTGTCAGTTACTATTATAAATTTTAGACGTTATGTAACTCTTGATTTTAAAACGATCATATATTGGTATCATATTTCATATATGAAAATTTTTTATCATATCAATGTATAAGTAACATTAGTTATCATTAATATATATTTATCGTTTAAAAGTTTTTAACATCATTACTAACTCTCCAACTATTTATCCCATCCTCCTCTCCCAAACTTTACTTGCAACGATTTTAATTTTTCTTTGTATTAATACATCACATCCTTTTGTTTATTTGTTTTTCAAAATCTTATGATTATATAGATTGTGTATGATTTTAAGTTTATATTTTTTGCCATTAGTGGTTTAATCTTAATCTCATTGAGTCTAACTCTGCCACATTAACTAATACCCGTGGGTGCATCACACTGGCATAAACCTAGTCTCTTCAATTTTGTAGTTATTAAGTTACATTCTTTTCGAAATCTGGTGCTATATTCATTTATATGTATTAACAACTTATGAAAATTTTAAATGATAGAATTTTTCTACGTAATGTCCACGTATCTAGATCTACATTGCACCCTGCATTTTGTAAAGTTATCAAAGTCTCTAATACCGTACCTTTGATCTTCAAAATATTTACGAGTATTCAAATAAAAGAATCGTCATCTATTACTTTATACTAAAGTAGAGTCCAGTGATGACACATGTCATATCCTGGCTAAACTTTTTTTGTCAAAAATTACTATTTATCTTAAAAAAAACGTTCTCTCAAGAACAGAGAAAGTAATAATACTACTTACATTGAAATACTTAATTGATTATGTGATTTCTTTCTCATTTGTGTGGGAAAGCATCTTGAAATATATTTCTTTTAGACTATAATAGAGTCTAGGGATGACACATATCATCTCCTAGTAAAAAATTTCCGCCTAAATTTTTCCTTATTTATATTCTTTTTTCAAAATAACAATGTTTTTTTAAAAAAAAAATATTATTATGTTAATTTCCTTGATTGATTATGTATTTTTTTTCCGTCCATTACTTTTTCTAAAATTGAGTCCAGGGATGATACATGTCATCTCGTGGTTGAATATTTTCTTACCGAAATGCGATGACTATTACCAACAAAAATATGATTATTTGTGCTTAAATTAAATAAGGGGATGAGAATACCTCAATTGTTGGTCAAAGTAGAGGCACCCGAATCCATGTACCAAGAACCATCTTGCGAAAGAGCCATTGTGGCAAAAGAATTCGCCAATTATGTAGGTGACATAGGTGGTCCATAGTCCTAAAATTGGGCCTAGAATGCTTGTGGGCTTGGCTGGACAGCTCGCTCGGTGGGACTAGGCCACGCATAAGGATGGGCCAGGGCCCGGTTTTGTGGAGCATAGTCTTGTTGGGCTCCGTGTGGGCGAGAGTGCACTAGTGCGGCCTACGAGAGAAGCCCAAGGAGGCTATTAAGGCCATGGTGTGGGTGGGCCGGCCCACTGGCTCGGTGGGTCTTTGGGTTCCGGTTGGCCGCTGCTTGTTGGTGATAAGGTTGCCCATGGCCGCGACCTTTGTCATGCCCCCATCCCCCACCACGTCCACGACCTAGGGCACCACTACCACTGGTTTTGTGCTCGTTGTTGTTGCGGTGGTGCAGATGGGGTCGGTTGTGGTACTAACGAGGACCGCGCAAGAAATTTGGTGGGAGATTTATTATCATGGGCGCGACACATTTTTTCAAGCAAAAGGCGCGAGCGAGCAGATTCAAATAAGGTAAGGGATCCATTTGTTGGATCATAGTAGCAACCACATCAAAATCAGTATTAACAAGACCGGAAACAAGGCGCAATATCAAATTTTGCTCGGAAATTGGTGATGAGTATTGGCTAATCCTTTAAACTCTTCAATTTTTTGCAATATGACAATACATCGGAAAAATTGGACAAGTAAATATTATTAAATTGATTTTCAAGATAGACGGCCTGAGTGTGTTTGTTATCTTGAAAAACAGCCTTCAATCTGTCCCAGATCTGTTGTGCGGAATCCCCACGACAAAGAATTGTCTGTAGTAGATCTGAAGAAATCGTCCAATAAATCCACTGTTTCATGACAGACTCAAGTCGCTTCCACATATAATTCCACCCAATTTGAATACTGGACTTTCTCACCGATGAAGAACTAAGGGTATACAATTTTTAATATTATTTACGGAGATCGCGGGATGATATTCGATTGAGCGGGGTTTATTGGATAGTTGAGCATCATCCTTTGTCATGATGATGCGTGGCAAAGAATGCATAGCAAGATGGGGGTTTTTGTGGAGTGTAAGGAAGATTTTGTGGCCTAATAATTAGGGAAACAAGCTAACGTGGAGATGGATGTTTTTTTTATTCCGAAAGAGGAAGAATTCCAAGAAACACAAAAACAAAAGAAACTAACAAAAATCAACAAAATTAAGGAGGAATAAGACGTGGTAAAGCCACACCTCTAATATCCTCATCTAAAATACGATTAAGAGTTAAAGGAATATCCTTCAAGACAAAGAGTCGAAGAGGTTGAGCCACTCCATTGTTGGCGAGCCAATCGGCAGCGCGGTTGCCTTCGCGATATACATGACAAACCATTACTTCCCAATGATCATCTTGAATCATTTTCTTGCAGTAGTTAATTAGGTGAGCACATTCACCACTCCCTTCTTCCTGTCCATTCAAAGCTTGTACGCAAGCTTATTTATCAAGTTGCACCATGAGTTTTGCAATTTGTAGTTCCCTCACAATCACCAATCCACGCACAAGCGCCATGGCTTCAGCTCTAAAGGCTGTGCAATGTCCAAAATTAGCGATGAAAGCTGTCACAAAGATACCTTGACTGTCCCGAATAATCGCTCCCCCATGCTGCACCTGTCGCCCCCTTAGCTGCCCCATCTGTGTTCAACACATACTAGCCTGGTGGTGGAGCTTTCCATGAGATGAAAGCTTCGACTCGCAAGGCACTGTTATTCGTTGGTACTATATCAGCATGACTCAAGCTGTTTCGAGTCTCATTAAAACGCACTTGGAGCAATGCTCCAGGATCAACATGTACATCATCACTTCGACCAAACAAATAGCTATTTCTCCATCTCCAAATGCACCATGTCGTGATACAAAAGTATGTGTTCCAAATTCCTTCTCGCGAAGCTTCTTCAAACTCCAGATTTGTAGTGAGCCACTGATGGATATCTCCAAGGAAGAAGGAGGGAACATCAGCTGGGCCCCCTAACCTACTCCAAATGCTTTTGGCTGCAGGACAGTCCCTAAATATATGAAGAGTTGTTTCTTCCATTGCACCGCAAATGCATTTAGGATCTTCAGTTAAGTGCCTCTTGTAACGATTAGAGTTACTCATAATTCTATCGTGGCAGACAAGCCATAGAAAGGCACGAATCCTTTGTTGAACTTGTGCATGCCAAATCAGGTTCCATACCTTGTCTTCCTCGGTGTTTACTTCTTGACGAATGATCTGAAGAGCACTTTTGATTTTGAATTTACCCTTAGCTGAATTACCCCAGTAGAGTAAGTCCCCTAATTCAGGATTATTCTTCAAGGTTGCCAAATCAAGGTAAGGGGAAAAAACATCCCATTTCCAACTATAATTAGGTTCCCACATCTCTTCCACCGTGGCACCCATGATATCTTCCGGAATTGGATGTGTTGCAAGTTCATTCAAAGACTTGTTAGTAACCCACTTATGATCCTAAAACAAAGTTTGAGAACCATTACCCACAGCAGCCCTCATTCCTTCACAAAGAAATTTTGCATTTTCAGTAATTCCACTGCATACATTTGACATCCCCACTTTCGGTTCAAACATATCAATATCACAACGGCCTTTGCAGTACTTGTGTCTTATGACCCTAGACCAGAGATAATTAGGTTCAGTGAGTAACCACCAACCCAATTTGGTAAGGAATGCAGCCATTTGCTTGTCGCGCTGAACAAATTTCAATACCACCGTGAGATGTTGGAGCTTGTAGTGTATCCCATGTGATCAAGTGCATACTCTTTTTCTCTTCACTACCTCCCCATATAAATCTTCGAACCTTCTTATCAACATCATCACAAACGGTCTTAGGTAGCTTCTCCGTTTGCATAGAATAACAAGCTAGTGTCAAGAGAGTGGATTTTGCAAGTGTAATTCGACCGACTAATGACAAATATTTAGTCTTCCAACCAGATAGCCTACGGTCGATTTTCTCACAATGATGACTAAAAGTATCTCTAGTCACGCGACTAGTAAGCGTAGGCATCCCCAAGTACATCCCCAAATCATACGTGCTCTCCATACCCAACGTTGCACAAATAGACGCTTTGCTTTCCTGAGATGTGTTATTCGAAAAATACACTCGAGATTTAGCAAGGCTTACCTTTTGCCCATAAGCCTTATAAAATTGAGCGAAACACTCATGAACAATTAAAGCTTGGCTATAATCTGCTTCCGCAAAGAGAATTATGTCGTCTCCAAAAATAGATTTGACAATAAAGGGCCATCCCTACTCGCATGAATAGGACGCCACTTATTTACAATAATCGCTTCCTCAATCACTTGGTATAACCGCTCCATACACATGACAAATAAGTAGGGGGATAGAGGATCCCCCTGTCTTATGCGTCGGGTAGGATAAGAAGGATCAGATGGCTCACCATTCCACAAGACTTTCAGAGAAGCTGTAGCCACGCAGTCCATAATAGTGTTTACAAGTAAAATAGGCAGATTCATTTGATTCAAAGTGTCCCGAATGAAAGATCATCTAAGCCTATCATATGCCTTCTCAAAATCAATTTTCAAAGCCATTAAACCTTTCTTACATTGCTCCCTTTTCATGGTATGAATTACCTCTTGAACAATAACAATATGGTCTGTAATCTGTCCCCCGGGCACAAAGCTGCCTTGAGTATTGGAAATTAATTTCGGCAAAAGAGGCTTTATGTGGCTCACAATTGTTTTGGTGATGATCTTGTAAGCTACGTTGTATAGCCCAATTGGACGGAAATGTGCAGGAGCTTCGGGATGGCCTACTTTTGGAAGTTAGACTATGTGCGTTTCATTGAGATGATCAGGAAGCCCTTTTCCCTCCAACACTTGGAAAACAGTATCATAGACATTGGACTTGATCAATTCCCATTTTTTTTTGATAAAAAGAGCTTGAAACCCATCCGGACCCAGAGCCTTTAGAGAGCCCATGGTCATGACAACAAGGTCAACCTCAGCTTTAGAAAACGAGAGGTTAAGAGCATTCCATTCACGTATAGGGAGTTAAAGAAAGATATCTGCAGGAATATCATATACTCCATCATCACCTTCTTCTGTAAACAGAAAAGAAAAATAATTAACCACATGATTTTTGACACACTCTTTATCATGAATCCATTCACCATCATCTCCTCTAATGGCTACAATTTTATTCTTCCACTGTTTGATCGCCGCACTCAAATGAAATAAAGTTGTATTTTGGTCTCCATACTTTATCCAATCCAGCCTCGCTTTTTGATACCAATACATTTCTTCTTGAGCAAGAATTTCATCCAATTCATGGCGGAGACGTGACTCCAATTTAATCAAGCCTCTATGATGATTGAGAGAAAGGGCTTTCTGAATCCCTGCAATACGCGCAAGTAGAATACGCTTCTGCTGGAAAATGTTTTGAAAACATTTTTATTCCACTCCTGTAATTCTATAGACAGTTTGGCAAGAGAAGGCATCAAATAATTGGACTTGCACCATTTCTCTTGAATAAAGTCTTGGAAATGCTCATGAAGTAACCAAGCAGCCCGAAATCTAAAAGGACGATTAATGTCCGGCATAGGAGCAAATCCATTGGGAGATATGAATATGGGGATGTGATCCGAGGCTACCGTAGGTAAATGTTTCACCTTCGCGCTTTCAAAACGTAGCGCCCACTCACTGTTACATAAGGCTCTATCCAGCCTTGCACTGCGACGGGTTTCAGGAGAAAGTTCATGAGCCCAAGTGTGTGAGGCTCCCACAAATTCTAGTTCAACCAATTCCATGTTTTTTATCCAAGTATTGAATCTATTTGCACGTGTTGAGGTTTCAGCACATGCACTGCTCCTCTCTCAAGCAAATCGAGTTTCATTAAAATCCCCAGCGATAAGCCATGGTTTGTTATGCGTAGTAGCAAAATTTTGAAGTTCCAACCATAGGTCCGTGCGTTTATTAGGATCAGGACTAGCATAGACCGCAGTAAAATACCATGGTTGTGCACCCACCCTGGTGATATTCATAATCATGAATTAGTGGTATTGTATGATTGGTTCAACGGTGACAAGATCTGGATGCCAGTAAATCCATATGCCACCACTAAAACCATCAGCATCTACTCTCGTGTGCCCTCTATAGCCCAGCACATTAGAAATTCTTACTGCTTGTGTGCCTCCCATATGCGTCTCAACAAGTGCTAAGACTTGAGGTTGGTTAAATTTGACAAGTTCTTTCAAGGTAGCCAAAAAGGTTTGCTACATGCTCCTTGCACGTTCCAAACCATACATGATATTGGTAAGGTGTCCGGGGCAAAATTAGGTAGTCTACTATCCATAGAAACTGGGATAGAAGGTAACGTTGACATATAAGCTTGGCTTATGAGACGAACAAGTCGTTGAATCTCATTAGGTAGTAACATTGTTACAATCAACTCCGGGGGCTCCGGGTCTGGTTCTATCAACGTCTCCATCCTCACTTACAATATGTGGGTCGGGGGGTCGCAGTGACGAGGTAGGGACTGTCCATTGGCTATCCCACACACAATATCTTTTCCAGTGGCACAGTTAGGGAGTTCGCTTCTGGTAATTGGTGGGTGAATGGGAAGATTGACATGTTGAGAGGGAATAGTAGTTGCTTGGGGTTCTGTATTAGTGTGTGGCTTAGGAGGAACGTCAGCTTGATTTTGGTGATGGCTTAGTTGGTTTTCTTTTCCATGAGTAGTCACAGGTCTTGGGTTGTGGGCTTGAAACGGCTGGGTAGTAGGGTTGTTATCCCCTAATGGCTTGGTTTTGGCAACTCAGTAGGATTTCTTTTTTACCAGCGTGATTGTAGGGATTGCCTTTGTAGATGAGAATTTGCTATGTTTTGAACTTTGAGAGCCCACCTTGAAACTAGCTTGATGAGTAATATTGAGAATAGGATTTTGTGATTGTACACCCAAATCAACAGTAGGGAAGGAACTTTCCACATTCTTTGCTCCTAACGTATCATCTCTATCCATCTCATTAATATTATCAAATTGATTTTCTAAATCTCTCTTTAGTCGAATTTAGCTCCTACTCATTCTCATCCAATGCTGAAATTCTGGAACCACCACCCTGAATTTTAGCTCCATTAAAATTCAAATTTTCACCAAGATTTTTGGCACTATTGTATTTTGTTTGCCCAAACACCGGAGCTTCACCAGTTGAGTGGTTTACGGGCAGATTTCCAGGTTTCTCCACCCTTGGAGCTCGCTTCCTCACTGGTTTTTTGACTAACATCCAGGACCCATAGTCTTCTATTTCCTCAGGTCTTTGTACCAGATTTGGATTTTTAATATTAGGAAAAATTCACAAGAGGGGCCCAACTATTACCGATTTTCTTTTATAAGTCCCAACTATGGATTATTCCCTGCAGGTTCCAAGTTTACCATCTTGTGATTTTTATAGGTCCTGAATTACTTATAACCGGTTTAGAAGGTAAGATTTTTAAACGTTCGTCCCATTTTAAAGGTCTCGGTCACTTGCTAGAAGTGTTCGAAGATGGTAAACGTTTAAAAATCTTACCTTTTAAACCGGTTATAAGAAACTTCGAGGCCTCATGAAAATCACAAAGATAAGAAGTTGGGACCGCGAAAATGATCCATAGTTGGGACTTATAAAAGAAAATGGGTAATAGTTGGGTCCCCTCTTATGATATCATTGATATCCATGTTATTATGATGAAGGACATGATTTTCAAATGTAGCACAATCATCTTCATGATGAGATAATTTCCCACATTTATAGCACACCATTCTCAACCCTTCATACTGAATCCTCCATATTTTACCTTTCAACAAAAATTTCGACAAAAGAGGTTTAGAGAGATAAATCTCTACACTTAGTCTCATAAATTGCCCCCTCTCAGCTTTGGCTGTTGTCTTATCAATTCTTATAAGCTTTCCTATCTTGGAGCCAATCTTGTCCAAGAAACTGACATCAAAGTACTCGACTGCTAGATTAGAAATTCGCACCCACGCAGTGAGGACTTTCATTGGCGCTTCATCTGGGATGAAATTAGGCACCCATTTCCTTATAGTTAGGTAATTATCATCAATTAGCCATGGGCCTTGAGAGATGACATAGTTGTAATCTGCGACATTTGTGAACCTAGCAATATAAAATTTGTGTCCAATATCAGTGAACGTCAGTTCACCTTTTAAGTTCCACTTTGTCTTAAGTTTGCGCATAAGCGCCATGTAACCTACATTCCCATCAAACATCTTGATGATCAGAGTATGTTTCCATGGTTTTCTCATTCTTTTCTTCTCCTCTCTAGAGAGTAAGATGGTTGGGCATCTTTCATCATTGAGGAATTCTTCAGGGGCAGTATCATCATCAGATACATCTTCATCATCATCTTCAATTTCTATGTGGTCATGATGCTCATGCGGTTGATGACCTCCACTTACCATATCTTTGAATGATAATGGTTGAGTTGTTGGCTTCGATCCCACAGGAGGGTCTGCAGTATCATCATCTGGAGAATTATCTCGGTTGTTGAAAATTAGATGTGTGATTTTCGTTTGGGTTTCTTATTTGATCTGACCAATTGGTCTTGTTCTCCAGTCGTCCCTAGTAATTCCTGAGCATTTTTGGTGGGCGAGAGCATTTTTCTTTCGTAATCAAAAACTGATTATAAAAACAAAAATTGTTTTTGACTTCTATACGTTATTGCGTAGGAAGTGGTTGACAAAAGTTTACGTGGAGATGGATGTAGTTAGGCGCAAGAAATTTGTTTGGTTTTGGCCTAATACTGTGGTCTGTGGGTAACAATCTCACGGGGAGGGAGACAAAAAAAGTGAATCTTGGTGGCGCAAAATCAGAAAAAGTGGCGGAAGAAGGTGATGATGCACACGGCTAAGGAAGAAAAATAAAATATGTGGAAGCTAATTGGAAAACATAACCCATAGTAGATTCAGTGAAACTCTCTAATCAGAGTGATTTACATGAATCCATATTCACAATTTACAAACTAGTGATAGTCCTAATGGCGTTAGGAAAGCTATCTATATTAGATATTTATCTACAAAATATTCTATTCTATCATTTATAATTTCTTAGTTAATCAATTATTCTAGTATTCTAATTATATTATTGAACTAATTAGTCTATGAAAAAATCGCTAATAAAAACACCATCTTTCAGGAATGGATGGGATCGTGCTGTTACAATATGGCAATTGTGAGGCTTGAGTTTATAATTTGTTTTTTCGACGTTAAGTAGGAATAATGATTATACCATTAAACTAAGGTGTTGTTTGGTTGAATGAAGGAAGTAATATTTTCTAGAAAAATGTTTTTTCCTTGAAATTCCAATTCTTTGGGAGCGACAAAAGTTATTTGGTTGCTCATAAAAAATTCCATTTACCTAGCTCCATCAAGGTAAGTAACTTCATCCATTTTGTAGGAAGTAAGCTTTTTAAGGAGTGCAACTTTTTATATTTTTGCCAACCATATAAGAGGAGAGAGAGAGTGTACAGATGATGAGATGGATTATGGTGGTAGCAACTAGCAAAGAGTAGTGATTAATGCTCTTGTAGCATTAAAACTTCCACCTAAAGTAGCCCATTCCATTTAATTTCTAGAATGCTGTTCAGACTTGCAGTCTTGTAGAGCATTAAGGGAATGGGCTTTTTTTCCTTTAGCGAAGAGTAGTGTTTTTTTAACTGAAAGACCAGGTCACCAGTTAGGTTAGGGTATTTTGTAAAGCATGACCTGGTGATTGAAGTAGTTAAAATTAATAAAAGTTGACGTACATAGTTGGAATTCTTTAAATCTATAGGGAAATTATTGATTTCATTATGTATAAACTTCCACCACCTTTCCACGACCACTTCCACCACAGCTTACAAACGTTATATTTTTTCCTTTTTAGCATGTACCTAACACAATGATAAATCCCCCATAATAGAAGGTTAGCGGGTCGGAATCCCAATAAGTTAAGAACCTCATGAATGTGCATTAATCACGTTCATCTTCAATATTTTCAAATACACGTTGGATATCGTTATCGCTAAATTCCCATAGTAAACCCCAGAAGGTTGACAAACAAAAGAGATGAAAAAAGTCAATAAAGGATGCAATATTTTAAGAACTAGGCAATTCACGAAACCCTTCTCTAAAAAAAATACGAAACTTGATTGTAAGATATCTATATCAGATTGTGTAATTTCCCTGATTCGGGTGATCTCGTTACTTTATTAATCAATGTATATAGTTTTTACGGAATCCTAATAGGAATACAACATATAATTGGAAAGATATTATACACGAATATGAATATAATATGGAAATGTCTACATATTTCCTATCACATCCTCAATTCCTCACATGCGTAATGGGAGGAGAGCGGATGCTCAAACAGTGACTAAAGTCAAGAAAGAGTTGCCGAAGAAAACCTGTGTGATGATGTTTGTAATTAATATGCCGAAGGGATATGAAGGAATCAAATATTAGCAACCTTTTCACACCCAAATCTTTGTTCATTTCCACATGCTTAGCATATTGATATTGATTAGGGTTACTGGATAAATATGTTATTATGACATTATATTATCACAATACATAATGGTGCGTGGTCGATGAAGAGGACAGTGAAGCTCAATCCAAACGTTGCAACGCCAACAAGCCTCGAGCAACAGCATTGGCGATGCTTGCGATATTCGATTCGGTACACAAACAATGGAGAGTTAATTGTCATTTGGAAGACTAAGAGACAAGATAAATTGTCACTAAAAACACATTTTTTTGGAAGTAGAACGAGTATGTTGTTATATCTTAGGAGTGGTCCAAAATTAGTATATATGATCGAGTCCTAATATTCCGGAGTTAATGGATAGTGGGAGTTCTATACTTCTATAGTTCTATTACACCATGATCTTGTAATTAGGCAATGCATCCCATGTTTTATGTAGCACTTATTTTAGTTTTAGGAGGTCCTAGTTAGCTTAGGCATATTATATGTTATCAGTTGTATTTTATTATGTGCAGTTAATAAAAGAATTAATTGTATTCTAGCCTTATGTCACTATCTCTCCCTTTCTTCTTTCGTATTTCCATCAAATTGATCCTCAAAGTAGAGAGTTATCAAAATAGATATATAAATAAATAAAACAGGAGAGAGAAACACCTAGGATATTTTTTCTCCTCATGCATGAGGAGATCCACCTACTATATGGCATAAGCAATGTCGTCCAGGATAGGTAAAAGTGAGATAGTGAAGATATTATCATAAACGTTGATATCACAATCTAGAGAATCTTTACAAAATGTCTATCAATATGAACTTTTGTATTTTTTTAGTTGCACCAGGCCATTTGCTTTTTCACGTATTACAACACGTTTTAACGAGCATTGATATCTCTAATCGTGTATATATGCCATCCTTCATCATCCAAATGCAAAAAAGTTTGCCATCAATACTGCTGTTAGGAAAAGTGTGGGCAACGGTTTGAAGGCCAACCTTATTCTAGCATGATATATGGTTGGAGCACACTCCACTAAAGAATTCATACCATGATGAGTGAGATTTATCTCACTCTTAGTGTAGTATTGAAGCCATTTTTGCTTAGTTTCTTTCCGTTTTTAGTTCTTTTTCCCTTTGTCTTAGCCCTTGTGTTGTTTAATTCTCTCTTACAATATATATATTTGTCTCTGCTCCCCCACTCTCCTATTTGACCTTTTTGTGTAGGAATTCGATTTATTAAAAGTTAGGAGCTTAAAAGGGGAGCGAAGACGAGAGTAAAAAGGAGAGACCACAAGTCGGAGAAAGCAAGGGCGTCCGGAAAAGAAGAAGCTCGCCCGGGGCCACCATCTTCCCGCCCGGACTCCTCGGCCCGCCCGAGCATTTGCACTGCCCCGCCCGGGGTCCCGATGTGCGCAAGTTCTGCCCGGTTCGCCTAAAACGCCGCACGCCCGATAGAGTCTCCCGAGCCCGAGTAGCTCGGCCCACCGGGGTCTTGACCCGGCTTCGCTTGGGCTTCTTTTTGTCCGCCCGGGCATTGTTCCAGCCCATCTGGACTGCTGTCGGCCCATTTTTGTTTACGACGATGTAATTGGGGGGAGTATTAATACCCCCTAGCCCATTTTATAAGAAAAAAATCCAGATTTTTAGAACCCTAAACTTAGCTACTTAAGGTAGGAGAGAGAAAACTTGGCTCAAGAGGTGTAATTTGGAGATTGAAAATCAATAAAAAGTGACAAATTTCATGAAAGTTCTTATTTCCTTGGTAATCTTCTCAATCCTTTCTTTCTCTCTCATTACTTTTATGCATTTCTAGTTTATTATTTTCATGCTTTGGTTTCATGTATTATTCATTGCTTAATCTTCATGTTTAATAGTTTAATCTAGATTAAAGTTTTCATCTTTTCTTAGTTTCTTCTTGTTTGTAATTTAGATTTTGTTTTATTTTTGCTTTAAAGTTTTAATTTTGGTTTTTACTGTTTTTGGATTGGTGATTTATTGCTAGTTTTTCCATGTTTAGGATGTTTACTAGTATAATGGGTAGTGAGTAGTTCATTAGCTACGATTAGTGAGTAGCCCAATCATTATTTCCATCCTTTTTCATGAGTAAAGTTTGTTGGGTTTGTTATGTTTGGGATTTGTGCATTTTTAATCATAAATGTTGTTGGTGACTTAGTTGATGTGAGCTCCATCACCCTTTGACCCAATTTATTGCCCCTTAATAGCTTGCTTTTAGGTGGTTGACCTTCATAAATGATCGATAGATTGTTATGCATCCTTGTTGATTTGTATTGACTTAGGTTTTATTCCAATTCCTATCTTTGCCTAGTCAGGTGGTAACACCTCAAAATATAGGTTTTATTGCTATAATTAGGACTCTAAACTCCCTAAGAAAGATTTTAGAGGTGCTTAGGATCGTTTATCCCCTTTGCATGTTAATTCCCATAACTCTAATTGGTTTTTGGATGTGAATCATGATTGTAGTGTTTCCCCACTCCTAGTGCTTTTCCTGATTTGAATTCCTATAGTTTAAATATAATCCTCTAATTTTAACAAAACTTGACGTCTTCTTCGACTTAGATTACTCTTAGTGACTCTACCTTAGTGAGACCTCCGATCCTTGTGGTTCGACCCTTACTTACCACTTGACTAGTTTAGGTGGATGGTATGTTTTAATCAACCTATGCATGGTGTATGGTATGTTTTAATCAATCTATGGACATCTTCGAGCATGCTTACTTTCAGTGTCTAGAAATTCTTGCATTCATTAATTTGTGTTTGCTCTCTTTCTCACCAAAGAGCAATTATTTTTCTTCCCTTTTATTTGGTTTTTTTTTTGTGGTTTCTTTTCTAGAGTTGTGGGATAATCTAGTTGGAAACCCTCACGAGAGTATCACTCGTCCTCATTGGCGATTTTGAGGTTTAAATGGCTTGTTGCTTACGCTAAAAATAACTGTGATTCCTACGAAAGTAAGTTAGTGTTTATAACTTTCTTCATTTTCTTTATTGTGCTTTGTCTTATTAATCTTTTTTTTTGCTATCTTCTTCCACACTAGTGGAAAAAACCGTACCTCATCTGATCCGGTCAAAATGGACCTTACTGATCCGGTTTTGGACCCGAATGGATGGGGTCGGAGCGGCTAGGGGGAGTGAACTGATCTGGTTCGAAACTGGATCAGTTAGGAATTAACTGATTATCGCACAAAACCGGATCTCTTAAGTTGATTAACTGATACGGTTTTGTGCCATGACCGGATCAGTCGATCATCATTAGCATTAAAAAAAATTTCACACTCAGCCACAACATCCACAACCTTACAAATTATCATCACAAACATAAAATATACGCAAATGAACCAAATATCTCATATTAACACCTCAAAAAAAAATTACGTTCACTCCCCCTAACAGCTCAAATTATCTAAAAAAAATATCTCAGATTAACACCAAAAAATGAAAAAATTACCGAAAATTACAAAAATTCTGTAAATATATCAGATTAACACCTAACAAAAAAATTTCTCAGATTAACAAAAAGATGAAATACAAAAAATTGAATATCACAGTAAATTACAAAAAAAACCTATAGAACAATTACAAAAAAATAAGAAAAAATATTGAAAATTACAAAAATTAAAAAAAAACTACAAAAAAAACCCTAGATATAGTTACGAAAAATTAGATCATTGTTGCCGTCCTTCATAATTTTGAGAACAAAAATCAAAAGAGAAAGATAATAAAAACACATAAACTCAAGCCCTAGATCTAATTTCTCGCACCTGTAATATTGTTGTCGTCCTTCTTCATTGTTTCGTCTTCGTCTTCATTGTTGTCGGAGATGGCTTCGTCTTTCTTCAACATCTGAAACGATGGGTGGTGGGTCTGGTGTTCGTGGGTGGACAGGAGAGAGGAGATGGCAAGAGAGAGGAGAGGGCTCAATAGGAGAGAGTGGCGTAAAACGTGGGTGGTGGAGACTGAGAGGGTGATAGAGTGTGGTTGGCGTGGGAAGGAGGAGACTAAGAGAGGGTGGTTGGTGGCGAAGGTTTGAGGAAATAAGGAGGGGAGAGAGAGAGTGAATATAATTGAAGTCTAGGGTTTAATCGAAAGATGTCCGAAGATTAGGAGGGGAATGGGAGGGAAATGGGCAGCCCAAGAATATTTATAAGCCCAAACGTACTGATCCGGTCAATTGGCCCAACCGGATCAGTAACGTGATGAGACGAGGACAACAAGGAGGGGGAGCTGGCCTAAAGATATTAAATGATCCGGTTTGGGCCTAACCGGATCTGTTGTCTTGTGTTAGATGCGCCTTTTTCCACTAGTGCCACCATTCCTTTTTCTCTTGGGACTTCACTTGAGGACAAGGCAAAGCTCAAGTTTGGGGGAATGCAAGTTGATGAGTGAGATTTATCTCACTCTTAGGGTGGTATTGAAGCCATTGTTGCTTAGTTTCTTTCCGTTTTTAGTTCTTTTTCCCTTAGTCTTTTTGCAAGTTGATGTGTAACACCTCAGAATTTCAAAGGCGGAAAAGAAAGAAATAATAATATATTTAATAGGACGATGGCGGAAACATCGTCTTCTGGGAATGTCACTACTACAAGAATAATGTTTAAATAACTAAGTGATAAAAAAAAACATAATTAAATACTATAAGTAAATTAATTACTTAGATTAAAATCGAAATGAGAAAACTATCTCAAACTAAAGAGAAGTCTAGAACTAAAACCCCTAATAGATTATTTCTCGCATCTCAACCCGAGCCCAAAATCAAAGAAGATCCCCATCAACAAAACCTGCAAAATATACAATAAATATCCACAATCAGTGGGGAGTAACTAGCAGTTCTCCCAGAACAATAGCAATCAAAGCACGATTCAGAAGAAGATTATTAAGAAAGGAATAACATGCAATCATTACATCAATAGCATGCACATAGAAATCATAAAGCTCATAGATGAAATAAGTGATCATCAACAATAAGTAAACATGATAGAGTGAGTGACATAATTCTAATATATATAAATAATAATAAATCAAGAATTCAACAAGTTATTGAGTCAGAAACCGAACGCCAGTGATTCGCAAATCACTTCCTAAGGTTTGTCGATCGCAATCTCCAGGTCGGTCCTATGGGCTTACGTTCCCCACCCTTGTGTCTAAGAATGGCCAAACTCCCGATGCGGGGTAGAACACGCAGAACTCCCTGACCTCTCGGACGACAACAATTAACCCAGGTGTACCCCTAGTTCGCAAACCAGGTGGTTGGCATGTTCTTCACCGGGGACTACATCTATCCCACCGGATATTCTTATCTCAAAATACAATCATGCATACAATCCAAGTATCATTCATCTAAAATATTCGTCAAAAAGGGGATGCCACCCTACTTATACCACGATTCATCAAACAGTTCTTCATAATTCCTCAAAATAAATCACTTATACAATAATCAACAAATAACTCTCACAATAACACTTGAACATTCCCAAACATCATCAATGACAATATACTGGTTTTTACAGCAACCACACTCAATCACAAATACATCACCAATTAACTCTAAATCATATTCATTAAAAGAGTAATAACAATTAAATCATTTTATTCCATAAATCAAACCTAAACATGTGGTTACCGAAATGATGCATACTGTATACTACTGAAAATCAGAAACCCAGAATATATTAAATTATGAATTATTTCTGATTTACAAGCCTTCAAACAATTTAAAAGTGTATCCTCAATTTCATCACAAAAACACCATAATAATTATGAAACTAACAAATTCGAGCAGTAAAATCACACAAAAATTATCATACGACCCTAATGGACCTAATGACATGGTAAAATTTTTATTTATAATTTTCGGACTCAAAAAGTATTTTTAACAGTTAATATACAGATTCCTCAAATAAGCCATTATAACAATTAAAAATATAAACAGACGCCCAAAAATTACCAAAAATTCACATAACATGTAAAAACTCACGGAAATACATATTATTCAAACAAATTGATTTTTGTGCCTCTAAAATGAATTATATACTGACAGAACAGAAATTACAAAAACAGATATATCAATTAATTAAAACAGTAAACAGTAGATAAAAATTATTCTAAGGCATGGAATACATTATAAGCATGTTACATGATCTAAGAAAAATGATTTCATCAATTTCAACAGTCGTTCAATAATTATTATGAAATTTAGCCAAAAACGCACAAAGTACTAATTAAATCAAATAAATATTAAAAATCATGCAAAAATTATTTTTCTATACACAGTATTCACATAGCATGTGTCACGTATGTTCATGTAAAATTTCGTCAAAAATCTCATTCAAAAAGTATTTTAGATAATTCCTAACGTATTAATCTAATACCGAATACTACTCTAATCACTATGATTCTAGGATAACAACTAGTTACCTGGATCGTCGGAGGCGAGCTGAAAAATTCTGGAAATCCCCACAATAGGCGTGTGACCCTCTTCTTCTTCAAATTCCAAGCACCAAGTATAAGGAAAAAGCCACAAAAACAATTCACGAACAATTATCAAAGAGAAGAAATGAAGAAAATTTGAGAGAATGAAAATGGTGATGATGATGATGATGATGGACGAAAATATTGGAGGATGGCAGCCAAAGGATTCTGATTTTCTAATCAGAATTTGAAGTGAATTAAGAGGTTTAATGAGGTTTTAATTAAAGAAATCATTAAGGGGGGTTATGGGGGTTATAAGGCATCAAAGAGTCTTAAGGAAAACAAAAGAGAAAAGAAAGGAGAAGGCTCTCCTATTACTTCACTTGGCCGGCTGCCCCAAGCCCAAAACACCCACAAAAACTTTCGGCCCAATTCGACAATGATCCATGCTCCGAAAGCCCGTTACGCGATAAAACGATTAATTCCTAAATCGCGCCTAAACTTTGAAAATACTTAATAATGAAAATAATTCTAATAAATTATAATATAAATATAAATATAATAAACACATTAGCACGCCACATGCGATGCAACATTTCATCACCCAAGTCGGTCCAACAACGTTACAAAAACGCTACGCGACAAAACAGCATCCTAAACGCCTAAACAAATAACGAAATTAATATAACCTTTAAAATAAATAACTAAAAACTTAAAATAAATATATATATAAATATATCACAACATATAAATATATATACACATTTTCACAACACGTTCCAAAATAATCTAAATAATAAATTATTTATTTTTACGAAAAATATCATTTTAAAATAAACTAACACCAAAAATAAAGAGTGAAAATTACGGGGTGTTACAATCACACCCCCTTAAAAGAGTTTCGTCCTCGAAACTTAAACACAACCAAGAGATAAAAGAAAATACTCTATATAAAGAACATTAAGAGAACAAAAATCAATGGATTTTAGTTAACTAAACAACTTTGCAGGTATAAAATTTGATAACTCAAATAATATTTAATTTATTTTGGAAGACCAAAAGAGTTGTACAGTAAAGAAGCATGGTAACAACCATCCTTTATAAAATGTGAAAGAACCAAAGACAAGTATTAGAAAGTTTAAGGTAAAAAATGTTGCACAATTAACTATAGGTAATTTTGCAAAAGAAGCAGGAATAAATATTTATGTAAAATTATACAAGAATAAATCCGACCATACATAAATATTTTGAGAAAAGAAACGAAGAAGAAAATAGTTCGTAAATAGATAGCCAAACCAATTTAAATAGAGGTAACCACACGGGCTTATACTCCACTTAAAGAGATAAGAACACTTTAATAAAGAGTAGCTAGCTGCTTTATTAAAATAGTACTTACGAACACAAGTCATGACATATGTTATAAGAGCGTACGCCTCCGAAACATATATATGAAAATTAAAGTTCGCAAAAGAAATTGAAAACTTTAAAATAAATTTCACAACGACGAAACACTAATAATAAATAGGCGATAAAGTAATAAATTATAAACAACAATTATAAAATTTGCTAAGTCGACACAAATGTGCATGGAACCACCCACTGCAATCTAGTATCAACAAAACAATATTTGAAAGCCTTCTTATCAAATCAACATTAGAGTTTACTGGAATCACCCAATATAAACTTAATGTCAACTCAAAAAAAAAAGAAATTAAATCAAAACAGATAAAATACGTCAACTTATCAAATTGACATACAAGTCAAAGGAATCACCCATTATGACTCAATATCAACTCAAACAAGTTTAAAATTTAGACTTATCAAATTGACATTCAAGTCAAAGGAATCACCCATTATGACTTAATATCAACTCAAACAAGTTTAAAATTTAGACTGAGTATATAAATTTCGTTTTCAAAGAATATAAAACAGATCAGTCAAAACCAAAGAATTAAATAAGAAGTATTGAAAACAACCAAAATTTTGCTATGAAATGAGAAAGCACTAAATATTTAAACAAGAAACAACATATGGTAAACGAGATCCTTTCACACATTTGAGTTTGAAAAATAATGCTAATAAGAAAAGTAAATTAGTAAGTAAAATAAAAGTTGTTGAATGCTAACCTTTAAAACAAAATAGTTTACATCTACTTTTCAAACTAACACCAAAACAACTCATTAGGGTACTTTTATTTTCAAAGACTACAAAACTTATTAACATAATTAAAGGCTGAACAAGGATTAGCATGAAAAACAAAAAATATCAAAAGAAAAATATTTATAAATATAGATGGTCAAAAACGGTAAGAGAAATTTGAAGACAATTGAAATAAAACGTTTTTCAAAAGAGTATGTCAAAATATTAACAATAACAAAATTTGAAAGTCAGAAAATAACTCTAACATAAGTATAAAATTTATTAAGTTCAAAGATCTAAAATATAATTTGGAATATAAATTCAAACTAGAAAGTTTTGTAAATAATAAAACAGATACGTAGTACTCACATAAAAACAACACTCAATTGAAAAAGAACAGAAAATATATACTGTCTCACATAATAACATATACTATCAAGCAACTAGCAAATAAAATAAATGTAATGCAACACACAAGACTATATTAAAATAAAATTAAAGTTTATCTTTAAATTGCAAAACACAAAATAAATTAAACACACAACTAGACCGAAGAAGCTATAAATTACTTCGCTTTATTAGCACTCGATAAAATAGAAAATAAATTACATGCAAGCGGCCCCGCAAATAAGATTAACAAACTTGGTAGACTAATTCCACCAATAAAACAAGTAACTATACATATAACATATGCTCCATAAGCATGAGATCACACCACATTCCCATAAGGCTTCCCTTTTACTTACTCTACCCATCACACTCTCATTATAGTGAAACTACTAAACTTAATTCTAAATAAATTTTATATCCTATGGCTAACTAATAATTCTAAAGAATCATTAGCAACTCTTTTTCAGAGTTTAGGAACATTTTGCTCTGATACCAACTGTAACACCTCAGAATTTCAAAGGCGGAAAAGAAAGAAATAATAATATATTTAATAGGACGATGGCGGAAACATCGTCTTCTGGGAATGTCACTACTACAAGAATAATGTTTAAATAACTAAGTGATAAAAAAAAAACATAATTAAATACTATAAGTAAATTAATTACTTAGATTAAAATCGAAATGAGAAAACTATCTCAAACTAAAGAGAAGTCTAGAACTAAAACCCCTAATAGATTATTTCTCGCATCTCAACCCGAGCCCAAAATCAAAGAAAATCCCCATCAACAAAACCCGCAAAATATACAATAAATATCCACAATCGGTGGGGAGTAACTAGCGCTTCTCCCGAACAATAGCAATCAAAGCACGATTCGAAGAAGATTATTAAGAAAGGAATAACATGCAATCATTACATCAATAGCATGCACATAGAAATCATAAAGCTCATAGATGAAATAAGTGATCATCAACAATAAGTAAACATGATAGAGTGAGTGACATAATTCTAATATATATAAATAATAATAAATCAAGAATTCAACAAGTTATTGAGTCAGAAACCGAACGCCGAGTGATTCGCAAATCACTTCCTAAGGTTTGTCGGATCGCAATCTCCGGTCGGGCTATGGGCTTACGTTCCCCACTGCCTGTGTCTAAGAATGGCCAAACTCCCGATGCAGGGTAGAACACGCAGAACTCCCCGACCTCTCGGACGACAAAGAATTAACCCAGGTGTACCCCTAGTTCGCAAAACCAGGTGGTTGGCATGTTCTTCACCGGGGACTACATCTATCCCACCGGATATTCTTATCTCAAAATACAATCATGCATACAATCCAAGTATCATTCATCTAAAATATTCGTCAAAAAGGGGATGCCACCCGGCCTTATACCCACAGTTCATCAAACAGTTCTTCATAATTCCTCAAAATAAATCACTTATACAATAATCAACAAATAACTCTCACAATAACACTTGAACATTCCCAAACATCATCAATGACAATATACTGGTTTTTACAGCAACCACACTCAATCACAAATACATCACCAATTAACTCTAAATCATATTCATTAAAAGAGTAATAACAATTAAATCATTTTATTCCATAAATCAAACCTAAACATGTGGTTACCGAAATGATGCATACTGTATACTACTGAAAATCAGCAACCCAGAATATATTAAATTATGAATTATTTCTGATTTACAAGCCTTCAAACAATTTAAAAGTGTATCCTCAATTTCATCACAAAAACACCATAATAATTATGAAACTAACAAATTCGAGCAGTAAAATCACACAAAAATTATAATACGACCCTAATGGACCTAATGACATGGTAAAATTTTTATTTATAATTTTCGGACTCAAAAAGTATTTTTAACAGTTAATATACAGATTCCTCAAATAAGCCATTATAACAATTAAAAATATAAACAGACGCCCAAAAATTACCAAAAATTCACATAACATGTAAAAACTCACGGAAATACATATTATTCAAACAAATTGATTTTTCTGCCTCTAAAAATAATTTTAATGAATTATATACTGACAGAACAGAAATTACAAAAACAGATATATCAATTAATTAAAACAGTAAACAGTAGATAAAAATTATTCTAAGGCATGGAATACATTATAAGCATGTTACATGATCTAAGAAAAATGATTTCATCAATTTCAACAGTCGTTCAATAATTATTATGAAATTTAGCCAAAAACGCACAAAGTACTAATTAAATCAAATAAATATTAAAAATCATGCAAAAATTATTTTTCTATACACAGTATTCACATAGCATGTGTCACGTATGTTCATGTAAAATTTCGTCAAAAATCTCATTCAAAAAGTATTTTAGATAATTCCTAACGTATTAATCTAATACCAAATACTACTCTAATCACTATGATTCTAGGATAACAACTAGTTACCTGGATCGTCGGAGGCGAGCTGAAAACTTCTGGAAATCCCCACAATAGGCGTGTGACCCTCTTCTTCTTCAAATTCCAAGCACCAAGGATAAGGAAAAAGCCACAAAAACAATTCACGAACAATTATCAAAGAGAAGAAATGAAGAAAATTTGAGAGAATGAAAATGGTGATGATGATGATGATGATGGACGAAAATATTGGAGGATGGCAGCCAAAGGATTCTGATTTTCTAATCAGAATTTGAAGTGAATTAAGAGGTTTAATGAGGTTTTAATTAAAGAAATCATTAAGGGGGGTTATGGGGGTTATAAGGCATCAAAGAGTCTTAAGGAAAACAAAAGAGAAAAGAAAGGAGAAGGCTCTCCTATTACTTCACTTGGCCGGCTGCCCCAAGCCCAAAACACCCACAAAAACTTTCGGCCCAATTCGACAATGATCCATGCTCCGAAAGCCCGTTACGCGATAAAACGATTAATTCCTAAATCGCGCCTAAACTTTGAAAATACTTAATAATGAAAATAATTCTAATAAATTATAATATAAATATAAATATAATAAACACATTAGCACGCCACATGCGATGCAACATTTCATCACCCAAGTCGGTCCAACAACGTTACAAAAACGCTACGCGACAAAACAGCATCCTAAACGCCTAAACAAATAACGAAATTAATATAACCTTTAAAATAAATAACTAAAAACTTAAAATAAATATATATATAAATATATCACAACATATAAATATATATACACATTTTCACAACACGTTCCAAAATAATCTAAATAATAAATTATTTATTTTTACGAAAAATATCATTTTAAAATAAACTAACACCAAAAATAAAGAGTGAAAATTACGGGGTGTTACATGATGAGTGAGATTTATCTCACTCTTAGGGTAGTATTTGTCTCCCCTCCCCTACTCTCCTATTTGACCTTTTGATGTAGGAATTCGAGTTATTACAAGTTAGGAGCTTAAAAGGGGAGCAAAGATGAGAGCAAAAAGGAGAGACCACAAGTCCGAGCAACCAGGCGCCCGCCCGAGCCCCCCCATCTGCCCTCCCGGGCCCACCATCTGCCAGCCCGGGCTCCTCAGCCCGCCCGAGCATTTCCTTTGCCCGCCCGGGCTCCTGATGTGAGCAAGTTCCTGCGAGTTCGCCTAAAAACTGTCGCACGCCCGGTTGAGTCTCCCGAGCCCGAGTAGCCTGCCCCGCCCAAGCCTTGACCCAGCTCGCCCGTGCCTTGACCCAGCTCGCCCGTGCCTTGTCCCAGCCCGCCCGGGTTACTAATGTCGGCAGTATCCTTCGGCCTGTTTTTGTTTACGATGATGTAATTGGGGGGAGTATAAATACCCCCAAGCCGATTTTAAAGAAAATCCAGATTTTTAGAATCCTTAACTTAGCTACGTAAGTATACTTAAGGTAGGAGAGAGAAAACTTGGCTCAAGAAGTACAATTTGGAGATTGAAAATCAATGAAAAATGATAAATTTCTTTGAAGTTCTTATTTTCTTAGTAATCTTCTCAATCCTTTCTTTCTCTCTCATTAATTTTTATGCATTTCTAGTTTATTATTGGATTTTTTTTACTTTTACCACCTTATAAGTTCAACTTTTTCAAAATAACCACCTTATATGTTTAATTTTTTAAATAACCGCCTTATATCACCAAAAAAGTTTTTAAACTCCTACCACTTAACAGATTATGTGAAGAGAAACGTTAGTGTGGCACTGTTAGTTTAATGCAGTTAACCCTTACCCTGAAATTACGAATTTCCTCCCTTAGAACCATTGTTGCCTCATTTCTTCATCTATTTCACTCTCACTGTTATTTTCTCCATTCAATTACCCCTGCAAAAATGAACCCGTAATCAATTCTTTGCTGTCATCATCTTCCAGCGTTGCACTTGTCGGTGAGTTGACTCAGTTGAAGGTGGTCCCAAAGAATCTTACTGTTTACTGAGTTGAAGGGACCAAAGCAATGTGAAAAACATCGAAAAGGTGCCCTAGTTAAGGTAAACTTCCCTCTTTATTCTTATTTTTACAAGTTACTGTAATGGTTAGTACTAATTGCTTTGAAATTAGAACCCTAATTTTTTTATTGAAGTTTTTGCTTGCAATTGAAAAAAAAAGACACTTCTTTATTGCAATTGAAAACCCTAATTTTCTAAGCCTAGTTGAAGATTGTTTACTTGTTTACTAAATTCAGCATGGTAATTGAAGAACAAAACACATACATCCACTATTAGATTTTACATTCGGGGTAAGTTTGTTGAAACCAAGAAAAAAGGGGAAATTAATGATGCATATAAGGGTGGGTGGATCAGTTCAAAATGTCATGTTCCTGTTAATGAAATAGACTAGCAAATGCTTATTGGATATGTTAACAGTAGCTATCAATGCATTGGGGAGCCATGTCCTGATGTGATTAGGTTTTGGTATAAGGAGGGAGGTCATTACATTAGTGATAGGAAGATTGAAATAATTAATGAGGAGGGGGTGCAGAAATGGTTGAAAACAAGGTATAAATTTGGTTACATTGACATCTTTAATTCTGCTGAATTTATCCAAACTCAGCCCAAGACCAAGCCCAAAATCAAGCCCATGATTGTGTATCCCTACACACCCCAAAAGAAGGTCCCCTGACCCAACAAAGCCAGACCTCTTTCAAGCACACTAGAGTTGAACTTGAACCAAGGAGAAGCCCAAGGTTCATACCATCCCCAAACCCAGGTGACTTAGACTGGAATGATGATGAAGATATTATGCTTATACTTAAACCTACCTTATCAACACCTAGGAGAAAACATGTTACTGTGAAGGGTAAGGAAAAAGTGAATGGTCAGAGTGAGGAGGTTCAATAAAGAGCAGAGAGAGGGCAGGTGAAGAAAGAAGCAAAAGGATCAGGGAAGGGAAAGAGGAAAAAAGCTAAGAAGGCTTTGTTTGCTGTTGAGAATAGTGGTTCCTCAAGTTTTGAGTTCAGTGACCTTAGTATTGAGTGGAAGCCTGGAGAGGAAGAGACATCTATTGATGATGAGAGTGAGTTGTTTGTCCAAGTGAAGTCTGATGCTCTCACAACTGAAGTTTTAGGGAGTTTGGTTGTGGTGAACAGGAGTATCAACTCTGGTAAGACTGCTTTTGAGAGGGATGTTGAGGGAGAAGAGATGAAAATTCAGGAGGAAATAGAAGGAGAGTCTGATGAGCTACGAAGCTTGCCAACATCTAATGAGGAGACAAATCCCAAGAAACCAGTTGTGCTTAGTGTTGGGTTGAAATTTACAAGTGTTGAGGTTGTTAGGAAGGCATTAAGGTTTCATGCTGTGGAGAACAAGTACGACTACTACTTTCTCCACAACCGTGTCGACAGAATAACCACCTATTGCAAGTATAGGTGTGATTGTCCCTCGGAACAAGAAGAAAAGTAAGAGAGTGAAGTGCACTTTTGAAGAGGCATACAAGTGTGGGTTTAAGGTTCGTGTAAAGAAGATGAAATGTGAAAACAACTGGCAGAGCAAAAGTCTTGTTTTCAAACACAATTGTATGGTTAGGAACACCAACTCAAGGATAAGTGCTGAGTATTTAGGGGAAAGGTACTTGGAGGAATGGAGAAGTGATCCAAAATGGAAGCTAAAAGCATTTGCTAAGAAGGTGTTCCTTGACATAGGATTCCATGTGAGCTATGGCAAGCTTTGGCTTGCTAGGGTAAGTGCAAAACTGATAATATATGGGGATGCATCTGAACAATATGCTAGAGTATGGGATTATGCAAAGGCAGTTTTGAAGCACAATCCAAGGAGCAATGTTGTTCTAGCTATTGAAGGAATTTTAAGACTTCCACATTTATTTAGTAGAATGTACATATGCTTGGATGCTTGTAGGAAAGGATATAAGATGGGTTGTAAGCCAATAGTGGTGTTGATGGCTGCCACCTAAAAGGTGCTTATCCTGGACAGTGCTTAGTCGCAGTTGGAAAAGATGGCAACAACATCTTTCCATTTGCCTGGGCTATTGTAGAGGTGGAGAACACTAAAATATAGACTTGGTTCTTAACCCTGTTGATGAAAGATTTGGGTTCAGCAAATGGTGAAGGTTGGTCCTTTATGTCAGACAGACAAAAGGTGAATACAATCTTATACTCACACTTCTTTTGTTTTCATATGTATTCATTGACAATAAATTACACTAACTTGTATTCACTTTTTCTTACAGGGTTTGTTGGAGGCCTTCAGTGTTAGGCATATCTGGGATAACTTCAAGCTCCAATTCAGTGGCACTTTGTATAAGGAATTATTTTGAGATGCTACCAGATCATCTACAAAGGTATAACTCAACTTCACCATCTTTTTAGCCATAAAATCTTAGTTTAGTACATGTTCATTCCCTCATATGTTTTTCTATTGTACTTAAGGTGATATTGATGGTTTACATGGATGCTATTAAGTTTATAAGTGAGAATGCTCATGCATATCTTGAAAATATCTCATCTTCTCATTGGTCAAGTCATGTCTTCAAGGCTGATTGCAAGTCTAATTGACATGTTGTTGAACAACTTGTGTGAGACTTTCAATGCAGTCTTCAAGGATGCAAGGGATAAACCAATCCTCACTCAAATGGAGTAGATGAGGAGGTATATCATGAAAATAACGTATGAGAAATGGGAAGGAGCACAAAAGTATGAAGGAAGATTCACGCCCTATGTCAAGGGTATATTTGAAAAGTTAGAGAAAAGCCAGCTAGAGCAGCCATTATCAGTCCCTCAAGACTAGGGGTTTTTCAGGTTGACTTTCGCGGTGATCAATTTGTAGTGAGCTTGATTGACAAAAGTTGCACATGCTATCAGTGGGAGTTGACTGGAATTCCACGTGTACATGCTTTGCATGTATTCTACACAAGAGAGAGAATCTGGAGAATTATGTACATGAGGCATACAGCAGGTACTTTCCTCAGTCCCTTATACTTATTTTTTTCAACTTATATGAGACTCAAACTTAAATAACTATGCATATGTTGACCATGTTTCACTAGAGGAAAAAGGGCCAAGGGCTGCGGTCAACAGTGGCCTAAGGGTTGCGTTTTTTTATCGCAGCCCTTAACAATTTTGAAGGGCTGTAGTTATTGACCACAACCCTTTATAAATAAGGGATGCAATTTTTGCTAAAAACCGCCGCCCTTAACCCATTAAGGGTTGCAGTTTTTAGCAAAAACCGCAGCCCTTGTAACCCTTTTTTGCCTTTTTATGCCAAATTGACACACACACATCTATATATAGATAGAAATTAAAGTTTTTATACAAAGTATGCTCATAATATAATATAGACAAAGATATTACTTGAGAAAAGTTCCTCATAGAATATGGTAAAAGGTCGGCCTTTTTGATACGCAGCATTATTCTCTTGTGCTCATCAACCTCCCATACAAACAACCCTATTAATTCGTCCACTTGGACCCCTCATAACAAGAGCAGAATCATTGGTCTCTGCTAAATAATATGAGCAAAAAGAGTGAGAAGAGAAAATAAGAAGTATATTATCTACATACACATATAAATAGGAAGTTACGCTAAGAAAAGCACAACCTACATGCTGCGACCACGAAACCACTACCCAATGAAAAAGACAAGGGTAAGCTTAGTCTCTTAGCTACATCTCATATTCTCATTGACTCATTCCCATCATATTTAGCACCAGGATCAACAAAGAAGGAAACAATGTGCTTCTTTAGCAAAGTGTAGCCTAAAACCGTGTGAAGCCGTAATATATCAGCTCCCTAGTATTTGTGCTCCATATAGTGACTTAATAATAAACCAGCAAACTCAAGCACTAAACACCACGTTTGGACTTCTCATGATTCCGTTATTTTCCAAAAAATTTGAACTCTTCAAAGTAACTTCGATTAATTTCATATAACTATATTGGGATTAATTCATTGTGTTGTAATTAGTAGTATTGGGCTCACTTATTATATGTATTTTGGTGTAAACATTAGAGCCCACTTCTGTAATTACTAGGTTGTATATATAGCCTTTCCTCGCAAATATGAACTTAAGGGAAAATATTGTTTCCTTACATGGTATCAGGCTAGAAGATACGGCTAGGTCTTCTCTACTCTCTCATCACCATGGCTGTTGGTGAAGGCTCTAATACTGGGACGAAACTTGATCCTTCGTCTCCCTATTTTCTGAGTTCGAATGACAATCCCGGCCACTCCATTACCACTGTTGTTTTTCGTGGTGATAACTATGAAGAATGGTCGCGCTCGATGCGGCTATCCTTGCAAGGTAAACGGAAATTTGGGTTTATTGATGGACAAATCACTAAACCCACCGACAAGGACAAGTTAGAAGATTGGAAGTGCGTTCAATCGATGCTTGTCCAATGGATTTTGATGACCATTAATTCCTCTATCAAGAAGACGATCCCTTTTTTTGAAGAAGCAAAACCTCTCTGGGATGTGTTGAAGAGGCGTTTTGATGTTGGTACGGGTCCCCGCAAGCGCCAGAGATCAAAGCCGCTTTGGCCGAGTGTCGCAAACCAAGACGATGTCCGTATCTCGAATATTTTGGACTCGCTTCAACCTTTGTGGGATGCTTTGGCCACGTACAATCCACCTCCACGATGCAAGTGTGGATTGTGCACTTGTAATTAAGGTGAACAATTTCAGCAGATGGTGGATGAAGAAAGGTTTCATGATTTCATTTATGGTATTAATGGTGAACTCTATGGCACTGCTCGCTCATCTCTTTTGGCACAAGACCCTACTCCGTCCCTTGATCGTGCCTATCAAACCATGCTCCAAGAAGAGCGGTTGCGCTCGTCTTCTCGTCCTCCTCTTGATCGTGATGACGTGATGACTCTTGCTGTAAAAACGCAATTTCGAGGTAACTCTCGCTCAGATTATCGTGATAAATCCACTCTTTTTTGTTCCTTTTGTCATCGCACCGGACATGAAGTTGATAATTGTTTCACTAAATCTGGGAATTACCCGGATTGGTGGGAGTCTCGGAATCGACGCGGGGCTGGACGTGGTCGTGGGACAGTCGGGTCAAGTGGGTCGAGTGGTGTACCCACCGGTGGCAAGCGTGGGCGGGGATCGGCCACTCGCGGCGTGTACAAGTAGGGGACGCAACAGTCCCGCCGAGGTGAGAAACACCGTGGCTGCTGTGGGCAGCAGTGGTGCCTCCTCACACGTTCAACCTGATGGTCTTAAAGGTCTTACATCAGACCAGTGGCAACAACTTTTAACTTTGCTTGGTAATTCTACTCCTAAGCCTACTGATGATAGGTTAATTGGTAAGTCTTTTGCCCATCCTTGGATTATTGATACTGGAGCTTCTATGCATGTTACTGGTGATATTACTCTTTTGAGTCATTTGATTGATATGCCGGAGTGTCCAGTGGGTCTTCCTGATGGCAATAAAACCTTTGCTACTAAGTGTGGACAAGTTTATTTGGCTCGTGGTTTGGTGTTGAAAAATGTATTATATGTCCCGAAGTTGAATTGCAATTTAATTTCTGTCTCTCATCTTGCTGATGATTTAAATTGTGTTGTACAATTCACCAATAATTTGTGCGTTATACAGGACCACACTTCGAGGACCCTGATTGGAGTAGGTGAACGGAGGGATGGACTGTATTACTTTCGTGATGTTCCAAATATTCAAGCTTTGAGTGTTGATGGGGCGGTATCTCCGACATTGTGGCATCAACGAATGGGGCATCCCTCTGATAAAGTAGTTCGCCCTCCCTTTTGTTACTAGTTCTAGTATTATTTTGAATAAAGCTTGTGATATTTGTCATCAAGCAAAACAAACTAGAGATAAATTTACTACTAGTGAGAGTCGAGCTACTCGATGTTTTGAGATGATACATTGTGATCTTTGGGGGCCATATCATACGCCTTCTTCTTGTGGTGCTAGATATTTTTTTACTCTAGTTGATGATTTTTCGAGAGCTGTTTGGGTGATTTTATTGCTTGATAAAACAGAGGTTAATAAAATGTTTCATTCTTTCTTTGCTATGATCGACAGACAATTTAGTGCCAAAGTTAAGATTGTTAGAAGTGACAATGGTACTGAATTTAATTGCATGAAAGAATATTTTGTGGAAAATGGCATTATCTTCCAGACCTCATGTGTAGCTACACCTCAGCAGAATGGTCGGGTGGAGCGTAAACACCGTCACATTTTAAATGTGGCTCGTGCTTTGCGTTTTGGGGTGATCTTCCTATTGAGTTTTGGGGAGAGTGTGCTTTGGGTGCCGGTTTTTTGATCAATCGTACCCCCTTCCCGTGTCCTTGATTATAAAACTCCCTATGAATTGTTGTATGGTGTTACCCCTTCCTATGCCGATTTGCGTGTCTTTGGTTGTCTCTGCTATGCCCATAATCACAAAACGAAAAGTGATAAATTTACGAGTCGGAGTCGTAAATGTGTTTTTGTTGGTTATCCAAGTGGTAAGAAGGGGTGGAAATTATTTGATATTGCAACAGGTGAATTTTTTGTGTCCCGAGATGTCACATTCTATGAACAAGAATTCCCCTATTCAATTATGTTACCCGACTCTCCTCCTTCTACCTCTGTTTCCTTACCCTTGATTGGTGGTGATGATGACTTTGTTTATGAGGACTTTGAGTTCCCTAGTGGTGATCCTATTTTAGATACTAATGTTTCTGCTACACCTACTCTTGGTGTTCTTTGGGCGATATACAACGAGATGAGGTCGTTGGTAGTGTCACGCAGGCCACTACAGAGGGGGGTGGTACCGGTGTTGTGGGGGTAACGGAAGAGTTGGAGTTGGAAATTGTGGAGTTATCTGCAGGTGGTACTGAACTTGGGCGTGGCAAACGTTCTAAAGTTCCTTCGATCAAGTTGAAAGATTATGTTACTAATACTGTTCGAAAGTTGAGTCCATCCCCATCTTCCCGTTCCTCTACTTCACATCATTCCTCAGGTATGTTTTATCCTATAGCACATTTTGTGAATTGTGACCGATTTTCTATGGGACACGAGAATTTTCTTGCAATGTGGACAAAGTACGTAACCTCGATCTTTTAAGCAAGCTATGAAGGATCCTGGTTGGAGAAAGGTGATGCAGAAAGAAATTGAGGCCCTTGAAGGAAACGGCACTTGGAGTATGGAGACTCTTCCTCCTGGGAAACGTGCCCTTGGTAGTAGATGGGTGTACAAGATAAAGTACCATTCAGATGGGAGCATTGAGCGCTTTAAGGCACGATTGGTGGTATTTGGCAATCATCAGGTTGCTGGGATAGATTATACTGACACTTTTGCTCCTGTGGCCAAGATGACTACTGTTCGTGCTTTTCTTGCTGTTGCTACAGCTAAGAATTGGGAATTGCATCAGATGGATGTTCATAATGCATTTTTGCATGGAGATTTATCAGAAGAAGTTTATATGAAGTTACCCCCTGGTTTTCAGAGTACCACCTCAAATCAAGTATGCAGATTGCGGAAGTCTCTCTATGGTCTGAAACAGGCACCACGTTGTTGGTTCGCAAAATTAGCCACTTCTCTACGCCAAATGGATTTACACAAATTCTATTCTGATTATTCTCTATTTACTCTGTGCACGGGTAAGACTCAACTTAATGTACTCATTTATGTTGATGACTTGATTGTTTCTGGGAATGATTCCGCTGCCCTTACTGCTTTTAAGAGCTATTTGAGTTCTTGTTTTCATATGAAAGATCTTGGTATCTTGAAGTATTTTTTGGGTATTGAGGTTGCCCGTAATCCGGAGGGTATTTTTCTCTGTCAACGCAAATATACTCTCGATATTATTTCGAAAGCAGGGTTACTTGGCGCCAAACCGGCAACCTTTCCTATGGAGCAGAATCACAAATTGGGTAGTTCTGTGAGTCCTCTTTTTGCTAATGTGGAGCAATATCGTAGACTGGTTGGGCGTCTCATCTATCTTGCTTTTACTCGCCCTGATTTGGCGTATGCCGTTCATATTCTCTCCCAATTCTTGCATGCACCACGTCAAGATCATTGGGATGCAAACTTTACGTGTTGTTCGCTACTTAAAAAATAGCCCAGGTCAGGGCATTCTGTTACGTGCCGATTGTGATTTGACAGTTTCAGGTTGGTGTGACTCTGATTGGGCAAGTTGCCCTCTCACTCGTCGCTCTGTTTCTGGTTGGTTGGTCTTTCTTGGGAGGTCCCCTGTCTCTTGGAAAACGAAAAAGCAAATTACGGTCTCGCGCTCATCTACGGAGGCCGAATATCGCTCTATGGCGGCCTTGACTTGTGAGTTAAAATGGTTAAAGGGTCTTCTTGCTAGTCTTGGGGTTGATCATCCCAAAGTTATGTCTTTGTATTGTGATAGTCAGTCGGCATTGTATCTTGCTCAAAACCCTATTTTTCATGAGCGCACGAAGCATATTGAGGTTGATTGTCATTTTCTGCGCGATGCTATTAAGGATGGCACAATTAGTCCTTCTTACGTTCCTACGAATAGTCAATTAGCGTACATTTTCACTAAGGCCTTGGGTCGTCAACAATTTGAATTTCTCCTTCGCAAGTTGGGCATATGTGATTTACATGCTCCAACTTGAGGGGAGTATTGGGATTAATTCATTGTGTTGTAATTAGTAGTATTGGGCTCACTTATTATATGTATTTTGGTGTAAACATTAGAGCCCACTTCTGTAATTACTAGGTTGTATATATAGCCTTTCCTCAGTAATATGAACTTAAGGGAAAATATTGTTTCCTTACAAACTAACTAAACAATATCCAATATCAGTGTGTTAATATTAAAAAAAACTTAAGGACCAAACACCGCCACGTAATGTACCTCCCATAGTTCAAATCTTAGACGTCTAGAAAAGAAGGCCCGTGGCACGCCTAGGTGAGGGGTGGATACAAGCTGCAATAAATGACTAAAATCACATCCGAAAAGCACTGGGATGCGCGAATCTCCGGTGAGGGTGGGAAGCAAGGACCAAACTCCCATAATATAACTCTGATTCATTTAAAAAAGAAGACATTATACCTGAAGTGAACTTGCCAAAGCATACAATGGCAAATCTCTCTTAACAGCAATTTCATTAGGCGTAAGCAAAGCTAACAACGACTCTTTCAAGGGTTTTAGCAAGACTGGATCGCTGGCTGCTAAAGGCCCCAAATAGGAACATGCAACCTTCAAAGCACTAGAGTGATCACCAAAATCAACCAATTTCAGAAACTCGCCCTCAACACAACAAATAGGCAAGTGCGAAATCTCTCTTAATAAAAGAATAAAAAGGTTGGCATAAGTAGCACAATATTTCGGAAAAAGAAAAAGATATATATTACCTGCTTCAGTTGGAAAAGCAACGTGGAATTCTGTTGAAAAAATTCAGGGTCCAACGCATTTACTTCTTCAACCACCTCAGCAGCCATACCTCTATCAGCTAGATCCTTTATATTCGGAACAGTCTCGCATTTATCCTCTTTGTTGTAGGTTAAATATGAAGGACTGTATTTTTTGAAAGCCTACACGAACATCACTTTACTATAATTAGATACATGCAGATGATAGATATCAGAGACGTGTTCATATGTCCTTCAATAACACAACAACTACCTCTGGTTTGCTACTCTCATTAGAATGTACGTGTAGGCGTGATTTTATTTCGCCTACGCGGTGTGAGCACGTATTTGAGTACCCCATTGTTAATGTTTTATAAATTCGAAGTCGCCAACAAGTCTTTAAAGGAAGACTCATAAACCAAATTGGACATTTGGGAAACTGAAGGGACAACTGCGGGCCTTATCCAATGTAGATTTTCCCGTCCTGACTTCATAGATGGTCAATGACCCAAAGTTTGGGTTCGGGGGTGAGGGTAAGAATATGGTCATAATGAACCATGTTCGCCCATTGATGGCCTCTACTAAATATCGATTCATTACAAAGTTTATGCAAAACAACAACCATATAATATTTTGAGCACCCTAAGAAAGATTAGTCTAGGTTAGTTCAAGAAACACATAAAATACTATTTTTTTAGTGACAAGTTATTAAGCAATCAATTTACAAGCTACCTAGCAGGTTGTCCATATTATCTGATTTAGTTAGAACAGTTCTTTTGGGTCTTGTTTAACAATAATATACAAGGTGATGAATATTGCAATCAGGCATAAAAAATAACATGTTCATGAATACTAAATAAAAATAAGAAAATAAATATTGCAGGGAGTTAGTATAATATACAACACTTACAGTCGCAGGAACACGTACGTTAACAATCTAAATCACGAAAAAAATGTTAGTAACTTCAAAAAAAAAAAAAGTTTGTTAATTTAGTTGACCCTCAGAAATTATACCACCGTTTGAGGTCGTTGATTTGTACGGATCTTGGATCGGGTTGTTGTACGAGTCTTATAAAAAAGATTTGTTGTTTACGTCAGGTAAGAATAATGTTCTTGTATTTGTTTTGTAAACTTGTTGTTGTAAGACTAGGTGGAGGAGTATTAGTGCCGTGAGATGTGATAAAAAATAGATGAGTGATGTTAGTGATTTGGTATTTGATAATTAATATTAGGCAGGAAACTAAGAGGATGAAAGAGGCTGATGATGAGCGTGGCTTGTGATTAGATGCTGCCAAAGATTCAAGTGATGATGATTTAGAGGTATTAGGTGTTAGTTTATAGTTGCAGCGTGGGATTTTGTTAGGAGTGTAATTTTTATTAGGCGAGGGAGATTGTATGGAGTGAGAAGTATGCGTGTGATGATGATGAGATGATGAAGAATTATTGAATTATGGCGGTGGAGTTTACGAAGGCTGTGAGAATTATTTTGTGCCGTGAGGTTGAGAGGTGTGCCATGAAAGGATTGTCGTGTGTTCCATTAGATGGAGGACTAAGATGATATATATATATATATATATATATATATATATATAGGTTTAGGTAATTAGGATGCAATAGGTTTTCGGAACCTAATAGGTCTCTAAAAGATTTTTATTAAAAAGATTTTAGAAAAGAGTTATTTAAAAACACTTTAGAGAAAGATGATTTATATAAAAAGATATTTTTATTAACAAAACTAATCAATATAATTAATTAATTTTATTAATTAAATTGGGCTAGAAAAGGGGTTTTAGAAAATTAGGCTTTCATAAAAATGTTTTTAAAAGGTTTTCAAAACATGGGTTTTTAAAACATTTTAGAAAGTGGACTTAGTAAATCTATTTATAAAAAAGGTTTTCGGACATGGGTTAATAAAAAGGTTTGAATATGGTTTTGGCCTTAAAATATTTTATTTTAGACTCATTCTTTATTCTTTCCTTGATCCGGACCAATTAGAGCGGGTTATTAGTCATCATACTAAGATTAAATGGGAGACACGATTATGTGTCTACAGTACGCTAGCAGGAAAATTATCAAAGCACAAGAGAACAATGCTAAAAATTAAAGTAGGAGAGGAGAGAGAAACACAAATCCAGTAGCTAAGAGCTAATAATAACATCAATTATTTCGAATGTCGAAATTCAAGAGCTCTTAGTCCAGGAAAGAGACTTTCGGAAAGTTCCATTACCAGGAGGTAGTACCCTTCGTTGACTCAAATGCAATAAGAATTAACGTCTATAGATCAAAGAATCCCTGGAATGAATGAATGAATGAGAGTCCTCTTTGGTGCAAAGTAACCAATTAATGAAATGGTAATGAAGTTTGCGTATAATTTAACACGGATTGTCTCTTGTGTATGTCCAAGGTAATAAATGTCCACAAGCAAAATAGTGCTTTTCTTCAAAAATTCTCATTACCACTTCTTAACACCTTAATATAAGAAATATCAACTACATAATAGAGGCAAACAGCTAACCATCCAGTAATATCAATCATTACAAACTTCTTTATTGCTCACATGAGACATAAAAGGTAGTCATTCGTCAATCTGAAGCCACATTATCAACCCTCATCCCACCCATTTGTCAAATTTCACTAAATCCACGCTAATCTTCTAAACAATATCAATCATCTAATTTCAAAATATCATGAAGGGAAATTCAGGTCAAACAAAGAACAACAACAAAAATCAACTTTTACTAAGTAAAAATAACAGGCCTAAACAATCAAACAAGTAGATTCATTACAGGAATCAATAAAACAAAAATGACCCACATAACATCAGATCAGGCAAAATCAATCATACCTACACGAAATTAAACACTTTTTAGATCTATACAGTAGATAAACTCAATAAAAAAACCCAAAAAGAAAAGAAAACAACCTGAGGAAAAGAGGAACTTTAAACAATCAAACAAGGTAGCACGCTACAACAACGCCGACAGAGGAGAGCTAAGAACATGCAGTGGTGAGTAGCGGCTCTGCAGCAACGAACACCAACACCAGGAGGAACAACGACGGCACCACGAGTGCAAGCAATAACAGCAGCGGCAGCACCAGCGCGCAAGCGACGCGCGAAGACGGAAAAGGAAACACGAGCAGGGGAGGGGAAAGGCGGCGACGGGAAGAAGAGCAGGCTGACGGGAAGGGGAGGGAAAAGGCGGCGACGCTGACGGAGGAGAGTAGATGGGAGGGGGAAAGGAGAGAGAAAGAGAGGGAGTTCATGAACGCGGGTTGGGAATGAAAAGGAGCGAAGTTTAATTAGGGTAAGAAGAATTAAGAGACAAAAGGGCTGGGAGTTTCTAATTCACCGCAGCCCTTGAATTAAGGGATGCAGTTAGCCTAAAAATCGCATCCCCTTAATGATAAAGAGCTGCGGTTTGGGGTTAATCGCAACCCTTTAGTTCCCAACTTAGCTTTATTTTTTCGCGGGTAGATTAAGCGTTGCGTTTATGTTAAAACCGCAGTCCTTTTACTGCATTCCTAGACCTTTTTTCCTCTAGTGTTTCAGGGACACTTACCTAAAGGCTTATGCACCAGTTATTAAGCCAATTCCTGGTCCTAAGCATTGGGAGAAGGTGAACCTACCACAACCCCTTCCACCAACATACAAAAAAAATGCCAGGGAGGCCATCTCTCAAGAAAAGGAAGAAGGTAAAAGGTGCGGGGCCAAAGCACCAAGTTTAAAGGGTGAAGAGGGAAAACAAGTGTGGAAACTATGGCAAGCTTGGCCACAATAAAAGGGGTTGCAAAGGCAAGAGGGAAACAAATCAACAACAAGTACCAACTAAACCAGGTGGGAAGCCAGCTAGCAATTCATAGTGGGTTGTTGCACAAAGGAAAAACAAGACATGTAGAGTTGCTGATACCCAACCATACCAGGAAGCATCCTCAAGCAACCCACCCCAATCCCAACTAACACATCAACATACACCAATCTACACCAAGAAGAAAGCAGTTAAAGCAAGTGCCACCAAACCCACCAACAACCATCATCAAGCACTCAACCTGTCAGTATCACCACTGCTAGCAACATAACCGTGGGAGTTCTTTTTAGAGAGAAACTGCAAACCAGGTCAATGACCAAAAAGTTATGATGTCTTTTGCTTGTACTTCTATTTTAGTAGAACAATATGGTTTGTCTTTTAGTTATATGCCAACTGTTGGCATGTACCATTTTTAATTATGGGTGTACTTCTTCCCCACCCCCACCCTTTTGGAACAATTGGCATTTGAAAATGCTATGTTGGTTTAGAGACAAAGGTTCCCTGTTTTTGCATGAGTTGTAATGGTTTACAAAACATTCAGCTCAAAGTATATATATTGCAGATTCAAGGCTCCAATTGATGCAGCAAAGTTATTGATCATCTTCATTCATAATATTCAAACAGGTTCCACAAACATGTTAGCAAAATCCACCCATTACAACCTCCAACCAACAACCACATATATCACAAACCTCACCCCCCAACATTTAACTAAACAAAGTTACAAGCACAACAACATTGACTAAGACAAGAAATAATGATCCTGCAACCAGATACTTTGGAATGCCCTTGACCCCCTTTTTGTTTCCTTCCTTCATGAGCTGCTTCATCTCTGCCCTCATTGCCTTGCATTTCACCTTCAAGGTATTATTTTCAGTCTATAAGCATCTTCTTTGGCCACACAGGTTATTCACCTCATTCCTAAGCATGGCAACATCATTTTGAAGAAGCTTTTTGTCAAGTAACAGTTGGTTAGTGACATCCCTCTGCCAATCCTCAATATTCTTATCCACCCATCTGGAGAACATGCAACCTAGTTTGTTAGGATTGCCATGTTCATAGAATTTGCATCCCCTAAACCTTCTCCATGGGTTGTCAGTTGTGTTGTAGCCTAAATAAATCAACGACGCTCTTAGAGACACGTGGATCCATCAGGATCAAACACGTGTCCCATCAAAGGAAGTAAAAAAGAGTGGTTTAGCCATTGGGTCTTAATGAGAAAGGAGAAAGAGCCCGCCTTTTGGCCTAAAGGATATTCCAGGCCCAAATCCCTAAAAATAGCTACAGGTGATTGGTTGATGATCCACCCCCAATCACAGCCTGCTACGTGTCATGATTTGATTGCTTAGCCAATCAGGTGCCCCTATTCTAGGGTAACCTAAAAAGGCAGCAATCATATCTCAAACACTATAAATACTCCCCCTGAAATAAGGAGAAAGGTAATTCATTTGAACAGTGTAAACTTACTCTGTGAAAATACTCTCTCACTTTATCTCTCTATCTCTACTTTTCCTTCTCACTCCTGATACCTGACTTAAGCTTCGAAGGGGGAACCACCACCCAAACCTCCAGGGTAGGTCCCTTTTTTTACAGGTTTGGGAACGGAGCTCAGGTTCAGATTTATCTGATTTGGACATCGTTGCACAAGTCTCCAATTGAAGAACATCTTGAGGGATAGTAGTTTACTTGCCAGCCAAGGAGACTAAACATTTGACGCCGTTTGTGGGGAGACCTAACGATGACTGATTGTCACTTGTCCAATGTGGCAATGAATCGAAGTTTTCAAGTTCAAGTTGAAGATACCGTAGACGATGAAAGACCACCTCGAGGGAGGGATAGACCTCCGTCCATCATCAATGTCCCTGGTCAGAGCCGTGAGCCTGTTATTCAGGAAAACCTTGAACGTCCACTGACTGCTGCCCATCTGGAAAACGTCCTGAATGATTTTCAGACTAAGATGTCAGCAGTCGTCCAGGAACAGATCAAAAGCAACATGCTATTTTTCCAAGTTAATCCAGATCCAGCTACTAACAATCTAGCTCCTCTTAGAGGGCGTTCCCAGGAAAATCGTCCAGGTTTAAGCTGACCCACTCATCAGGAACCCTCTAGGAGGACAGCCAGAGAAAAGTAGCCAGAAGGCAGTGAGCAGCGGAGGAAGATGGACTGGAACCTGGTGGTTGGGACCCAGGAAGATACTTAGAGGCAAAGAAAGCAGCTGCATTACAACGGTCGGCCACTAGGTCTACGCCGTATTTGAGGAATCCCCCTTTGAGGTTACCGTCCAGAACATAAGGAAGAAGTCCGGGCCCTTCTCTTGTTCGTCCAAGACAAGAGAAAACGGTGGTACATCCAATGGTTTATAGGCGTCCAGCCCCTGCGAGCACTTCATCCAATCCTGTGTTGAAAGAGTATCGTAAGGAGTTCATACCCATTGAGGGACAGCTAGGAGCTCTCCGGATCAACTGGCCAACCCCATTCTTGGTCAGGATCATGGAGGTGCCCCCCTCCCAAAGGTAAAACTCCCTACCATATAACCTTTTGATGGAACAACCGATCCAGACGATCATATATCCGCTTATAAGCATCAGATGTATGTCCAAGCAGTAGATGATGCTACTTGGTGCAAGAACATCCCGGCTACTCTGAAGGGAGTAGCTTAGAAGTGGTTTAACAATCTCCCCCCTAATTCAGTCAATAATTTCACTGAACTCAGTTATCTATTCACTAGTCACTTTGTTGCCAATCGGCAAGAACAAAAAACGAGCATGCACTTGGGTAAGGTCGTCCAAGGACTAAAAGAAGCCCTTAGAAGTTTTGTTAAGAGATTTAATCTAGAAGCCCTGCAGATTCAAGATCTCAATGCTGGTGTGGCCTTTGACACCTTCATCAGGGGGCTCAGGCCAGGAAGTTTTAAGTTTGATCTTGTAAAGAAGAAAATCACTACTCTTGCAGAAGCATTGAAAGAGGCCGAAACATTTATACACCCCACCGAAGTATATGCCGAAGCAAAGCACCCTTAGTCCAAGAAGCCTGAGGAGGTAGCTCAGCCAAAGAAGAGCAATCCTAAAAAGGCTGAGACTTGGGCTATAACCTCTACAACTACTTCGTCTAGGCGGGAAAAGAGGAAAGAATCTGAATCTTCGGTTGATCCCATAGAGTTTAGCAATGACCAATACTCCATCCTTATGGAGATAAAGGATCAATTTGAGCTCAAGGCTCCAGCTGAGATGAAGACTCCTTACCGGAACAGAGACAAGAGCAAGTACTGTCATTTTCATAAAGACTGTGGCCATGAGACCAACGAATATAAACACCTTAACAGGGCTTTGGAAGATTTAGCCCGAAAAGGAAAGATGAACTCATTTTACCCCAAGGGGGAAGGAAGTTCCAAAGGAAGGATGATCATCAGAGCAAGAAGAAAGAAAGTGAGAGCACTGATGAGGATGTTGTTCTTGTCATCTCAGGAGGATTTGCAGCTGGAGGACCAACCAATAGGGGGCACAAAAACTATCTCAGGGAGCTCGGCCAAATTTTGTTGACTGACCAGACAAAGGCTGAGCCATTCCCAAAAGTGGTAGTCAGTGAACAAGACCGGGGGAAGCTGAGAACCCCCCATGATGACCCCTTGGTTGTGGAGATGAAGATAGCAAACCTGAGAGTAAGAAGGATTCTAATTGACACTGGAAGTTCCACGGACATCATAAGTGCAGATTGCTTGTCTAGATTGAAGTGTGATGAGAAGAACTTGGTTCCCGTCCACCATCCAATCATTGGGTTTGGGGGAGGAATTATTCACCCTATGAGGACAGTTACGTTGCCCGTCCGAGTTGTGGAGAAGGAGGCCTCCCGGACGTTGTTCATCAAGTTCCTGGTCGTCCGAGACCTGACAGCGTATAATGTCATACTTGGGCGACCAACTCTGAATCATGTTAAGGCAGTGATAGTCACTCACCTGATGCTCATGAAGTTTTAATGTGATGGTGGACAAATTGGTTCTTTGTATGGAGACCAACAGGCGGCCAGAGAATGTTACTTAACCACTTTGAAACCATCATCTTGGAAAGTAGAGAAGCAAGACCAGACGAAGGTCGCTGGCGAAGGGAAAGCGGCTGAACTTGTAAAGGACCAAGTGGCCTCTCTGAGAATGACAATTGAAAGTCCTCAGACGCAGGTTGCTTCCTCAAGGAAAATGTCCGAAAACCTTCCCATCAAGAAAAGAAAATATGTGCCCGTCAAGGAAGAGCCCCCCTCGTCTGGAGAAGTTATGGCCATTATGGGCGTGGCACTTGAACGTCCAGAGCATGTGGAGGCCCAAAAAGATATTTGTTTGGATGAAGCTCGTCCACAAAGAACCTTGAAGATTGAATCTTCTCTCTCCCCTGAGTTGAGGGGCATTTTGATTAACTTGCTCAAAGAATTTCAAGATGTGTTTGCCTACTGCGTTGAAGAAATGCCTGGAATTGATCCAGAGATAGCCGTCTATCGGCTAAATGTTGATCCAAGCTTAAAACCTGTTCGTCAGAAAAAAAGACACTTGGGACCGGCTCGAAACCAGGCGGTCGACCAAGAGGTGCAGAAGTTGTTGGAATCACGATTTATAAGAGAAACTTACTATCCAGAATGGATAGCTAATGTGGTCATGGTACCAAAGCCCAATGGCACATGGAGAATGTGTGTGGACTACACCGATCTTAACAAGGCATGTCCTAAGGACAATTTTCCTTTGCCTAAGTTGGATCGGCTGGTAGATTCCACGGCTGGCCATGCTTTGTTGAACTTCATGGACGCTTATTCGGGATTTCATCAAATACCTATGTGGCCGGAGGACCAAGACAAGACGTCCTTCATCACGGAGAAAGGGTTGTATGGCTGGCTGAGGATGCCTTTTGGCCTCAGAAATGCACCAGCCACTTTCCAAAGATTGATCAACACGGTATTCCAGCCACAACTAGGAAGAAACATGGAAGCATATATAGATGACATGATCGTAAAGAGTCAGCAGGAAGAAGACCACATTGGTGACTTGAGAGAGACCGTTGAAACTCTCAGGAAGTACAAGTTGAAATTGAACCCCAAAAAATGTGTTTTTGGTGTCTTGGCGGGGAAGTTCTTAGGTTTCTTAGTAGATCAGAGGGGAATATAAGCCAATCATGAAAAGATCCAAGCTATTATAGACATGAAGTCCCCGTCAAGGATCAAGGAAGTACATCATCTGACGGGTTGTTTAGCTGCCCTTGGACGTTTCTTGTCTAAGTCAGGAGACAAGTGTCATCATTTTTTCGCTACTATCAAGAAGAAAGCTAAGTTTGAATGGACAGCAGAAGCTGAACAAGCACTTCAGCAGGTCAAGGACCACCTTCGTCAGTTACCTAGGTTGGTCAGTCCAGCCGAGGGGGAAAAACTATTCGTATACTTAGCCGTGTCTCCTCAGACCGTGAGTGCTGTTCTACTGGCCGAAAGAGAGTCAGTACAAATCCCAATATACTTTGTAAGTCATGTGCTCAAGGACGCGGAATGTAGGTACACCTTGGTCGAGAAGTTTGGGCTGGCACTTGTCATGGCCAGCAGGAAGTTGAGGCCTTATTTCTTGGCTCACAGTATACTAGTCTAAACTGACCAACCTTTGAAGCAAGTTCCACAAAAGATGGAAGCTGCTGGACGGATGCTGAAATGGGCTGTTGAACTAAACATGTTTGACATATCTTTTGAACCAAGGAAAGCTATTAAGGGGCAAGCTTTGGCAGATTTTATAGTTGATCTCACTCTGCCAACTATAGAACCAATATCCGATCCGGCCGAAGGAAGGAAGCACTGGACGCTCATGGTAGATGGATCATCCACTGTCAATGGATGTGGGGGCAGGAATCATTTGTCAATCTCCAGAAGGAGATAAATTTGAATATGCACTAAGGTTCCAGTTCCAAGCGTCCAATAATGAAGCTGAGTATGAAGCACTTTTGGCTGGGATCAAGACCTGCTTGCTCGCACCTCGCGAGATTCCTCGCACGGTGCGACCTGCTTGGCTTGGCTTGGCCCAGTTCTTCAGCTCGTGTTGGAAGGCAGAGATCACTCGCACGGTGCGACCAGACTCGCACCTCGCGACCCCTAGGTCGGTCTAAATGTCGGCTGACTTTTGAGCCTTAATATAAATACTAAAGTTTGTTTTTGGACCTAGGGGAACACACACTTGAGGAGAGAGAATATCCAACACTCCATTCTTCTCTTCTTATCTTCTCTTTTTAGTTTTTATTTTCTAGTTTAGTTTTTAGGGATTTCAATTATGGAATTGGCTATTGCTATGCCGATTGTAGCTTGAACCGTTCTTGAACGAGATTAATATGAAGCTTCAAGCATTATTGTGAGATCTTTCCTCTCTATTTAGTTCCTTTGATTATGGTTTAATTTCTATGCTTGCTTTCTATGATTTTTGCATGATTATGCTAGGAATATTACTAGTTTGATTGTGTAATTAATCTAATGCTAGATTTAAGAATAGAATCGGATTGTTTTATTCTTTTATCAATTGGTAGCAAACTAGGAAGTAACTTAGATGCTGATCGTCTTGTTTATTTCTTGGGGAAATTGAATTAACTGTTGAATGTTTATCGCTTGTATGACGTTAGCAGGTCTGTTGGTTCTCTGTGTTTATTGCTGCTATTGGATTGAACTTAGACGCTATCGGACTAGGTTATCCTTTAGTTAGGGTTTTATAGTCACGCTGATCGTGCTATTCAACTAGGAATAAGGAGAACGCGAGATTAATTCTCGACAATAGATAATCATGGAAATAATTAGAGTGGAGGTTCAAGGATCGATAATGAATTGAAGTGGATGTTAATTGGATTCAAGATCTTCCCATAGTGATTTCTCATTTTATTTAGTTGCTAGTTAATTTTAGTTTGTTTAAAAACTCTATTTGAAAACCCCCCTTGTTATTAGGTTACTCGACCTTTAGAGTCATCTCGGTATTGATTCACGCTAGATATTAAACTTGTCCCTCGTTTCCCCTGTGGATACGAACCTTACTTCCCTTCTACATTTAATTGTAAAAGAGAGTAGGAGAAATTTTATCTTTGGCCGGGTGCGGTGCACACGACACACTCGCGCCCGCCCAAATTTTGGCGCCTGTTGCCGGGACACGGTGTTACTAGTTTGTATTTAGTGTGTTTTTGGGTTGTATTGCTTGTGCTCTTTGTTTATGGTTAACACTCGTACTACTAACAAAGAATCTTTGCATTACGATCCCGAATTAGAAGTGACTCTTTTCAGGTGGAGAAACATTCTGCGAGAAAATTTTCAAGAATCATCTTTTAACGTTGAAGTGGAGGAAGAGATGCCTCCGAGAATTGAAACTCGTACCTTGAGGGAGCTCACGGCTCCTAACCTTGATCAACAACCATTGTGCATCTCATTTCCGGCTCTTGATGAAGGCACTAATTTTGAATTGAAATCGGGGTTGATACACTTGCTTCCTTCGTTCCATGGGCTCAATGGAGAAGATCCAAACAAATTTCTTTCGGAGTTTCACGTGGTTTGCACTAGCATGAAACCAAGTGGAGCAAAGGATGAACAAATCAAGTTGAGAGCTTTTCCTTTTGCTTTGAAGGATGGAGCTAAAGATTGGTTATATTATCTTCCTCCTGGTTGCATTTCCACTTGGGTTGAAATGAAGAAGCGATTTCTTGAGAAGTTCTTTCCAGCTTCTAAGTCATCAATATTAAAGAAGGAAATCAGCAATATTGAGCAGAAACACGATGAGTCTTTCTACGAATATTGGGAGAGGTTCAAGAGACTTTGTGCTAGTTGTCCATATCATGGCTATTCTGATGAAGACCTCATTCTGTACTTTTACAATGGTTCTTCTGACGAAGATGTGCGAATGGTGAATGCTGCTAGTGGAGGTTCTTTCATAAACAAAACCCCAACTGCAGCTAGAGAACTCATTGAAGAACTAGCTGAAGGCTCGAGACAGTTCAGTAGAAGATCGAATCATCGTAGAGCAAATGTTGAAAGTCCAGGTTCTAGCTCTTCAAAGGCCGAGGATCAAGTACAAGCTCTTACATCAATGATGCGGGAGTTCATGGTAAAGAACAATAGAGTTCAACAGGTAAAAGCTTGTAGAATTTGTTCTTTAGATCATCATACTGATGTTTGTCCTCAAATGCAAGAAGAATTTAGGGAAGAGGTAAAAGCTGTAGGTTTTCAAGGCCAACAAGCATTACAGAGACATGATCCCTACTCCTATGCTTCCGAGCAAGGGTGGAGAGATCATCCGAACTTCAGATTTGGCAATCAACATCAACAACAAAGATTATAACAGGCCACCACCACATCCTTATCCTAGGCCCCAAGACCAAGACTCGAGCTCTAGCATGTCCACTGAAGGAATGTTAAATGTTTTAACTAAGAATGTGACTAACATGCAGGGTAACATGGTGCAGTTTCAAGAGGAAACTCGATCGAGCATCAAGAACTTGGAGAGCCAAGTAAGCCAAATTGCAGGGAGCCGTAACCAAGTTAGGAGGCTAGGGATTCGGTGAGGTTGCCATCCCAAACGGAACTCAACCCTAAAATGAACGTGAGTGCTATCACATTGCGGAGTGGAGCGGAAATTGCAAGCAAAGAGAGGTTGGTGGTTCGAGACAAAGAGATAGTGGAAGAGGTGATCGAGCATGAACCGACAACAGATAGTAAATCATGGCCACCTCGACAAGAGGAGAAAGTCAAAAATCACCTCCTCCACCATATGAACCAGAGCCACCATTTCCCGAGGCATTGAGAGAAACCCGCAATGCGGAGCGCAACAACGACATTTACGAAGTCTTTCGTAAATATGAGGTAAACATTCCCCTTTTTGATGTTTTAAATCAAGTACCCGGGTATGCTAAGTTCCTTAAAGAATTGTGTACTTCGAAAAGAAAGCAAAAACAAAAGGGAGTGCAAAAAGTGAAGGCTAGCGAGCATGTCTCGGCTATCTTTCAAAAGAAATTACCTCAAAAGTGCAATGACCCGGGCATGTTTACCATCCCATGTACTATAGGTGACACCATGTTTCCTAAAGCCATGTTAGACTTAGGTGCGTCAATTAATGTGATTCCATATTCATTGTATAAGTCTTTGAAACTTGGCAATTTGCATGAAACTGGTGTGGTGATTCAACTAGCTGATAGATCCAATGTTTATCCTAGGGGTAAATTAGAGGATGTGTTAGTTAAGGTTGGGAAATTGCAATTTCCCGCTGATTTTTATGTTACGGAGATGGAACTCGATAAGCATGCCGCCCCCAATCCTTTTGGGACGACCTTTCTTGAAAACATCTTGCACTAAAATTGATGTTTGCGCTGGTTCTTTGACTATGGAGTTTGAGGGAAAGGTAGAGGCATTTGATATAAATGATCCTAAGCTTCTACTTAAGGATGATAGCTCACTTTGCTCTATTAACATTGTTGACTCTGCTTTTGCATGATGTTCTTGATATTGAGCGAGTTGATGAGTTGATGAATGCCGATGAGGTCTTGGTTGAGGATTGTGTGCCTCCTACTAACGTGCAGGTTATGGTGCCCGAGTCGAAAGAGCGGAAAAAGCCTCCTGACTTACCACCTTGTTTTGAAACTGTACCACTAACGATGCATTGCAAGAGTTCTTCGGAATCTGTTTTGCAGGTACTTGAATTGGAGGTTGACATGGAGCCACCATTGTCACACATGGAGCACAAGCCCAATTATTGAGCTCAAGGTACTAAGTCGAGCTAACGACTTTAAACAACAGCGCTTCTCGGGAGGCAACCCGAGACCCCTTTTATTTTCTTTCTTTTCCTTTATTTTCTCATCAAATTTCCACCACCACAACAAATTTTCTTTCACCCACCGCCCACCCACTAAAAAGATCCACAACCAATCTTAATCCGCTTGGAACCAAAATCCACAAAAGAAAACCCGTTGGGAGGACTTCAATAGCTAGGAGTTGGTAACACTAGAGGATTGAGATTGTTAATGTATCTTTTCGATCTCTTAAGCTAGGTGAAAATCTCACAAATTCAAAACTTTTGAACTTGTCATTTGTTTGAGTGATTCGAGGGAGAAGGTTGTGAGTTGAGTTATGAGATTTGAGTTGGTGTTGTTAAGAAATTTGAGTTTGACGGATTGCTTTTCATGAGTTTTGAGAATTCGATCTTCGATTTACCCGATTTTCAAATTTCTCCCCTTTTTCAGTTTACTTTTTCTTTTAATTGTCGACACATTGAGGACAATGTGTAGTTTAAGTAGGGGGGAGGGTATTCTCATTCTCATGTATCTATGTTGTATATATTACTTTCAATTTGAAAAAAATGAAAATGAAAAAAAAAAAATGAAAAATAAAAAAATATAAAAAAAAAGTGATGAAATGAAACCCGCCGAGTTGAAAACCCACAAGGGTGGGCGACTCGGGCAAAATTGGGGGCTCGGATAGGTCGAAAACCCGAAAAGGCGGCCTATGCAAAAAAGAGCTAGCTGAGCGGGTAAGATGGTGAGATGCAACCAAAAAGAAATGTGTGAAGCTAGGATGAAAACCCGAAAGGGCTCCTAGGCAAAATGAGAGATTAAGAGAGAATTTTGTACTTTGAAAACTCATTTGCCGGAGATGGTGTCATAAGGTGGAAAGCGTTTTCGGGTTGGGTTAGTGAATTCATCCTTTGTTTTGTGAAGATTTGTTTTGGCTTTCACATTCTTTTGGTTGATTGTTTATTTTTGGGAGTAAGCATGGAATTTATCCCTTTTTGTCTTCATTCCATGGCTTGCTATTTTAAATTAGTTGTTGTAGTAGTAGTTTTAGTTTATCTTTTGAGGTTTTAGGCGAGCTGTCATTTTCATTGTGGCGTTTGAGTGAGTTCAACTCCTTTGAGATCCTTCAGGATTTGAGCTCACATTTTGGTTGTCGTTTGCTGGTTATTGTTGTTGTTACATCTTTATATATTTCAGGTGAGCTTGAATCTAAGTGTGGGGGAGTCATCATCCCTTACGTTTAGGTTTTGAGCGGATGTTGTTAAGATGTGATGATGATGATGTAGTTGATGGGGAGTGAAGGTTGGTGTCGTTAGCTTGGGTGATGATTTATTTGGAGATCCTCATTTTGAGTTTACTCGAGGTCGAGTAAAGTTCAAGTGTGGGGGTATTTGATACGCTCAAGTTACACGTAGTATTTACGTAACTTTGGGTGCACTTTGCTAAGGGTTTGATTGTAATTGTTAACATTCGTGTTTTATTTAACTCTTAGCGGAAGTTCGGAGTTTTGCGAGATAATTTGTGTTAACGTCATGTATTCCGAGCTTCCAAGGTGAAGTGCATTTGAGCCGAGCAAAGCCTAAGCATCACCGCAAGCCCAACTACCGCATGCTTGCCTCGCGAACCATGCCAGCCCAGCGAGGCCCAAGAAGACGCCCATCACAACATCATCGCCAAGCAAGCAAGCGATCGCAAGCCCAAGCCTCGCCCATCGCATGCCGCCTCGAAGCAAGCCGCCCACCCGGCCTTCGAAGCACCGCACGCCTGGCGCCGCCAAAAGATGCACGCCCAGCGCGCGAAGCATCGCCAGCCCAGCGCAAGCGCTCGCACCTCGCGAGCATGGTCGCACCTCGCGACCTGCTTGCTCGCACCTCGCGAGATTCCTCGCACGGTGCGACCTCGCTGCTTGGCCCGGTTCTTCGGCTCGTGTTGGAAGGCGAGATCACTCGCACGGTGCGACCAGACTCGCACCTCGCGACCCCTAGGTCGGTCTAAATGCCGGCTGACTTTTGAGCCTTAGTATAAATACTAAAGTTTGTTTTTGGACCTAGGGGAACACACACTTGAGGAGAGAGAATATTTAACACTCCATTCTTCTCTTCTTATCTTCTCTTTTTAGTTTTTATTTTCTAGTTTAGTTTTTAGGGATTTCAATTAGGGAATTGGCTATTGCTATGCCGATTGTAGCTTGAACCGTTCTTGAACGAGATTAATATGAAGCTTCAAGCATTATTGTGAGATCTTTCCTCTCTATTTAGTTCCTTTGATTATGGTTTAATTTCTATGCTTGCTTTCTATGATTTTTGCATGATTATGCTAGGAATATTACTAGTTTGATTGTGTAATTAATCTAATGCTAGATTTAAGAATAGAATCTGATTGTTTTATTCTTTTATCAATTGGTAGCAAACTAGGAAGTAACTTAGATGCTGATCGTCTTGGTTATTTCTTGGGGAAATTGAATTAACTGTTGAATGTTTATCGCTTGTATGACGTTAGCGGTGTCCGTTGGTTCTCTCGTGTTTATTGCTGCTATTGGATTGAACTTAGACGCTATCGGACTAGGTTATCCTTTAGTTAGGGTTTTATAGTCACGCTGATCGTGCTATTCAACTAGGAATAAGGAGAACGCGAGATTAATTCTCGACAATAGATAATCATGGAAATAATTAGAGTGGAGGTTCAAGGATCGATAATGAATTGAAGTGGATGTTAATCGGATTCAAGATCTTCCCATAGTGATTTCTCATTTTATTTAGTTGCTAGTTAATTTTAGTTTGTTTAAAAACTCTATTTGAAAACCCCCCTTGTTATTAGGTTACTCGACCTTTAGAGTCATCTCGGTATTGATTCACGCTAGATATTAAACTTGTCCCTGTTTCCCTGTGGATACGAACCTTACTTCCCTTCTACATTTAATTGTAAAAGAGAGTAGGAGAAATTTATCTTTGACCGGGTGCGGTGCACACGACACACTCGCGCCCGCCCAGCCTACCTTAAAAGAAGATGCCCTTGCTTATGCAAAAAAGTGTGATAGTTGTCAGAAACATGGAAATTTGCATCAGAAGTCGTCCAATTACTTAAATCCTATCTTGTTCCCACTTCCTTTTGCCAAATGGGGCATGGATATTCTAGGACCTTTCCCTGTGGCCGCTGGGCAGAAGAAGTTTGTAACCATAGCTGTGGATAGAAGCTGAAGCAATGCGGGGTATAACAACGAATGATGTCAAGGGCTTCATTTGGAAGAACATTATAACCCGGTTTGGCATGCCGCAGTCCATTGTCTTTGACAATGGTCCACAGTTTGAAACACCAAAGCTGAAAGATTGGTTGGCAGAAAGAGAAATCAAAGCTCACTTTGCTGCAGTCGCCCACCCACAGGCCAATGGGCAAGTAGAGTCGTTCAACAAAATCCTATCAAACAGCATCAAAAGAAAGCTGGACAATGCCAAGGGACTATGGGTTGAAGAACTACAACTGGTGTTATGGTCTATCAGAACCACGGCCAAAAACTCTACAGGAGAGACACCCTTCATGTTGGTTTATGGAACTGAAGTCGTCTTGCCCATTGAGATTGAAGAACCCACCCTGAGAGTCATGATGTACACAGAAGAAGCTAATTGGGCTGCCTTGCGCATGGCTTTGGACCAAGTACCAGAGGTCAGGGGCAATGCGGTATTATGAATGCAATTGTACAAGCTACGAATGGCTTGGGACTTTAACAAGAGAGTCGCTAGACGACCACTTAAGGTAGGGGATTTGGTTCTAAGGAAGATGGAGGTTGTTGGACGAGCTAAGGAGCTGGGTAAGCTGACACCAAATTGGGAAGGACCCCATCTGATAGTTCAGGAAGTGCGAAGCGGAACTTTTTGTCTCCAAGATATGGATGGACGACCAATACAGCGCACTTGGAACTCAGACACATTGAAGAAGTACCACGTCTAACTCAGATAATCGGCAAGAATTTTAAAGTAGTTTGTAATCCCAAGCAACTGCTACGGCACAAAAAAGAGAACTAGAAATGTATACATGTATCTTGGCACTTAGTCAAGCAAAATTCATATAATACAATTTCTATTTTCTCCCTATATTGTTCCTTTATTTTTTACTAAGTTGTTCACTTTGGGGCATTTTTACCACCAGTTAGTCTAGTGGTCTAAAAGTGACGATAACTTAGACAAAATTAAAGAAAATTATAAGCGTCCAAAGAAAAAGCTAAACAAAGGACATCACAACATGGAATGACCAGTTCTCTGACGCACATTGCTTCCTTAAGGAGACCGGCCAAAGTGTAATAAACCTAAAAGGTATATCACACATCTGGTCAACCAAATAATGATAGTCTCTAGTAAGAGAAACATCATGGTCCCTAAAAGGAAGCCGACCAGAAATAAGCAAACCTTAGTAAAGGAATCTTACTTTCGCATGCAAGGTCAGCTAAGTAGTAAAGTCCCTAGTAAGGGCTCCCTACTTCAAGACGAGCATTGCTTCCTCGAGGAAGCCGGCCAAAACATGGCTCGTCCATAAACAGCAAAATATAAATTGCATATAAGTATCTAAGCTCGTCCTAAATGAAAATTTTTATGATTGGCTCGACCAAAGTTGACCGCTCTCCTTCTTGGTACAAAGCTCGTCCAAAATACAAGGACGAGAAGAAGGGGGGATACAGCTAAACCCTTGGAACTTTTAGGACGAGTCTAGTTCGAGGGCCATCCGAAAAACAGGACGAGCCTCAATTATACTTCGCTTATTTGAGGAAAATTTGAAGATCGTCCAAGGACTAGGACGAGACTCATCCTCTGCTTAATTAAGCTCGAAGGCCGTCCGAAAAACAGGACGAGCCTCAATTATACTACGCTAATTTGAGGATAGTTTCAAGATCGTCCAAGGACTAGGATGAGACTCATCCTTTGCCTAATTAAGCTCGAAGGCCGTCCGGAAAATAGGAGGAGCCTCTATTATACATTGTTTATTTGAGAAAAGTTTGAAGTTCGTTCATAATCTAGGACGAGACTCAGTTATACTTTATGATAATTTAAGTGAGATGGCTGAACCAAAAGACAAGCATTGACAAAAGATCATTTCATTAAATGTTCGTCAAAAGAGGGTTACAAACTAGTCTAAAACAAAGAGACTAAGCTACAACGGCGAACAAGCCAAGATACTTAGATAAATAAACCTAAAGCTAGGAACTTTATTCATCAAGAGCTTCTTGGTCGTCCTTAGGAGACTCTTCACCATCCTCCACCTCATCGTCCGAGGAATCAAGGAAGGTAGGAGGCTCCTCCGCAGTCACCATTGCACGGTGGACGCTCTCCTGAAATGCCAGGCGGCGCTCAAAACGAGGAACTTCCTCGGGCGCCGCCAGCATCTCAAAGGCCTTAAGAGCCCAGTCATTGGACGTCTCGATGACCTGGTTAAGGCCCTCCTTGGCGTCGTTGTAGGCTTGGGTCACCTCCCTTGTCAGCCGAGCATTCTGGGCCCTTAGAAGAAGATCATCTCTCCTAAGTTGAGCAGCGGCCAAGAGAGCTGTATTCCTCTCTTCCTTCAGATCGACCGAAACAGCGTCCATGTTCATTTGCCATAGATCCTTCTCGTCAAGTAGTTCATTAATCTTGACGAGATAGTTCTTGTTGCTAGCCTCCAGTTCGGCCGACCGTTTTTCCCAGGCCTCCTGGGATTGACGGTGAAGAGTCTCCGCCATCTGAATGTCGTACATGGCCTTGTCCCCGGCCGTAGTAGCTTGATGGACAAGATGCTTATTTTCCTTCCTAAGCTCTCTCGCCCAGTCCTCAGTTAAAATGTTGCGAGCAAGGAGCTGAAATAACGAAGATCAAGCAAGTCAGTAGACGAGTTACAAAATAAAAAATTAGTACAAGTACAAAAATAAAAATGACAACTGTACCTCGGCAGCAAGTTGTGACATGTAGCCCACATGTCCAGACGACGCTCCCCTCAAGCCCTTTATGTAGGACTCAGGGTAGCATTTGAATAGCTCCTGTTTAAGCCGATCTCGTTCAGCCCTTAACATTTTTGCAAATGCAGCAGAAGAGTCCTCGTCTGAGTCCACTGTAGGGGCAGCCGAAGCTGAAGCAAGTTCCTGCTTCTTATCTGAAAGAGGGGGGGAGTCAGTTCTCTTGATGGGGATGACTACTGCTTGTCGGTTGGACGGACTCATTGAACGTCCACCGACCCGCAGCGTCCTAACAATGTTAGGGTAATATGACTCACCCGAAGATAAGGACGCCGCCCTAATAGATAGCGGCATTTGGAAGACCAGCTTAGCAACTGAGCCGCTGAAGGCTGATCCGTCTTTAGCAGCCGCGTTCGGCTTCTGATCCACCAGCACCAGAGCAGATTCTGGTTTGACCTCAGGTTGATCAGTTGCGTCCAACTGATCAATAGGAACAAGAGTAGAGTCCAGCTCTTTTTCTCCTACTGCCGGGGCATCAGTGGACGGTTCGTCCTTCAGAGTTTTCTCCGTCGGAGGCTGGATAGTTTTTCCTCCAACCCCCTTGCCGGCCGGAGTTGCCTTCTGAATGGATGGCCGTTCAGTCTTCTTCTTCACAAAGCCCTTGGGCTTTTTGGCCAAAGGCTGATCACCAGCCACCGCAGGCCTCTTCTTAGACGAAGAGGACTTCCCAGGCGGGGTCTTATTTGTTGGGGCATTTTTCTGCACAAATGAACAAGTCAGGAAAGTAATCGTCCAAGGGAGACAAAGCTAATATAATGTGTTTTGGACGCACCATGATTGCTAAAGGAGGCCGTCCAACTGAACTCTTGCAGTCCTACTGAACTCTGCACGAGGATTGACCGATGAAGGAAACCGTCCAATCACGAACGCCTTCTTTCTTCAAGGAACCCTCGTCCAAAACCTAAAGATCACCTTGGACGAACCATCCAGGCCCTCGTTCAAGGCCAGCATCAGGTTCAAAGACGAGGATGGACCGATGAAGGAAGCCGTCCAATTATGGATGCCTTCCTTCCTCAAGGAACCCTCGTCCAGAACTTAAAGCTCACCTTGGACGAACCAGCCAGGTCCTCGTCCAAGGGCAGCATCAGGTTCAAAGACGAGGATGGACCGATGAAGGAAGCCGTCCAATTATGGACACCTTCCTTCCTCGAGGAACCCTCGTCCGAAATTTCTTAATTAGACCTTGGACGAATAAGCAAAGACTCCGTCTTCCTTAGACAAAGATCAAGTGTAAAAGGAAGCCGGCCATATGTGGTCGTTTTCCTTCCGTGAAGGACCCCCGTCCAAGGCAAGGAAGATGCTTTAAGACGCCAAGACGTTTTAAAAAAAATATTTTCCAGATTTTCAGCCCTCTTTTCGGCGCTCGTCTTGGCGAACTCCTTCCAAAGGTTATCAGAAAATTTAGACATCCTGATATCGCCCGTGCATGATCTTTTGAGAAGTGCTCTGACTGACTATGCAAAAAAGAAATAAAGGGGTTAGTAAGATACACATTCTGGACAACGCAAATTACTTAGAGTTTTGAAGATATACCTCTATCCTCGGCCAACCGCAAGCCAGCGGCGACCAAGAAGTTATCATAAAACATCTATTTGAAGGGAATCCAATTAGCTGGCCCTTTAAAGGATGGATGATTTGGTCTGGAATACACTTTTACTCTAAAGTATTCCATCACCTCTTCGTCAAATTTATCCTCTAAATCCAAAAAGGACTTCCCTCGTCCAGTATTCATAACGGCCCGGCTATGAACGCGGTACCCCTCGGCGATGTAATCGTTGACCGCTCGGAGAAAAATAAAGTCGGTATTCCAATCATGCATCTTCGAAGGTTTGCCCCAAGAGGTAAGAAAGCCAGGGCGGTTGCAAATGCTGAGCCAAGCTCCGTCCACTGTCCCTGGAACTTTAGACGCATAGTGTATCTCAGAAAAGGCCGGGAGAGAAAGGGTCAGGCCGCGCAACTCGCATACGGCTATGAATGTCAAAATGTTGTGCCAGGCATTTGGCGCCAGTTGGTTATGGCCGACGTTGTAATGCCTTAACACTTGCTCGACAGATATCGTGGAGAGGAAATCTTAACCCCGCGTCCAAGGCTAGCTTCTAGACGGCGAAGTGGTTCTTGGGAGCGCTCAAGATTGTAGCCTCCTTATTGGGAATGATGAAAGAAAAGCTCGGCATGGGCATAACAGTGGATAAGTAGCTGGGATCGGGGCTAATTTTTTCTAACCACCTACGGTTGGCTAAAATAAAACCAGGATCAGAGAGGGGACCTAAGCGTCTCCTAATTTCAGACGAGGTAGTGGAGGGTTCGTCCGATTCTTCAGCGGTGCCGGAATCACCCTCATTATTGCCTTTACCGGCTTCTTCCATATCGATATCCCTACCCGACGGATTAGGCTCAGGATTTGCTTCAAGGTTTTCTTCCTCACTATGTCCAGGGGAAGTAGACCCGGTCAATGGCTGAGCACTCCGGGTCTCCCTCCCTTCTTCTGGAACTCGTCCAGTGGATTCCTCCATCTCAGAGCTATAAGAAGGGAGAATTATTCTTCGTCTTAGACGGGCCGTTTGCTTGACGCGCGCCAGATTACCCTGCACAGGTAAAGACTGGGTCGTCTGACTTTGCCGGCCAAAACCATAAAAATATATACAATCGGCCAGAATAGGCCCAACTCTAGAATGTACCGAAGAAGAAGTACTATCGTATCTAGTGTCAAGGCAAACTCTTGAACGAACAGGATTATTTGACGAAGAAAAGGAATCCATTTTATTGATTTTTTTAGAAAAGAAATAAAGAATAAAGAAAAAAAAGAAAGGATACCTGACAAGCGCTTGGACGATTAGGAGAAGAAAACGGAAGCGGGACGAGCTCACTCTCTCTCCAGAAAAAATATGCAGAGCCTCTCTCTCTAGAAAACTTATCTTAAAGTGTGAAATGATTGAAGTAAGGACAAAAGAGCATATATATAGGGGGGTGAAAAACCTTCTACACCGGTTAAAAGGTGACCGGTAATGATTAAACCGGTTAAATATGACCGATAAAGCCCAAAAAATGGCGCGTCTTTGCCTCTTTTTGAAATTGAGGTAACTTCCTCAGGTAAAAGGGCATTAACCGTCTTGGGGGCAACAGTAAAAACCCTTTTAGGGGCAAATGTTGTAGCCTAAATAAATCAACGGCTCTCTTAGAGACACGTGGATCCATCAGGATCAAACACGTGTCCCATCAAAGGAAGTAAAAAAGAGTGGTTTAGCCATTGGGTCTTACTGAGAAAGGAGTAAGAGCCCACCTTTTGGCCTAAAGGATATTCCAGGCCCAAATCCCTAAAAATGGTTGCAGGTGATTGGTTGATGATCCACCCCCAATCATAGCCTGCTACGTGTCATGATTTGATAGCTTAGCCAATCAGGTGCCCCTATTCTAGGGTAACCTAAAAAGGCAGCAATCATATCTTAAACACTATAAATACTCCCCCTGAAATCAGGAGAAAGGTAATTCATTAGAACAGTGTAAACTTACTCTGTGAAAATACTCTCTCACTTTCTCTCTCTATCTCTACTTTTCCTTCTCACTCCTGATACCTGACTTAAGCTTCGGAGGGGGAACCACCACCCAAACCTCCAGGGTGGGTCCCTTTTTTGCAGGTTTGGGAACGGAGCTCAGGTTCGAATTTATCTGATTTGGACATCGTTACACAAGTTTCCAATTGAAGAACATCTTGAGGGATAATAGTTTACTTGCCAGCCAAGGAAAGACCAAACAAGTTGTCCATGCATTTAATTTTGCAGCTGGAACACCACAATCACACCTAACAACTTCTTCTCCTATGGATTTTTGTTTTGAGGAAGACATTTAACCTAATCAATCAAATAATTTAAGTAAACAAATTAATTTGCATTCATGAGCTATTCCCAACATTTTAGAAACCCTAATTGACGAAATTAGGTTACCTACCTTCACTAGCAGTGAAATTACCCACAAACTTCGTTCCTGTTGGTTCGACCAAACGTGTGTTGATATAACCCCTAACCCAATTTCAGGAAAAAAAAATTGGTGTTTTTAAGTGGATTTCAGGTTTTGAGATGTTTCAATTGCATCCTTTATAATGCAAGAGGGAACAGGATGACATTTAGGAGGGAAAATGAATTGGATACACTAACTGGGCTCCACTAACGTCTCTCTTCACAGAATATGTTAAATGGTGGGAGTTTAAAAACTTTTTCTGTGATATAAGGTAGTTATTTAAAAAATTGAACATATAAGGTGGTTATTTTGAAAAAGTTGAACTTATAAGGTGGTTAAAGTAAAAAAATCCTTTATTATTTTCATGCTTTGGTTTCATGTTTTCATTGCTTAATCTTCATTTTTAATAGTTTAATCTAGATTAGAGTTTCCATCTTTTCTTAGTTTGTTCTTGTTTGTTTAGATTTTGTTTTATTTTTGAATTAAAGTCATGATTTGTGGTTTTGTTATTTTTGGATTGGTGATTTATTGCTAGTTTTTTCATGTTTAGGATGTTTGCTAGTATAATGGGTAATCAGTAGTTCATTAGCTAAGATTAGGGAGTTGCCCAATCATTATTTCCATCCTCTTTCATGAGTAATAGGGTTTGTTCTGTTTGGGATTTGTGCATTTTCAATCCTAAATGTTGTTAGTGAATTAGTTGATGTGAGCTCCATCACCCTTTGACCCATTTGTTGCCCCTTAATAGCTTGCTTTTAGGTGGTTGACCTTCATAAATAATTGATTGGTTGTTATGCATCACTTATTGATTTGTATTGACTTGGGTTTTATTCCAATTCCTATCTTGGCCTAGTTTGGTGATAGCACCTCGAAATATATATGCTGCTATAATTAGGACTCTAAACTCCCTAAGAAAGATATTAGAGGTGCTTAGGATCTTCTATTACCTTTGCATATCACCTTTAAATGTTAATCCCCATAACTCTAATTGGTTTTTGGATGGGAATCATGATTCTGGTGTTTCCCCACTCTTAGTGCTTTTCATAATTTGAATTCCAATAGTTTAAATCATCTAGTTTAATCAAAACTTGATGTTTTCTTCGACTTAGCTTACTCTTAGTGACTCTACCTTGGTGAGACCTCCGATCCTTGTGGTTCGACACTTACTTACCATTTGACTAGTTTAGGTGGATAGTTAGGTTTTTTATTTGATCTTAGGGGAATTAGCAACGATCTAGTTTTTCTATTGTTCATACCCAAGACTTTATTCCATCACCACGAACTCACGGGATGTTGTAGGCTCAATGGCCTTCTCGGACGAGTTCATTTCGTAGTGGAATTTTTCGTGGAATCTGAGTCTACTACCACAAGACTTAAAGGAGAGAGAGGATTTTGCAAAATTCTCTTGACCACGTGTGCTTATCCATGGTTGGTGAGGATCAATTCACATGGACTCCTCGAATGACGTAATTAAGGGCTCTTTTCAGTCAAATAATATAGCATGGAATTAGCAAAATCGTCAACCTTCTACTCGAATGACGTAATTAAGGGCTTATGGAGGGGTATTTTCCCTCCATGCATCGATATTTTCACTTGGGTTGCTTTGCTTCACAAAATTAACACATGTGAAAAGTTTACTTGACTTAATATCATCCCCTCCAATGAGGTGACATGTATCGTATGTGGTCAGAATGCGGAAAGCAATGACAAACTCCTTCTTTATTGTACCTTTTCTTGGGAGTTATGATGTTGGTGGTTAAATCTTTAGAATCTTAGTTGGGCTTTCCCTTTGTGCTTAAAGGATGCTTTTGAACAACGGACTTATAGTGGCAAGAATGTTTTCTTCAAGAAAGCCTGTGCATCTTGTTTCTTCAATGTTATATGGACGTTATGGAAGGAATGTTACTCTATGATCTTCATTCTCGCTGCTCTTTAGCCTAAGTTCAAGATATGATATTACTTTGATTGGGATATTGTATTATTAAAGGGCATAATGACCCATTCCCGTAATCCTCGGATGATATTGTTAGAAGCCCAATTTACTTACGTTGGGGCTCCAAAAATAAACCCCCTGGCTCTATCTCCACTGAAACTGATTTTTTCTTGGTGCCCTCCTTCACCACAACTCTTAAAATGAAATGTTGAAGCTTCTTTCGAACCTCTCCAATCACGTGCAACAATAGGTTGTGTCTTGAGAAACTCGCTCATAACATTCATTATTTTGTGTTCGTCTTCAATACCCTCTATGGAAATCAACTCAGTTGAAGTTTTTGCTATTCATCGAGCCATTAATGTATCTTTGAGTAGTGACCGTATCCACAATTATCATAATGTCATTGAATCAGACTTAATGGTGTAATGATCCTACTGGTGGGCCATGGAACCTGAACTTCATACTTAATTTTATATGCAATAGTTCAAAACAAGGTCTTGGTATCTCCATTATTCATAAAGGGAGGAGTTCAAATGCGGGTCGCAAATACACATGCAAAGCAAAGCCTTCATCGTGCCTCAGAATTTTTCGTGTGGGTTTAGCCATGCTTATACTATGGGCTCTGGCTATGCTTTCTTCATGTTATGATTAGTGTTGGATCATTGTATGGAGGAATGCTGCTTGTAATTGATTGAGTTTCAATTATTATTAATAATAGGGTTAAATTATTATAAAAAAATTAACTATCATAAAAGTTAATATTTGGAATCCTCGCAATGAGATGAATCAAACAGGATCGTACTTGACTATAATTTTTCCTCAAATAATGATAAGAAAATTTACTTCTAAATTGGTTGATCAATAGTGCATAAAATAAAAGGGTGCAACTAAAAAAATACGAAATAAGTATATATCTTTTGTAAATCTCCATCCACCAAGGTAAGATCAATTGAACAACATCTTTTTTTTATGTTAATAAAACAATGGCTACACAATAATTTGTATAGCCAACTAACTCTTCCAGCACAACTTATATAATCATCCTTTCGCCATCAAAACCCCAGTCTTGAGGGAAGCTTGTCGGTGGCAAAGACTTTCGCTCTGATATCCCGGGTTGTCGACGTGCTTCATCCCCATCTCAACTAGGCTTTTCGCTCATGCAGTCGTATTCTTTCTTTCTTGTAGCACGCGGGCCTTTGATCTCCCTTGCTCTTATTGGCACATCTTGTTTAGCAACGGGAGGCCAGGAGTGGAGGTCTTCATCGCATATAAGGTCGGCACATTTTCAACTCTCATAATTTGTCGGGGTTATTCTGTAGATCTAAACTCCCATCAATCGATTGTGAGTCGTGTTGCTCTCTTATTCATCTACTTATTATGCTATGTTCTATTTTATTTAAGATCTTGTTAATTGCTTTGGTTTGTATTTTTTTTTGGTAGTTCATAATGTTTTAGGTAGGTTCTATTTACAACGGTTCATTTATAGGGAATTGAGGAGGATCCTAGTTTATCTTCAATCTTGTTGCACCACTAGATTTCTTGGATAAGGAGGATAGGGTTATCGAGGAATTGTTTCAAAAAATTGTTGGACCTAATGAGGTAATTGAGTACGTGATCTCATTAAAGCAGAATGGTACTTCTCTTTTCTAATTGACTGGATTTTGCAAAGCTTATGAGACATATAGTAATGCTATGAAATACCTTTGTGTTACCATTTCTTCCATTTGTGAAGATTTCTCTGCTCATAATACTGATCTTGAAATTAGAGAGCTAGTTATTTATTTGTAATTGAACATTACAACGTGGGAAATCAAACTTAATATGTTCACCAAAGCCATCGTTTCATGTACTTAGGCATTGGGGTTGATAAGAACACTGTGAAAGCTCTTTTTACGAGAGACGACGTGGCTCTGATAAAAGTTGGAAGTTTGGAAAAAAGGATATGCTGACTTTAGGGAACCTGAGTAGTTGAGCCAAAGAATAAGGCAATTGCTCAAGAGATTACAAGTTTTGAGGCTGTCTTCTTTCAAGTTCCTAGGGTTGAAGATGTTGTAGGTCACGACCCGTTGCCTATAGATCGACGTACCACCGTAGGATGCTACAGGTACCCCATTACTAACCTCTGGTTTCCATGAGATAGATTTGGATGTCCGGGAAGAGGTCAAGAGCAATTCTGTTCGGAGAGCAGCAACGAACTAGAGGTTATAGCCAAATGGAAACGAAGCGGGTAGAGGAGGCCCTTCAGAAATTTCGCGGTTTGAGGGGCCTACTTCTGAACAAAACCTTGGAAAGATTCCTTTTGTCAACGACAAAAGAAAGCCATCATTGCACCTCATGATTTCCCAATTAGACGTAGAAAAGTAAAGAAAAGGCAAAGTAATTCAACTATGCCAACCCCATTATTTTCTGTCAATTTTGAAGGTTCGCTCCCTCACTTTGAAAACTGAAATCTTGAAGGAGTCCCCCCGCAATTCCAAATTGTGGGTCGGCACAGGTCTCTAATTCGGCTCTCATTGTGAATGAGGGCCTTCCAGCTAATGTATCAAGGATGCCAATGAGACAAAGAATTAAAGAACATCGGACCGTTACAGCTCTTCAAGAAATGCAACACACTGAGCTAAGTATAAATGCTCAACTAACACAATTTTGAGTGTTGAACAAACTTCATAGTCTAGATAATCCACTCAAGGAAGACGAAGCAAAGGCAAATATTATGAGCAAAAAGGAAAGAAGCTCGATTGCATGGAGAAGAAGACCGGTTAGACGAGTTGGTGCCCAACCCAAAGGTCCATAAGACAGTTTATGGAAAAAACAAAAAACGTGACGTCCCTCATGTCGGATCAAAATGAAAAAGCGATGCTCCACCCTCGTCGTACCTCTCTTATCTTGTTAGGAAAAAATATGATAAACTTTTTTATTCTTGTATTAATGTATGTTGTTATTAGCGTCTCAGTCCAATCTAAGGTTCACAAGCTCTAGCAAGTGTTCCTAACATAATTGGATCCTAAGTCTCTGTCTTTTCCCAATGTCAAAAAAGATTAAAGTTATTATGTAAAATCATATATAGTAATTGATAATAGTGGGATCCATATTTAATGTGTTAGGTTTTTTTTGTGCAAACTAGAATTATCTTTGAAAAGATAATCTGATTGTGCAAACTAAATTTGTTAAGAGAAAAACTCACATATGAGTTGTTGAAGAAGATACTTCTAGTGTATTAAATCCATTGCCATTTCAATTTATTTATTCTTTATTTTTTTTAGGTAATTCAATTTATTTATTCTTTATTTTTTTAGGTAATTCAATTTATTAATCTCATTACACTTGTATGTAGTAACAATGTAATACTTTTATGCTCTGATGCGATTTAGCATACTGAACTTTTTATAAAATAAATTAGGAAAAATCGTCAAAAATAATTTCAAGTTTTGGGCTATCTTTCATCATTAATCCCAAGTTTCTTTTATTTCAGAATAATTCAAAGCTTGATTGCTCCATTCCCTTAGCTAATTGGGCTCACTCCTTTGGTGACTAGCTCGGTAGTTAAAAATTGCGGGGACCATATTATTTAATTTTTTAATTCCTTAAAAATGCCTTTTCCTCAACAAATAAAATCAAAGAAAAAAAATAAGAAAGTGAGAAATCTTGAAAACGGTGCCAATTTGGGTGCAATTGAGATTAAACCTGAAATATTGGGGGTGAGAAATCTTTACATAAGATTGTTGCTCAAGTGGGAGATCCTATCAAGCGTGATGATGCTACAAGGAACCGGGACAAATTGCAATGTGCTCCGGTTTTGGTAGAAATGAAATTGGATGGTAATTTTCCTGATTCCATTCAATTTTGGAATGAAAATGGTGATCTTACTGAAGTTCCTGTTTTGTATGAATGGAAACCAAGTTATTGTCAGCATTGTAAAATCATGGAACACTTAAGTTCTGAATGCAGATTCAAGGTGAGGTAGGTTTGGGTTCCTAAAAAGATACAGCCACCTCAACCAAGTCATGTTAAAGACATAGTACTTGATCCTACTACTCCTGTGGTAGAGGTACCCGTTGTCTCCGAGCCGGTGCAAGAAGTTCCAACTGGGAGAAGAGGCGGGCGGTGGACCCTGAAAGGCTTTCAAAGAGCATTGAAGCCTATTAGGGTAAGATCATCCAATGTGAAGCAAACTGATACTCAAAATTCATTTAACATATTGAATTTGAATGATCAGCATGAGAAGGAACTGGATAGAGAATGGCAGGGAGTGGTTACATCACAAGGAGGGGGAGATCCTCCTATCAGTAATGGATAAGGTACTATGCTGGAATGTAAGAGGCATCAATACAATCAAGAAACAGAATGATGTGAAAAGATATATTCACAAAGATGTCTGTTGGTATTATTGCACTCTTAGAAACAAAAGTCAAGACACACAATCTTGGCAATTTGTATCAAAGACTTTTTAGTGGTTAGCGCTTTACCACTAATGCTAGCTTCTATGAAGGTGGGAGAATTATATTGGCATGGAAGGCAAGTAGTTTTATGGTCAATATAATAAGAGGTTCTAGTCAATTTTTGCATTGTTTTCTAGAACCAACTAGTGGTAAAAAAGGTTTTAATCTGCACCTTTATATATGCTTTTAATGAGAGGGTTAAAAGAGAGGAGTTGTGGAAGGACTTGATGCTATTGAATACAGCTGAACCTTGGATAATGTGTGGGGATTTCAACTGTGTTATGCACACAGATGAGAGAATAGGCTCTGCAGTTAGAGACATTGAAGTGAGAGATATTAGAGATTGCATGATGAATTGTGATATGCATGATGTAAAGAGTTCAGGTAATTTTTTTACCTGGAACAACAAGCAGCAAGGGAGCCATAGAGTATTTTCAAAGCTAGATAGGATTCTAGCTAATCAAGTATGGCAAGACAGTTATTCTACAGCTGAAGTATCCTTCCATCCAGAAGGTGAATTTGATCATTCACCTGCTGTGTTAGGCGTGGTATGGTGAATCCTTGGGAGGCAAGAGACCTTTTAAATATTTCACCATGTGGAGATCATCTCCACACTATGATGAAATCATTAAAAAAGCCTGGGGACTACATGTAAATGGCACAAAAATGTACATATTGCTGAAGAAGTTAAAGGTTGTTAAAGTGGCACTGAAACAACTGAACAAATAAAGAAGGGTTTTCTGAGATTCAAGCTGCAGATTTGAAGGTCCATCATCAGATGCTTGAAGCACAAAAATTAATGCATGAACATCTAGGAGATGAGTCTTATGCAAATAAGGAACTGGTGGCTGTTTAGGAATATTATTATAAGCATAAGGCTTATATTGAATTTTTGAATCAAAAAGCCAAGCTAGCATGGATTAAAGATGGTGATGAGAATACACATCTTTTTCACCAGAGTATCAAGGCTAGAAAATTACATAATTAAGTATATTGTATACATGATGAAGCTGGAGTGTGGCATGATAATCCCGAGTCTGTTGCAAGTGCTTTCCTTACTTATTATGAAAAGTTGCTTGGTGGTGATATTGGGACCAGGAAGCAGGTTCTTCAACAACTTGTTCAAGAAGGTCCTTTAAATACTGCAGAACATACAGCAATCCTGAATGCTCCTTACACGATAGCTGAGGTAAAACAAGCTCTCTTTTCAATACCTGGGTGTAAAGCACCGGATATTGATGGTTTTGGCTCTTATTTTTATAAAGATGCATGGCATATAGTGGGAAATGATGTTATAGATGCAGTTTTGGATGTTTTGCAGAATGGAAAAATGTTAATTCCTAAAACTAAATGTCCATCAAATGTGTTTGAATTTAGGCCAATTTCCTGTTGTAATACATTATATAAGTGTGTAACAAAGGTATTATGTGCTAGGCTCAGACAAGTGCTCCTTGATCTCATCATACTACAAGAAAAACTTCTATCTGCGACCAAATTTAACGACCTTACGCGTTTCTCATCGTAAATAACAGTCTATTACGACGAGTTTTGTATGTGGTCGCCAATATATTAACCTTTAACAATGGGCCTAATTTCTCGTTGTAGATGTATAGAAGCTCGTCGCGAATAGCTGAATTATTCTCGCACGTATTCTCGCGGGCTTCAAATTTACTCGAGAGGGCTTTAAAACAATTGAAATTTTTGGACTTTAATCAAAACTCGCATCCTCAACAAACTCTCATTTTTCCTCCTTACTGTTTCTCTTGTGTTTTCTCATCTCAGCCTCACTTTCTCTTACCCCGCATCTCTCCCTCCCCTGCACCTGTCCGACGGTACTTGCCACAACCTCCCCTGGTGTGCCGAACCCTAGGCGCTCGGCCCGTTCGCACATTCTTCCTCTCACTTCATCTGCTGCGCCGGAGTTCTTGATGCGTCGACCATTGTACCGCTCTAACGCGGCATGTTGTGAGTCTTTGTCTTCTCTCTTGAACTTTGGTGATGTTGAGATGTTGAATGTTATATATGTGCTTTGATTTATAAATTGTTGTTTGTTAATTACACATGTGAGTAATTGATGTGGTTGGGTTCACTGAAATTTCTCAGATCCTAATTTTTTTGAAATTTCTTGGTTTTTGGAGGGTTGATTCGAAAATGGAGAGGTGAAGTGTAAGATGAGCAAATTGCAGCAGGGGCATTTAGGAGTGCTTATCTTGTCCTCCACAAAACTGAGCAAAAGAAGTGAGTTTCTTCTCTCACCCCTAAAATTTGCTCTTTATTAATCCATTTTTTAGAGATTGTTAATTACTTTGCTTAACTAATTGCCTCTTTGATGAGCTTAATTGAATTGGGTCCTACTAAAAAACCTTGAAAATGCTAGAAATTTTGTTTTCATCTTCAGTTATGTGGTAATGTTTTACTAGGGTGTTGAAAACTGGTCAATGACCTTTGTTAAGAAATATGTCTAACATTATTTTATTATTTTTTTGTTGTTGATTGGTAATGAAAGTTTTTGTCGATGCTGAATAAACTGCTATTCATTTTTCTTGTGATTACTTATTATTCAAGGTCCTATTTAGGAATGTTTTGAAGAAGATAAGCTTAGCTAAGCAAACTGAGAAGTTCAAGAGAACAACACTTTAAGAGGTTAGTCATTATAGAGTTTCAATGGTTCATGCCTGATTGAAGTATCTAGGAAATTCTGGTAACCAAAATTTGATCTAAATTTTGCTATTGTATATTGAATCTTGCTGCATTTTTGAGATCTTGGTATTTGTTGCTTACCAAATATTACATATTAGTTGAACTTGTTTTTGGTCATGATTGTCAGCGTATTGGTACGGTGTTGCTTTCTCCTTGGTTGAGAGTAGAGTTTCTTATGCTTAGTTTGTTAAATTGGCTTTTGTGTTTAGTGTACTCTATACAACATTTTATCATTGTCTTAGTTAAATATGTTGCCTTCTAGATGTGATATTGGTTCTTGTATTAAATTTGTATGTGGATAACAGGTTTTGCTCATATGTCGTTAAAGGCTAGTAGAGTCGAAATCAACCTAAAAGCTACTTCAAATGCTATTGTCCTAGCAGGTGCTGAATAAGTATCTCTGCTTTTTTTTATATAACTGTGATTTAAATTGCCTTTTGACAACATGTTTCAGTAATTTGTTTGTCTCCAAACGTGTGCATAATTTTCAGATAGTTTTTTTAACATCTACATCAACTTAATTAAGTTGTCTTAATTTAGTTTTGGAAATGATGAGTTAGAAATTTGACACTTTGGGTTGTTTTGTTGTTCATAACCAAAGAGTTTAATTGGATGCAATGAATGAAGAAGTAAAATATGCTTGATCACTGTTCATTTATTGTTCTTGTTGTAAATGTAGTTATATGTTTTCATTTTCTAACATTTAAATTGTAACCATTTGTTTTATTATCCTTCTTAATATTCCTATTTTATGTAGGAATGCAGGTTAATGATGAATATTAGAGCATTAGATCAGCATAATTGTTCAGGGCTCAACATGGACATTAGTTGAATCATCCATCTACTTGTAGCTTGTAAAACTTTTTCTTTGTGAAGAAATAGCTTGTAATATTTTTGGCAGAATATTATGGGTTTTTTTTTTTTGCAATGGTAAACACAATGTATTCTTTTGTTGGATAACTGTAAATCGACATATTATTATTCAATGAAAATCACAATGTTTGAGGTGATTATATTAAGGTGTATTTTGGTGTTAACTTGTAACTAAATATTATAATATATAGTTTTGCAGGCTTTGATCTATTATTGATATATGAGGTAGATAAAAATGAATTATGAGACCCAAAATAGTAGTCGTAAGAAAAAAAAAACTAGGTATTGTTTTTGTCGTTATTACAAATCCTTTTACGACGAGAAATATGGTCGCAATTAAAGTCATATGTCGTGAAAAATAGGTCCCTTAACCACCAAAAACAACAATTGCGACGAGAAATCTCATCGTAAATAAAACTAATTTGCGACAAGATTAGATTCACGTCGTAAAAAAACTAATTGCGACGACCTTAACAAACTCGTCGTAAAAGTGTCCGGTACTTTTCGCAACCAAGCCTATAGCGACGACTGACGACCATACGTGTTTCTCGTCGTAAAAGGCCTTTTACGACCAAAACGGGCCTTTTTGCAACCGGGTTTCTCGTCGTTGATGAGAGTTTTTCTTGTAGTGATGGAAAACCAGAGTGGGTTTGTCCATGGTAGATATATAGTTCATAATATCTTGGTAATTCAGGATATGGTTAAACAATATGGTAGGAAAAAAGTTAAGCCTAGTTGTCTATTGAAAATAGATTTACAGAAGGCATATGATTCTGTTAGTTGGGAATTCTTGCATGAAATGTTATTAGCCTTGGGATTTCCTTCTGCATTTATAGAGCTGGTTATGCAGTGTGTTCAGACACCCATGTTCTCCTTAATGATTAATGGCGCAATGCAAGGATTCTTCAAATCATCCAGGGGGTTTAGGCAAGGTGACCCCATGTCACCTTTGCTATTTGTGATATGTATGGAGTATTTGTCAAGAATTTTGACAAAAAATGGTTGAACTTGAGCAGTTTCAATATCATCCTAGATGTAAAGAGGTCAAACTGACTCATATGTGCTTTGCTGATGATCTAATTCTCTGCTGTAAAGGAGAATATCCATCTATATACTTGATGCTTAGAGCTTTCAAGTTATTCTCTAATACTTCTGGATTAAAAGCTAACATTCACAAGTCAGCCATGTACACTTGTGGAATGTCTAGTGAGGAGGTGAAAGAGTGAATGAAGCTTTTGGTTTAACACATGAGTCATTGCCATTTAGATATCTTGGTGTACCAATTTGTGCCAAGAAAATATCTAATGCTCAATGTGAAGCTCTGATAGAAAAGATGACAGGAAGGATAAGAATGTGGAGTTCCAAGAACTTATCATACACAGCTAGATCTCAACTGATCAATGTTGTACTATTGCGTCTACATACTTATTGGGCTCAAGTGTTTATTTTGCCTAAGAAAGTCCTGGTTGAAATAAACAAGATTTGTAGAGCCTTTTTGTGGAGTGGTCAGGCTTTTAGTCAGAAAGCATGATTTATTGCTTGGAACAAGCTATGTTGTCCTAAATCTGCAGGTGGATTGGGATTTAGGAACATTTTACTCTGGAATGTGGCTAGCATTGGAAAATATGTGTGGGCTGTTTCAACAAAGCAAGACAGTGTGTGGTTGAGGTGGATTCATGTTGTATATATCAGAAATGATTCATGGTGGGATTATAAGCCTAATTCAGGGGCTAGCTGGTATTGGAGGAAGATTTGTTCTGCAAAAGACCAATTGAAGCAAGTGATGACACAGCAGGAATTGAATCAGATGACCACCTACTCAGTGAAAAAAGTGTATGATAAGTTGGCCGGTGGATGATCAATTAAGAGTAAACTGGGACACTGCAGTGTGGAATAGGCTCAATTTGCCAAAGCACAGGTTTATTATGTGGCTGACAGTGCAATGTAAATTACAGATCACTGCTAGGTTGGCTAGAATTGGCATTAGTAGCTATGATCAGTGCCTCATATGTGCCAGACTACCAGAAGATCATCAACATCTCTTTTTTACTTGTCAGTTTAATGTTAGTTGTTTAACTAACATTAAGAATTGGTTGCAAATGAATACTACTGCATCAGAACTACAACAAGTGCTCAGATGGATCCATCATATAGTAGGAAATCTAAGTTCAAGAGAAATGTGTATATGGCAGGTATTTCAGCATTGGTCTATTGTATTTGGCATGCCAAAAATAAAGTTTACTGGGAGCAATGTGTCCCTAGCATTAATGTCGTTTGTAAACAAATTCAGAATGTGGTAAGAGCTAGAGTTTTGGCAGTTATGCCTAAAAAAATATCAAGGGTTGACTATGTATGGTTTACTAGTCTAAGACAAAGTTAGGAAATCTGTTCTGATGTGAATTTGGTTTGTATCCTTTCTGGATGTAATTGAGTACTAATCTTGAAGTTGTGAGGGTCCAACCTAGTTGGTTCGTCTGCTTCTTGATTAGTTTAGGTTGTAATGGTGAATTATGGAATGCAATTTAATTACTTAGCAAAAAAAAAAATTAAGAAAGTGAGGGGTTTTATGTTTGCAAGTTGCAACTAATGCGTAAACCCATTATCAATACAATGCAATTTTCTTGAGTTAAGAATACAGATGGGACCTAAAGTTTTATGCTTTTCACAGTTAAGTACCTATAAGTTTTTTTTGCACCTTGGGACCTCTTCTCTCTTTTTCGGTGAAATCTAACTATTGTGAGTTAAAAACAGTGCGCCCATGGGTTAAGAAACTAAAAATTATATATTTTATAAAAATTGAATAAATTATTCAATATCCTTCAAATCCCCAACAAAAAATTTCAAAGTTTAAAAAGAAACTCCAGTTTTTCATCTTCTTCGTCCCTTCAATTTTCTAACGACATGACAAAAGTCACTGTCATGTTCCCCCGATTTTCCACAATTACCCTTTCTGATTTCTTATCCTTACCCTCATCTTCTTCCTCCTCACAATTTCATATTCAACCCCTTCAAAACTCCACCAAAAATCCCTCGTCATAAACAACTACCATAAAACCCGAAAACAATCCCACGCCTGAAAACAACCTGACCCAACTCAAACAACAACACATGAAATTAACAGACGTAGATTATTGCATCTGACCTTGTTTGAGCAACAATGTGTTTGGAGTATGTTACATTGATAAAAAAAAATATTAACATTTAAGAGTGAGATGAATAAAGAAATGAAAAAAAATTGTTGAGTTGATTTAGATAAGTGGGAAAGAGAATTGGAGGGAAAACAAGAATAAATGGAATGAGATATTTTTTTGGTGATGAAGTAAAATCAACGGAGAGGTTGAGCGGAGCCCAGTTGTTAGCGTCGTCGTTGGGATCATAACTAGAATTGAGGCTTCAATCAATGGCTTCATAACATTTCATGAGGTTTCACGATTGGTTGGAATCGGTGTCAATTTTAATTTATGGTTACCTCTTATATTATCAAAATGAAATTCATTTTATTGGGTTTATTTGGTTGAAGAAAGTGAGCATAAAGTAGACCATGGAGATCACTAAGAGAATTTCAAGAGTTTGTTTTATTTTATTTTATTTATGGCAAAGCTTGATTTTGGTTTTTAAAGAAATAAGGTTGGTGCAAAAATTGTAAATTACGTTTTTTTAATGTTTGTGTGGTTAAAGGTGGGTTGACGATGAGTTAGATGACCGGAATTGTGGGATGAGCTCCCAAATGGTGAAAAAAAAAGATTATGCGTCCTAAAATAACAAATTTGTATGTTTAGATGACCGGAATTTTTTTCCCCGCTTGAATGATCAGCTTCTTGGGATAATTGTATGAAGGGGAGGTTATTTGGGGAAACAAGGAAGACAAAGATGGAAGAAAGGAGAAAGAAACAAAAAAGAGGGTGAGAGAATTGGTAATTAATTCATAAGAAACAATCTGGAAGAAACAAAAATTGCCATTTAGAATGGAAAAGTGTAAATCATACTTAGAAAACTAAAAAAGTGGGGCCTACAACTTTTTTTTTACCTATTGAACAGATTACTAGTGGACTGAGACAATTAAGGGAAGATAACATCAAAATTTGAGATTATTCTTAAATAAAAGAAACTTGGGATTAATGGTGGAAGATAGACCCAAACTTGGGATTATTTTTTATAAAACTTTTCCAATAAATTAATCCTATTTGCATTTATCAAGTGATTTTTAAAAGTCACAAGCAATTTGATTGAGCATGAATTGTCGTATATAGGAAGAATCCTACGGCCTTTTGTGAAAAAAGAAATAAAAAGCTTTTTATATGGCTACCATGACCTTTCACTACATCTTATATAAGCTGTAAGTATGTGCGAAGTTATTTTATTCTCATAGTCCATAGCCACCTCAAGAAGCTAGCTCATCAGACGAAGAAAATGTCTACCTCTGCTAACCTCTCTGCACACCCCGTTGCATACTTCCATCCATCCCACTGGGGTAACTATTTATTAGATATTAATCAAGAAAATTCTCCATATTAGTAGAAAGATCATGTAACTATAATATCTAGAGTAATCTAGGAAAATATCCATGAAAATATCTATATTAGAAAATTCTAGATATCTTTCTAGAATGATGTATAATAATATCTAGCCTAGGGAAAATTCTAGAAAAGTCCTAAGAGAAATCTAGATGTAAAAAATACTAGAAAAATCTAGAGGATGCACAAGTTTTCTTACCACACCTTATAAATAGGTGATGGTGTAGCTCTTGATCAAGTATGAAGCAAACATTACAAAGTTAATGAAAAAGCCTACCATTTCCCACAAACAATCTCTCCCTTTACACTAGTGGAAAAAACATCAATTGCTCCGGTTAAAAAGCCCACAAATGCTCCGTATTTGACCCGTAGCAGACGCCATACGAGCATTTGAGCATTTTACAAATGCTCCGGTTTCAACCGTAGCATTTGGTGTCTTAAATGCTCCGGTTGTTTAAAAAACCGGAGCATTTGATTGTTAAATGCTCCGGTTGTTAAGGAAAAAACGGAGCATTTGTAGCATAAATGCTCCGGTTTTTTCTTAACAACCGGAGCATTTGCTAGTTTTTTTATTTAAAAAAAATTGTAATGCTTGCTGAAGCTGTACATGCACCAACAAGGAGTAAACCTTTAATTACTAGTACCTTTTAGTGGCATCCCCTATCATGCAGCATACATACAACTCATACCCCACTGTCCTCACATAATTTAAAGACTACTTATACTCTTATAAGAATCAAAAGAACATATATAAGAAGGATATAAACTGAAATTTTATTAATCAAATAAAAAATTAATATGCCATTACATAAGTATAAACAACAAGATAATAACTGCAAAAAAAATCTCATTATGCCTCTAGGACACCATAATTAGTATTCTAAAAAAAGTTCCGTGAAAAACAGGCAAGAATTCTAAATATAAACCAAGGAAAGTTGTCACCCTTTTGCGTGATGGTGATTCCTCAATCATTGCAATAGATATTTCATCATCATTCTCACAAGCTAAAACATCATCACAATCAGATTGATTCAAAACCTGCTCCTCAGGACACCACAACCACAACAACCTCTGCACCTAATGAGACAAACCAAATAATATAACAATGATCATTATGTACCCTTCATTACTTACAAGAAGAAAACCTTTAATTTCAAAAAATAAAAAGTAATCATGAATCGATCTCGTATAGATTGCAAAACATCCATCCAAATAAAAGGAGAAGGTAGTACTCGCTACAAAAGTCATTAACAAAGTACACAGAACAATTAATTTAAACATAGAACCACCAAATGCACATATGCCGAGCAGGGGAGTTTACACCCACTTGGACTCCCAAAAATATGTGTATATACCATCCGAGATATTTCATTAAAAATATATTTAAAGACGCCTCGGGCTCCACTTGGAACACCTCTCTCAATCCACCATTGTTTGCATAATGATGATATCCAAGTGTCCAACAACAAGTGACATATGCTATTAGTATAGGTTTAATACTCTAGAGGATATACTAATTAGACCAATTTCCTATCCGGGCCGGAAGTAAGGAATAATAAAACAATTACCAAAAACATTGCCATATCCTATATTTTCCTGTAGACATTAGGACGCAAGTCTCACCTAGTTGTTGATCAAGTTGTGGAGAGCGATCACACTTCGGATAAGAGAAGACGAGATATATTACCGAAGATCATGTCATTCGTTTTGACTGCGAAAAAAAGAACACGTGAATCATAAACAATGGACAGAATCATACAAGTATCCAGGGAAAGAAATAGAAGATTATTTTCCTCCATACCAAAGAAAAGCCTTGACCAACTCAAGCACACTAAGGTTAGGAAGAAGGTTGAACACATCCTACACAAAAAATAACAATAAGTTCCGTTAGCAAGAGATCTTATAGCATCAAACTTAGTAATGAAGGACTAGACATTAAATTAAGGAGAAGGTAGGGCTAGACAAATTAACGAAGTATAATTGGACTCTTGAGGAATTTAACTTTAAAACAAGACAGTTCTAAACATGTGATACATTATTGATATATTTTCCATGAAAAGTTGTTGATAAGAACTAAGAATACTACAAATAACCAAGTAAGTGAGAGATAGGGCCTTGACTTGTTTTACAACCGCCGAGAATAGCTATTACTTGTGAGTTGTGACTTATGAGCTACTATATTTGTAGTGCCATCATTCTCGTAAGACCAAGGAAACAAATGCTCATCATGAAATTACCAACTTAGGTAGTTTTCTTTCGAGCATGAGCAAAGAAACCAAGAACATGAGCATTCCCCCCCCTTTTTCTCTTTCTTGCTGCATGCCTTTTTTCACCATTTACCGCAAATTTTTATCTTCCACTAAAGTCCGAACAAGTTCACAAGCTTTTTCTTTTTATTTTTTCCTCAAAAAATACAAGGTATTCAAAGGAGCAAAGCATGCCATACTTGTTGCTTAGCCGTACTTGTCAACGACTACACCACCATACATACCAATACATCTAATCATCCAAAGAAGTGGGGGCAACCCATATATACCCCGAAAGGTATCACATGTAACAAAAGGACAACCTTGCATTGAGAGTTCGACCAGCCTACAAAACAACCATATCATACAAAGATACTATGTCTCATTTGAGCCCATGCATTAATGTTAACTATAGAGTAATGGCAGAAAGAACCATAGTTGTCATGGACAAAATAAAATACCACCAGGAAACAAGAATGCCGATATGATAACAAACCTATAGATGAACAAACCCGCAAATGGTACAAGTATTTCATGGTTAAGTGGGAGTTTCCCATCTATAACAAGATCAAGATAATCACGGATCTCTCGCAGACGGGCATCAAGCCCTTTGAGAGCCGCAAGTTTACCACCACCTGGACATAAAAAAAATAAGGGTTACTTTTTATCCATCAAAAATTAAAAAGACATATAATCCGAACACTTATAAGTCCCTTTCATTTATCCAAACCGAGGAAAATTGCAAGCCAAAAATAGCCAAGTGTTGAAGTATTACCTCTGTCGCTAGAGTACTGATTGTAGTGTCCTTCACATCTCTAAGCAAGTGCTCCACTCCCGCAAGAACATATAAATTACATGAAGACAAGGTCTATGCCACACAATAGAGCACGTAAAATTAGTCACGGATACTCCTAATTCTTCTTTGTAAATGACAAGCAACGTTCTTCTCCAAAGACAAGAATGTTGCAATAGAAAACAACCATACATGTCTAGTGAGAGAAGATACCTATTTCTTCTACTTCATGGGCAGCAATTTCGAGAGGGAACATGTACAAATCACTCGGCTCTTCCGTGTTGCATTCTGCGATGTTAACTCTAAATTAGATATTGGAGGATTATTCGGATTTTCAACATTCATCTATGAAAACGTAAGAATCCACTATATAGGTACCATTTTAAGTTCATATGTAAACTCTAAATTAGATATTGGAGGATTATTCGGATTTTCAACATTCATCTATGAAAACGTAAGAATCCACTATATAGGTACCATTTTAAGTTCATATGTAACATGCTAATTAAACTTCTAAGAAGTAAGAACTATTTCCTATTTGAAATACCATATGAGAAAATTTATCTACTTTGACATTAGATACCTACCAATTTTTTTCCTAAGAATGATATGACACTAATTTATGTCTAATTCTAGGCTCGCTTATGAATCGGGTTCAAATGCCAACCAGACAAACCAGACAACATGCTCCTTTGCCGAACATTAAGACAAGATAAAACCAAGTTAAATATGAACAGTCTTAGAAGATGAGATGCAAGTTATGCTTCCCGAGAGAACATTACCGTTGATCCTCCCGAACATGGAAAACATAGATTTGTGATAGTTGTGGTCAAGAAACCAAATGCTAGATTCCTTCTCCTCTTCCTCAAACCAAACCAACTCCTTCGTCGCTTGAGGTCTTGTAACCTTGTGTTGCTTTAGCTTATCACGAACCTGTACCTTGCACCTACACATTGCATTACGAGAGAGTCACTAACTAATCAATAGCTTATAATGCTCAAAAGAGTCTAAAGTTCTACCAATTAAACAATCACTATCAAAGAGTCACTAACTAATCAATGTCTCTGTTGCATGCCCGAAATAATTTAGCAAATGAGAGAGCAAGCCTAAAACTTAGATATGGATAGTACCTATATAGAATCATCGACATCTAAGCTTAAAGGGGAATATTCAAGTGACTCGGTCCCCGATAAGTTAGATGCACCAATCTAAGATAACAATCGACATACCCACACTATCCAAGCCTCAAGAGTGGAAAACAATTTGCGCTTGTACTAGAAAGATATTGGCATTCGAAGAAGTGTCTTGTTAAATGTGAAATAAATATGGTGCAATAAAAAAACAGAGGAAGTATTTATAGGACCATTCCATTAATCTCTTTATCACTCAATCTCAGTAGTAAATAAAAGGTATAATGGTAAAATTGATCACAAACCATTATCATTTTAGGAAATGTGTAAGCTTTGTCCGCGCATCCTAAATCGGTAAATGTGACTATTATTCTCGACGGAGGGACTATCATAATTCTATAGTTTGACAATTGACCCGGAGAGATTGTCAAGAGTACGAAGAAGCAAGCACGACAAATCAGTATTAAAAGTGTAAAAAGTAACGAGTAGGTAGAAGACAAGACCACACAAAAATGTACCCCGTATGTGCATGTTTGACCGCTATCTCGCAAACGAAATTGACCAATCCCATCGGGGGATCGATCTCGGCTCTAAGTTTCCTATGCAAGCCGCATGATGCAATGGCATGTTTCCATGCCGAGATAAATGTTCCAAGCATTAACCACTGCACAACATAGGTAACCTAAACAAGCTAAACATAACAACTAGAACAAAGTGATATAGGGATCTTATACTTCATAGCATGTGCAAGTTCTTAAAGTAGGTTACGAACCTCGCCCTTAGCATTGACGTTTGCACTATTATAATCAATATTTTATCAATATGCACCCATCCCTTCTCAGCAGACAAAGTGAAGAGCAGTTTGACCATCAATATCTCGCCATGTTGACATCAGTTCCTGCACACAATTTCGTAGTCATTTTAAAAGCAAACACCGGGCTAACACGTACATCGAGCAATAGAAACACTAAACAGCAGAGCAAAGAATACATCGTGTGTTAAAATTTGCAGTTAAAACTTAAAACGACAATCCCCTCACCCCTTCGGTATGGAGACTATCTCGGTTGGGGTTCTACTTTTGGGAAGTGAAGTCAGTAAATAAGAAAGCACTGTCCCAAGCCAAAAAGGTGGATAGAAAAACTTACACTAGTATACATCAAAATTTGAAGATAATCCAAGTTTCAAATATATGTTAATTGAAAGAAAATTCTAGTAAACATTATTAGAGGTAGTATTATATGGATTTACACTAGTAAACATAATATCCCTAACCGGGCCTTGATAGGAGCATTATTAGAGGTAGTATTATATGGATTTACAGGAAGGAAAATACTTCCTCCGTTTCAAATTACTCGCTACACTTCTCAATTCACTGACTCCTAGGCAATTTTTGGAGAAGAGAGAGGTAGAGAGTAAAAAAAAAGGGGACCCATGTGAGAGGAGAGAGATAGAGAGAGTTTATTGCCCAAAAAGGAAGTGTAGCAAGTAATATGAAACTTCCCTATATGGAAAGTGTAGCGAGTAATTTGAAACGGAGGAAGTATATAAAAACGAAAGGAAAGGTTAAAGTTCATTACTCACCCAAAATCAAGAGAATAAACCAACCACCGGGCATAACTCTCTCGTAATTATATGTATTTAATCGCTTGCTCCATGTAGTCAAAAATCACACAAGTCTTTTTCATTAATCAAAATATTAACGTAAAGTTTACCGCTTTGGCAATCAACGAGAAACTCCATTGTCACCTATAATTCATCTTCATATAAAATCACCTGTTCTCATCAAAGAACAAAAACAACTCGTAATGAGCCATCCACTCGATACATTAAAGAAAAGAAACTAGTATATAGCTCATAGCAGCAGAGAGGGGATACAACATCCAAGACACAAATCTAACTTAATATTTTCAAGAAACACTGAAAAGTAGAAGCTCTATTCCATGGAATCAATATACCGATACAAAGATGCAAACAACTAATAAGCTTAGTGAATACCGTGTGTTTATAAAACACATCCTACTCTGCGACCAAAAGAAAGAAGTCCAACTATATTAAACTACAACACAAGCAGAGAGAGGATAAATGAAGGCCAAATATCAAGTTCAATAGACAAAAAACATACGTTAGGACACTAGCACTCTAGAGTCCGAACTATTAAGATAATGTACTATGTTACTCTCACTCTTTAGCACGCCATACCCATGTCCAAGCATGCATCCTCTTAAACACGTGAATCCTTGGTATATCTCTTAAATTTAATCGGAAAAAAATGTACATTCTTCGTTTCTAAATATATGCAAAACTTTGACTTTCGTATCAATGGAAAATCAAGATTCAAAGTTTGGGGTAACAATGGATGGTGTAGCAAATATTCTTTCATGTACTTATGGAAATGGAGAAGAAGCTTAATTACAAGGGTTTGTAATAGACTTCTTTGCAAGGAGCTGGAACTGTCCGATATGTAGAAGTGTAGAACTCTGAGTAAAACAAGTCCTTAGCGGAATTGAGAAGTCTAGTGCCTCCAACCAAGGTCTCGCATAAAGTCTTGCATACATTTATCCTATAAATATAAAAATGATTGCTTGTATCGTATAACTCGTGGTTCCACTTCATCAAGACAATCCACCTATAAGAAGCATTAAACTAAAGATCAGCAAACTCGTGTACTTTTGGGGGTAAGGGCTCCGTAGTGCTCTTCTATGTGTGAAGGCTTTAAGTGAGGCATGAGTCAAGAGAGATAATCTCTCACTTTTATATTATACAGAGTACCATTTTGACATTGAAGAAGACGCCAATGCTTCCGAGAGAATACTTGATTATTAGTACTTTGAGATAGATCAGAGTCTATTTTACGAGTCCAGTCGAAAATAGCCTCTGGAGGTCCTAGATGTTGGAAAGGGTAAACAACATTGACTGAGATAAGCAAGAGTTCTAACACAGACCACTAGGAGAAGAAAAGAGAACTGACCATTTCCAATTGTTGTTCTCCTCAATAAGTTAGCACCATCCTCCTCGCCTTCCTGCGCACTAAGTCTGCAACGTTCCAAGAAACAGAGTGTTCAGAAAATACAAAGTCTAGTGATCAGAAAATAGTAGATTCAGCCTGAAAGGTGAATTTTCTTCTTTTCTCGAAACCCCAACAAAAAGGAAAAGAAAAGAGGGATATGACTACATTAGTTAGTCAACAAAACAACACTGTTGTGCTAACTTTTGTGAATTGATAAATGATAACAGGGCCTACAGGAAACAACTGAGCTTGGTCACATTATAGAATTTTAGAGTGCAATTGTGTGAGTATCTCACAGAGAGTGGATTTTACACCTTTAAGGCAGAAGAACACAGCTGAATAAAAAAAAAACAGCAACTCAAAACTATTTATAAACGTCCATAGTAGTACATTTAGAAGTGTTGGGTGATTCTAAATTGATAGGTTTTTACACACTGATAATCACTGGGGAAGTTTAATAAAAGATAACTGACAAGTACTACAATACTCTAACTTAGGAAATATTAAAATCTGCTATCGAATTTGGCATCATACCACACACAGAAATTCAGTTTGTTTCACACCAATAGATGAAGAACATACAACACTATATGAATATTCGACATAGAAGCACTAAAAAATCTACAACATACAAACACAAAATGAAAAATACACATAACACCAATAATAAATTGCATAACCAAATCGCATAGACAACTGATGAAGAACAACAAACAGGATCAAATATTTTCATGACCTAAATTAAAAATGTAAACCCTAACCAAATTAAATCACCGATTAGAAAAAATCTCGAAAAAAAAATTCAGATAATCAAAGGAAACAAAACGGATCTTGCAACGAATTACAGAAAGGAATGACGACATCTTCATATTGCTCAGTGACTGGTATAACCCATAAAAGAAAGAGCAGTGTTGTCATTCTCCCATATTTAATGGCAAAAAATCACCAAAACTAGTCACAATTTACACAAAACTACTACCAAGTTTCTAATTTGGTGTATGTCATGCTAAAAGCATCCTACTAGATTAGAGTTAGATAAATGATTGAGGAAATTAATTATATTATACCCTAGAATTATTTTGAGTAATTCAGGAAAACCTAGAAATTATGATAAAATAGAACCTGAAGGAGTTAGGGAAATTGAAGATACATCAGATCCAAACCTGAAGGAGTATGCGGCAGACTGATTCGAGTGCGACAGACTGATTCGAGTGGCCAGACTTGCGCTAGCGAATTCGAGCCTGAAGGGGTTAGCGAATTCGAGTGGCCAGACTTCAGCGAACAAGCTTCGAACTGCGGTAGACTGGTGATAGAGAGGGACTTGAGCGAAGCGAGTTCCAATCGAACTCCGGCGGAGGAAGCGGTAGAGAGGGACTAGCGAAGTCTAAACTCTATTGAATGAACTGACTTGAGAGATGTTACGAGGGACTGACTTGGGAGGAAGCGGACGACGACAACGGAGCCCTTAACCGAACAGATGGAGGACGACTGAGTGGGTGAGGAAGCGAAGGACTTGGGAGGGAGGGACGACGGAGGACGGCTGAGTGAGAGAGCGAAAATTGATAAGAGAGGGAGGGAGTGAGGGACTGAACTATAGGATCGGTTAATTAATACTTCATTTTATTAAATTAGCAGTGGGGAGAATTTCACCAAAGAAACAAAAACTACCGCTCAACCATCCAAGTGCTCCGTTGATTAACCGGAGCATTTAGTTACAAATGCTCGGGTTGATTAGTCAACCCGAGCATTTGATGTCAAATGCTCCGGTTGACTAATCAACCCGAGCATTTGTGAATTTTTTTTTCTAAAATTATCACAAATGCTCGGGTTGATTAGTCAACCAAAGCATTTGATAAGTAGCAAAAGCTGTTTTTTCCACTAGTGTTACCATCAAACAACAACACTCTTTGATCAAAAACATCTCTTAAGCATAAAAGTTCACTACTACTTCCGCTCAAGTTTCCAACATTTGGTATCCGAGCCATATTAATCCTAAAGCCTCCATTACAATATCATACTCCCATAAATATAATACACCAAACACAAAATAAACCAACTCCCTTAAATAAAAACCAAACACCACATAAATTAAAATGACTTCCCCAAACACTTCAACCTCAGACACATTTAACTATCCCCAAGTAAATTGGGTACCTACATTTAAGGAGAAAAATATCAACAATGGTCTATTCAAATGAAATCCATATTTATCTCACAAGATTTGTGGGAGTTAGTACAAAATGGTTATGAACAACCAAATGATTTAATCCAAGAAGCTACTTGGGATGAAACAAGACGAAAACAATATAAACAAAATCGGATAAGGGATAATTATGCCCTATCCTTAATATATCGGGAGTAGATGAAACAATCCTCCCTACTATTATGGTCGCTACAACGGCGAAGGAGGCTTGGAGTATCCCGGAGACAAAATATAGGGGGCTCCGAGAAGGTAATACTCTTTAAACTGCAATCTTTATGGAGAGATTTTGATAATTTATTAATGGCGGAAAATGAAACAATTCAAGAGTTTTTTAGTCGAGTAACAAATATTATAAATCAAATCCGAACTAATGGAGATAAAATAGAAGATGTCCAAGTTGTTCGGAAAATATTAAGGAGTCTCCCCAAAAATTATGATCATATAGTGGCTGCTATAGAGGAGTCTAATAAAGATTTATCTAAATTAAGTTTAAGCGAATTAATGGGCTCCCTTCTAGCACATGAAGATAGAATGCGTAGATTTACGAGAGCGACCACTAGAACAAGCTTTTCAAGCAAAATTAAAATATTCTAATAATGGAGAAAATAAAAGTAAAAATGGCTACGGTATAGGAGGTACTTCATATAATCGTAGCAGGGGGAGAGGAAGTTACAAAAATCAAGGAACTCGAGAAAATAATCAATCTGGCTCCTATTCAAATTTATGTAAGAAAAATGGCCATAATACACAAGATTGCCGGTATAAGTGTAAAAGATGCAAAAACACACTCATTTTGAAAAAGATTGTTGGTTAGGCAAAAAGAAGAGGCCAATTTTACGGAAAATAAGGAGCCTAGAGATCAATTATTTTATACGTGTTTGAATGCTCACCAAGAGCCAAATGATATATGGTATATCGATAGTGGTTGTTCTAACCACATGATCGGCAATAAAAATTCATTTGTCGATGCGGACGAAAACATAAAAACACAAATTACTCTTGGTGATGGAAGCAACCAAGATGTTGTCGACAAGGGACAATAGCCGTTAGAACCAAAAACGGCTCGTCTAAATTTATTTCTGATGTTTTCTATGTCCCCGGGCTTGCACAAAATTTGTTAAGTGTAGGCCAACTAATCCAAAGAGGCTATATGGTGAAATTTGATGCTAATAAATGCCTCATATTTGATAAGAGAAAAAAACAATTAATTACTACTACTCAAATGGCTCCTAATAAAATATTTCCATTAAGAATGAAAATGGAGCATAATGTTGCCCTAAGCTCTATAATAGATGAATCCACATTGTGGCATTTAAGATTCGGGCATCTAAATTTTAACAGTTTAAAACTGTTAAAACAAAAAGAAATGGTAATTGGGCTTCCACCTATAACAAATGAAAGAAAAATATGTGAGGGCTGTATATATGGCAAAATGCATAGATTGCCATTCCCCACTTCATCTTGGAGGGCTAGAGCTCCATTAGAGCTCGTTCACGCAGATATATGGGGCCCTACCAGAAATCCGTCTCTTGGCGGAAAAAGATATTTTCTATTATTTGTCGATGATTTCACTCGCATGATGTGGGTTTATATCTTGGAGCAAAAATCAGAAGCATTTTCCCACTTCATGCAATTTAAAGCCCTCACAGAAAGACAAAGTGGGCATTCAATAAAAATTCTGAGAACAGATCGTGGGGGAGAATTTACAAGCAAGGAATTTAATAGCTTCTGTAAGGCGCATGGGATCAAAAGAGAATTAACAGTAAGACACACACCTCAACAAAATGGTGTTGCGGAAAGGAAAAATAGAACAATTCTTGAAATGGCCCGCAAAGATGATGCAAGCTAAGAATTTACCAAAATATTTTTTGGGCCGAAGTCATCATACGAGCGGTGTATATTCTCAATAAGTCTCCCACGAAAGCAGTGAAGAGTATGACACCCTATGAAGCTTGGCATAAGAGAAAGCCAAGAGTGGAGCACCTCAAAGTATTTGGGTGCATAGCATATGCCCACATCCCGAAAGAAAATCGGGAAAAGCTCGATGGAAAAGGAGAAAAATGTATCTTTATAGGATACAGTGACGAATCGAAAGGATATCGTCTCTATCAGCCCGAATCCAAGAAGTTAATCATATCAAGAGATGTCATCTTCGACGAAGGAGCACAATGGACGTGGACGGAGAATGAATCTCAGGCACGTGAAGGATATTTTCTTCCACCAAGTCCAAGAGAAGATGAAGGCCCAAATCATCCAAAGAACGCAGATCATCCTCAAGTCCATCATCACCAAGATCTCCAACAACATCCTCGAGATCGGTGAGTCCAACATCGTGGATCAAGCTCTCAAAGCTCGACTCCGGTAGTGCGACGTTCACAAAGAGATCGGCGACCACCGTGCTACTTGGAGGATTTCCAATGCAATCAAGCTATCATGGCTCTCTTCACAAGCGAACCACAAAGTTTTCAAGAAGCCGCTCGAGAAGATAAATGGATCGAGGCCATGAATGAAGAAATCAAGATGATCGAGAAAAACAACACATGGGAGCTTGTTGAGAAACCTGAAGACAAAGAAGTCATCGGTCTCAAATGGGTCTACAAGGTTAAGTATAACGAAGATGGCTCCATTCAGAAATACAAGGCTCGTCTCGTCGCAAAAGGTTATTCCCAACAACCAGGGATTGACTTTAACGAGACATATGCTCCCGTTGTCCGCATGGAAACTATCAGGTCAGTCCTTGCTCTTGCTGCTCAACTTAAATTACCAGTCTTTCAATTAGATGTCAAGTCAGCATTTCTAAATGGGGAGCTTGAAGAAGAAGTATATGTTGAGCAACCGCAAGGATATCTCATCGAAGGCAAAGAAGACAAAGTATACCGCCTTCGTAAAGCTCTTTATGGGCTTAAGCAAGCTCCCGGGCCTGGAATAGTAAAATAGATGGCTACCTACTTCAAAATGGGTTTACAAAAAGCCCAAGTGAGCCATCACTCTACATCAAGGCCCAAGGATCACAAGATTTTCTCATATTGTGCCTTTATGTAGATGATCTAATCTACACAGGCACTAATTCGAAAATGATTAAAGAATTTAAGAACACAATGATGTCGGAATTTGAAATGACCGACCTTGGAGCCATGAAGTACTTCCTTGGCATGCAAGTCAAGCAAAGCCCAGGAAGAATATTTATCTCACAGAGAGAAATATGCGGACGACCTACTCAAGAAATTCAACATGAGTGAATGCAAGCCATTGGCTACACCAATGGCACTTAATGAAAGGCTATCTAAGAACGATGGCAAAGAGAAGGTCGATGCATCAATATATCGAAGTTTGGTCGGCTCTCTCATCTATCTTACACATACAAGGCCCGACATAGTACATGCTTGTCGGCATCGTATCCGGAGTTCATGAGTGAGCCAAGTAAAGCTCACCCGGCAAGCAAAAAAAGGATTCTCGTGTACGTCAAGGGAACAAAAGGTTATGGAATTCATGCGAGACAGAGGAGAATCACAAGCTTACAGGATACACGAGACGACGATTGGGCCGAAGTATTGGACGACGAAAAGTACGAGCGGCTACGTATTCCAAATGGGAACCAAGGCCATATCTTGGTCATCAAAGAAACAAGCAACAATAGCTCGTCATCGGCGAGGCAGAGTACATAGCAGCAACAAGTGCAGCATGTGAAGCAGTATGGCTTAGAAGAATTCTCGATGATCTACAACAGACATCAAAAGAACCAACAACTATCTACTGTGACAACATGTCTGCAATAGCCATGACAAAGAATCCAGTCTTCCACAGTCGTACGAAGCACATCGAGATACGGCATCATTTCATTCGAGAGTTGGTCGACAAACAAGAGATCGAGCTACAATTCGCAAGACAGGGGGAGCTACACGCAGATATATTCACAAAAGCAATTCCAACGAGAAGTTCATCCAATTCGAAGACAACTCGAGTACAAGAATTTTCGATTAAAGGGAGTATTAGATATTAATCAAGAAAATTCTCCATATTAGTAGAAAGATCATGTAACTATAATATCTAGAGTAATCTAGGAAAATATCCATGAAAATATCTATATTAGAAAATTCTAGATATCTTTCTAGAATGATGTATAATAATATCTAGCCTAGGGAAAATTCTAGAAAAGTCCTAAGAGAAATCTAGATGTAAAAAATACTAGAAAAATCTAGAGGATGCACAAGTTTCTTACCACACCTATAAATAGGTGATGGTGTAAGCCTTGATCAAGTATGAAGCAAACATTACAAAGTTAATGAAAAAGCCTACCATTTCCCACAAACAATCTCTCCCTTTACCATCAAACAACAACACTCTTTGATCAAAAACATCTCTTAAGCATAAAAGTTCACTACTACTTCCGCTCAAGTTTCCAACACTATTTTCTTAATACGTCTCCCCATGATGAGGTACGTACGTTATTCAAGAACTTCATCTGTAAAGTAATCCTTAAAAGACTCAATCCAATAATCTTTGCTGCTAGTCTATTATGTTGTCGGAAATTAAACATGGTCTTCTTATTCACATTAAAGAAGTCAGGTAGATATGCTAATCACATGATCTTTTTTATACGAGAGGAAACATACTAGTGTTATAGGAAACACCTTATAATTGCATGACAATTGTTTTGCTTTTGTTCTTGTTTTATAGCTTTCTTTTGCTTGTGTTTTCGGGTGTAGATCTGTTTGTAACTTTATCCAAAATAACAAAATTGATGATTTAGGCAACACAACTTCTAATGGAGCAACAACTGGAGCAGCTAAAAGAGGAAGTGAAAAAGGAGCTAGTTGCAACTTCTAGCAAACCATTAAAACAACTCAATTTTATCGATGCAATCGAACGTCTTGGGGTGGCATATCATTATGAGGAGGAAATTGAGGAAGCCTTACAGCAAGTCTATGAGAGCTTCCATGATCAATGTGATAAAGATGATCTGTACCATGTTTCCACCCGCTTTCGTGTCCTTAGGCAACATGGTTTCCGTATGCCTTGTGGTAAGTTAGACACTTTGGATCCGTTTTTTCCAACTTATTTTTGCTTATTTGAGACTAAATTTGAACTTATTTTTACTTATTAGAACTAATCTGCATATATTAGACCTTATTTGAACTTATATGCAATTAATTTCATTGTAACATAACTTATTTGTGAGTGTTACAAATATTATTTTTGCTTATTTGAACTTATTCGGAATGATCTGAACTTATTAGATTTTATTAGTCCTTATCTAAACTTAATTTTTCTTATAAGGATTCAAAACAAGGTAAAAAAAGGCCCTTCAGGCTTAATCACTAAGTGGTATTCTATTATTAGAGCTATGATATGTTTGGGGTTCCACTATGTCTCGATGTTGTAGTTTAGTAAAGTATGTGTTAGTTTAGGTAATAAATGGTAGTGTCTTATATATATATATATATATATATATATATATATATATATATATATATATATATATATATATATATATATATAGGCAAGATCATGTGAGAAGGGAAATTAGGTGAGAAATGAGAAAGAATCACCGCCCTTAGATTAGATCCTATCAACGACCAAGATTTAAAAACTAATATTAACACAACTAACTTTTTCCTTTATTCCATACAAAAACCTAATTTTCTCTCTCTCCTCTTATCCTTCATCCCCACTAAGTCGTCTCTTTCCTCTCTTTTCTTTCTCAGACTATAGGTTGTCAAACTACACGTCATCTAGTTCTTGTCCAAGAATTTCATGGAATCAATTACCGCGACGTAGAAAGGTTAGATTGTTTTTTAAAATTCTTATGGTTGTTCATAATTTTGTTCAATCGTATTTTGTTCATGTAAACTGTATGGAATCAATCGAATTTTGTATGCTTCTTCATGAGTTTGTAAATTCGTATGGTTGGAATCAATCGAATTTTGTATGCTTCTTCATGAGTTTGTAAATTCATTAGATAGTACGAAAATTGCTAGACATGCTAGTGCTTCTGTAAAGCCTTCTTCATTAATTTCACACTTTTAGGTCTCAATGGGGATTGATTCACAGCCTTACACATGAAGAATTTTTTTGCCAATATATATTTTTAGAGTTGTAGCTAATATTAATTAGAGTTATAGGTAGTATTGGTTAGAGTTATACCAATATGTTCTTAGAGTTGTAGGTCACATGGAGAATTTTTTGCCAATATATTTTTAGAGTTATAGCTAGTATTAATTACACTAGTATCTTTTGCACGCGATGCGTGCATGACATCGTATGTAAGTGATTTAGTGGAAGTTTTAATTAATCGTTATTCAAGTATATTGTTCTATTTTTTGTTTTTACCGGTGCGAGGTAACTACTCTACAGGTTGTAAGGATCCTTTTTTTCCCTTTTCTTTAAAAAAAAAATGAGAGAATGTAATTTTGTTTGGTTATTAGGGGTATTTTGGGTAAAGGGGGTGGACACCAAAAGATCAGGAGTTCCCATATATAATAGAGATATAAGTTATATAGGTAGTATTAGTTATAGTTATACCAATATATTTTAGAGTTGTATTAGTTTATGTGTGTATGTAGATATGAACATTTCCGAGGTTGGTAGTATGAAGGGTAAGCATAATGTGGGTATTTGAGTGCAATTGGCCTCGGCTACCTAATTAGAGTTACAAAAAGTACTAATTAGAGTTATAGTAACATATTTTTAGAGTTATAGCAATTACTACCTAGAATTACGGCAACATTTCTTTAAAGTTATAGGAAATAGTAGTTAGAGTTAGTTATACCAATACTTTTTTAGAGTTATAGAACGTAGTAATTAAAGTTAAACCAAAACTTACTTAATGTTATAGGAAGTAGTAGTTATAATTATGTCAGCATTTGTTTAGAGTCATAGGAAGTAGTAGTTAGAGTTATATCTGCACTTGTTTAGAGTCATAGGAAATAATAGTTAGAGTTATACCACATTCTTTAGTGTTATAAGATCAATTTGTTTTAGAATAATTGCGGTTCTACCATTTATATCTCAATGTGCCTTTTTATTTATTTATCATGTTCTAGTTTATGTTTTAACATAACTTGTCAGTTGATTTAGTTCTTATGTACCTCTATGTTGTTCTTACGGGCGCGTTTTACAACAAAGTAACCTCTTAGTGGGATCAAAACTGAAAATTGGCTCATATTTTAGGAGAATAGAGCTTGTTACTTTTATTCCAACTGTACTTACTATAACTCTAGTCAAGTGTCGGCATAATTACTTTAACTACTAGCTCATATAGCTCTAATCAAATGTTGGCATAACTCTCATTACTAGTTCATATTAGCATACCTCTAACTTTAACTTTCTATAATTCTAATCAAATGTTGGCATAACTCTAACTTTGTCTTCCTACAACTCTAATCAAATTTAGGAATAACTCTAAATCCTAGTCACTATAACTCTAATTAAATGCTTGCACAACTCTAATTTTTATTTTCTACAACTCTAAATTCTAATTGAATGCTGCTGTAACTTTAACTACTTTAAAAAAACTGTAATCAAATGTTACAACTTGATAGCCTGTTAGCTCAATTGGCGAGTAATTTATGTGCAAACGCACAAAAATGTAGGTTTGACTCCTACACAGGCTTTTATTATTTGATATGCTTTAAACAATCCTGCTTTTCAATGGTCTTGGTCAGTTATTACCTCACGAGGTTGTAAAAGAAGGGATAAATTACACTAGCTCTTTAGTCACAATAACAAAAAAATTCCGACTCTACTTTTAGTTTACATGAGTGCAATCATACTGAACAATTTTTTTAATTTTTAGGTTTCTAACTTCCAACAAGAGTCATTTCATAACCTATGTGGGAATCGAACCCACATCTTGTGCATAGCACAATGCTCTTCCATTTGAGCTAATAGGTTTTTAAAGTACAAGTAAAATCACCCCAAGTACTTTCTTTTTCTTTGTTCTACTCTCTGCATTTTGTAGCTTCATCTTGAGCTTAAGATACAAAAAGAACCCATTGGAAGCGCCAGAGCTATGATAAGAAATTATAAACTCGGATTTACTTACTGATAAATGATAATATAGATGATCAGCTGAAGAATATAGCAAGTTAGTGAATAACTGAATACTACTAAAAATTTGATGTCATGTTTGTCCATAAATAATTAATCAACCCAAATTCATATATACTACATTTTGGGGATCAGCAATGCAAAACAACAACAACAAAAAAAAACTCTTTTTTGTTAGTGCCGAAAACAATAGAAAAAGTATGTAGATCAAATTCATGATCCTAAGCAACAAAGCTAATGTTTGATTCTCAATGATTAGAGCTCAATTCTTAGCTAAATGAGATGTATCCTTTTCTTTTTACCTTCATCAATCCCGAATTATAAAAAACAAGGACACTCTACAAATTGGCCGTAATATAATGAAGGATCGGCTTATAACATTCACAAGGATGAAAGTGAACTAATACGTAAAATAGCACTGGGTAACTTAATCTTCCTACTAAAGACCGAAAATGCGATGGATACCGAGTAAATTTGGAGAAAGAGGATCAACCATTGAAGTTACTAAGCGTAAAACGAAAGGAACTTGAAGTATAACCGTAAGTACAACCCTAAATAAAGAAACTAAATTTAAGTTTGGAAAGCATTTCAAATGGAAGTATCACCAAACGAACTCACGATAATTATAAAATAGAAAATCGAATAAGAGGAAAATATGGTGTCATGGCTACATAGTCTAAATCATTCAAATCAATCAATTAAGTTTAGAAGTGTATTTAGCAAAGAATGTAAGACAAAAGTACATTATTTTGGAATTTTCGCAAACAAAATTGTGACTACATATACATGATCTATATAAAATTTGATTTTGACAGAGATAACGCTATAGATCAAGACGCCATAACTACAAAGAAAATAGAGGCTCTAGAAAGAAAGAATGAAGTTTATGAGAGAACAAAATTGGCATGTCATGCAAATGACTCTAGTAGATAAGTTTCCCATAAAATCCGGATGAATAATCATGACTCTTAATTACCATAGTTCCATATGGACAAGCATAAATTTTCCCTTTTATCTTTGGGGGCCGCACTTTGTACTTACCTCGAATCTAACAGAACTCATGTCTTTCCTTGCCGTTCGCCATGATTGATTTCCTTACCTTCTCCACCCTTCTCCTCCATTGCGTCATCTTTTCCATTGACACCAAGTTCATATGTTGTTCTCTAACAGTTAATGAGAACAATAAGGAGGGGGAGAAAACGAGATAACATGAAAAAGAAGTGCAATCCGAATAAATATAGATTAAGGACACATATGTGGATTTTAGTAGAGAAAGAAACGCACATAAACTTCAACTACTAATTCCTATAACTCTAATCAAACGTTGGCATAACTCCAAGTACAAGTTCTTATAACTCTAACTATTAGTCTATTTAACTCTAATCAAATATTGACATAACTCTAACTAATACTTCCTATAACTCCTATGAAATGCTTCTATAACTCTAATTACTAAATTATATATTTCTAATCAAATGTTGGCATAACTCCAAATACAAGTTCCTATAACTCTAATCAAACATTGGTGGAACTCCAAGTGCAAGTACCTATAACTCTAATTAACTATTTCCATAACTCTTAACTATTAGTTGATATGACTCTAATGAAATACTGACATACCTCTTAGTAGTACTTCAATCTATTAAGCTTGAAAGTTTTGCAGCCACCTAGACCGAACCGGTGTATTTTCTATTCACAACAACCCCGAACCTATTACACATACCTATTACTTTCACTTCTTAAGTAAGTTTGATCCGTAAAAGTTTAGATATGATCGGTTCGGGGCTAATAAGAGCAAACCGTGTTCAATTAAATTCAATGCAAGACCAAAAAAGTATACAACTCATGACTAACTTAAGTTCAATTCAGCTCGGTTTGCGTCTAATAATTTCTCGTTCAACTAATGGCTAATATATTTGATTAGGTTTGAACAACAAGTTCAGAAGATTTATGGCAAAAAGACCAGGACAGAGTAAGAGTTGTGGCATATATGTAAACAATATACAATAAAGCTCCCACAAAATGATACTCAAGCCTCAAGGTTGTGGCAATTGAAGACAGAAGCATGAATTAAGTGCTCTTTCTACTGTCATTCCTAACATATTCTGAGAATGTAAGGCACAAATCAAACATGGATATAGCACCATTTATTTACAGTGATATCAAGCACTAATAAGAGTTGTAGTCCGTACTAATTAGAGTTGGAGCAAAATTTGTTTAGAGTTATATAAAATACCAATTAGAGTTATATCAAGCACTAATTAGAGATGTAGTCGGTACTAATTAGAACTTGAATGAAGAGGATAAGAAGAATAAGAAAGATAAATCAGCAAGAAACAATCAAGAACATTCAGATTATGAATAGGCAACAACAAAAAAATCTAGAATTTATTAAAATGAACATTAATGAAGAGGAGAATGACGAATTGTCCTCAAATTCAACCACAAAGCCAACAATTAATCAACAAAAGCTCCAATTACCAATCAAAAATTGCGATTTAAGATCAATCACGAATAACAACTGCGAAAATTCAATTCCGCATTTCACCTCAAACAATTCCAAATTTCAAACTCAAACAAAACTTAATTAAAGAAAAAATTGCAATTCCATAACTATATCTCAATTTTCGGCAACATATCGATAAAAAGATGAAGCAGAATTTCCTGAAAACAGAAATCCAATGAAAACCAATACCTAACAAGAATTTCGATATGAAAAATTACCTGGAAGCAGAGAAACCGAAATAAGAGAGGAGAGAGGAGAGAGGAGAGAGGAGAGAGGAGAGAGTTTATGCGTGAGAAGCGTAATAACTTTGGGATTTTAATTTTTAAAGTTTTTAATCTCGGCCCTTAAATAAGACATGATCCAAGAGTTAGAATTTCTTCCCACTTCTTATATAAAACTCCCTTCTCACTCGAACTCAATTTATATATATATATATATATATATATATATATATATATATATATATATATATATATATATATATATATATATATATATGTTGATTTCCTCTACATACCCATGATGTAATCAAGTTGTGCATGGTGTAGGTTAATATGAGTTAAATTATTCAATAATAGGAAATGTCTTTTCCGAAACTATTGGTTAACATGGTATCAAGGCAAGGTATGATCTTGGATTAAAAACATAAATCTCTAAAATATTGTTCTTTAGTTAATGGGATTGAGTTTTAAACTTACTGGCAGGATTTTCCCCTCAAAGTTGAGATTTTATTTTCTCGGTGCTTTATGTTGTTGGTCAATTTGTTGCCGGTGTTCTACTGTATGTTTAGGTGTTGGAATTGTTTGATACTCCCTCCGTCCCATTTTTATAGTTCCCGTTTCATTTTAGGCTTGAATTAAGGAAAACAATGATTATGATGTACTTTGCGTAGGGAGTTGTTGTTTTTTTGGAATTACAAGTATTTTCATAAAAAAAAACGGGAACATTAAATGGGTGACATGTGAAAAGAGGAGAGAGAGTAAAAAATGATTTTTTTTTATATCCAACCAATGTCAAAAACCCATGTGAAAAGGTGGAGAGAGAGTAAATAGTGATGTTTTAAAATGGAAATAAGAGAAACAGGAACATCATTTTAGGACACCCAAATCAAATACGAGAACTACAAAATGGGACGGAGGAAGTATGTTATTGGGTTTCCGAGGCGTGCTATTGGAATTAGATCTGCTCGTCGTGTTCAGGTGTAAATTAGTGAATAGTGATTGCAGTATGTTAAAGTATTGCATTATTGAAGTCGGTGCTCTTTCCAGACGTTGCCTCTACAATAGCGTCATTTTGTTGAGAAAGTGTCAGGGTCCTTGGAACTCGTTACTTTTGTTGGGTTTTCCATCACTCGTGTGTTATTGTTTGGTTTTCAAGGCCTGCATCTTGGAACTCGTTGCTTTTGTTGGGTTTTCTATAAATTTAATTTGTAAGATTGGTAACTGCCATTAATTTAACGGAATTTTCACCGCACTCCCGGCGCTTCTTAATATTCACCCGATACCCTCGCGTTTCCAATATTCACCGAGACTCCCGAGGTTTGGTAAAAATTCTCGAAATGCCCCCGCGTTAAGTTTACGTCAATTTCGTTAGGTTTCCGTCCAAATCATTCATATTAACCCAAATTAACTCTAATTAACCCTAATTAAACTCTAATTAACCCTAATTAACTCTAATTAAACTTCAATTATCCCTAATTAACTTTAAACCTCCACCCACCATCACCTCAGCCCCGAAACCACCCACCCACCTCCCCAACCCCCCCCAAAAAACCACCCACCCACATCCCCGCTCCCGAAAACCATCCATCCACCACCTTGCAAACGACCCCCACCCCTCCCTCCCCTTGCAAACGACCCCCACCTCCCCACCACCCCCTCACCACCCCCCGCGCAAATACTCCCCACCCCCTCCACCACCCCCTGCGCAAAACTCCCCGCCACCCCTCCCTCCCCCTGCGAACGACCCCCACCCCCTCCACCACCCCCTGCGCAAAACTCCCCGCCACCCCTCCCTCCCCCCGCGAACGACCCCCACCCCTCCACCACCCCCTGCTCAAAACCAATGCACTCTGCAAAAACAATTTAAGAACAAATGTTTGTGTTTAATCTCACGTTTGAATCAAACCCATTTAGAACAAAATTTGTGAATCAAACGACCTTGTTTTCCTGCTTTTGCATCGATGCAAATCTAAAGCAAATTCAAATAAAATGAGGGGTTTAAAGGAACTGGGTTCTTGAAGAAGGGTTTTAGAGCTTCATATAATGTACTACCCATGAAAGACAATTCTCGATTTTGGCACCAAAGAAGGGAGTATATCAAGCTACTCAAATAGAGCCGAAATAGGAGTAGTCAAGTAGCACAAATTCTCGTAACTTTATATGTGCTACAAATTTAAGCCTATTTCCAATTAGTCCCGAATATCGTCGCGCCATACTGAGCAACAAACGGGTATTATGATGCCGACAATTATCCATGTCAGTCTATTTTCCTCTTCAACATCCAATACAGGAGGGAATGTGTTAGTGTTGCTCCCACCTCTCATCTTTAATACTTCATAAAGCCGCTTCACGTTTGTCTCGAGTCTTGCGAAATGGTGTGAGGGATGGGGCCGTGAGGCCGGTTGTTGCCGCAGAGAATGGGGAAGGGTTTCCAGGTGGGGTGGGTGGGGGTGGGGAGGTGTGGTTTCCAGTTGGGTGGGTGGAGGTGGGGGTGGGGGTGGGGGGTGGGGAGGAGGGAGAAAGTGGTTGGAAACTTATCAAACCTAAGGGGTATTTGGTGAATTAAGAATGTGACGGAAACTTAACGACAGGGGCATTTCAGGAATTTTTCCAAACCTCAGGGGTACCTGGTGAATATTGGAAAACGCAAGGGTACCAGGTGAATAGTAAGAAACCTCAGGGGTACCTGGTGAAAAATCCGTTAATTTAATATTTGCTATATTTTTTTTGTTTTTTTTTTTTGACATCAAGGAAATGTACTAATTTAAAACATAAAAATAGAACCATCTTGTGATCGGCACCACGTTGCCATGTCATGAGCCTGTTGAACCTGGTCCCGAGAAACCTTCATTACCTGACACCACTAGAGCGGTTGCGCTAGCTGTTGTATAGCCTGCAAAGTCCACTGTATGGAAATATCTTGACTTACCTTGGATCTGAGGCAGTGGACCAGTAGAGCGGAGACAGTTTTGATGAGAAAATTGGTATATTCATGGTGCGTGACCCATTCGAGTGCTTGGTAGCAAGCCATGGCTTCTGTTTGAAGGGCGGAGTTGGCGTGTAGGCGAAAACCTTCCCCCATCTCGCATTGTGGGTCGGTAGTATCCCGGCCTGGCATGGCCCCCTTGGTGTGTAGATGCATCCCATGCTCCATCTATTTGTAGCGTAATGGTTGGGTGCTCATGTTGCTGACGCCCTAGACTGGCTATAAGGAAGCCTGGTGGCAGATCCGGCTCGGGCCTAGAAAGAGGCGCATGCTGAGGTGTGGTGGAAAAAACTTGGTGTTGGCTGAGGCCCTCGGAAATGAGACGATGAATTTCCCCGGGAGTAGCAGGTTCAAGCCTGAATATGATGTTGTTCCGAGCACACCAGATGCCCCATAGCGTGACAATGAAGGTGGGGAGGCGTAACCCCGCACCCCATCCTCCTTTCTCGAATTTTAGGATCCAATCAGCCAACCATTGTTGGAGGGTTGCATCTGGGTGTAGTGTACCACAATCTGCCAGTGGTCCCCCCTAGCCAGATAGCCATGGCGCTTGGGCACGTGCGGAAGCGATGATGTAGGTCTTCTTCAACAAGTGGTACACATAGGGCATTAAGGATCCTCGTCCTATACCCCGCCGTACTAGGTTGGCCTTTACAGCTAGGATGTTATGCCGCATTTTCCACAAAAACGCTTTCCATTTGGGCATGATACTCTAACTCCGAGGTAGCGAAAGAATGCTAGTTCCAAGTGGAGTTTTCATGCTTTGCGATTTCATTTTCCTATAAAAGGATAAAGTAGCTTGTTTCGTCGTAAATTCCCCGAAGTGGTGTAAGGCTAGTAAATTGAGTCGAGGGGAGGCCCATGCGGCGGTAGTTCCAGCCCTAAAATCCTTCGGGCACTATCTGGAATGAAGTATTGGTAGACCTGATTGGAGTTCCAGCGATGTGTTTGAGGATCAATGAGTTGATGTACTCTGAGGGACGCGGCTTGTGCTAGAGCAACATCATCTCTAAAAACCGGGGTGGAACCCTAAACCCATTTGTGTTTTGATGCTAGGATGTGGTGACTCTCACCCACTTTCCAGGCACTGTGAGTTCGGAGTAGTTGTTCCGCCATGAGTAGGCCCTTAGTGCCCCAAGATTTCGGTCCTGCTCGATGGTACAGTTTTGGCTCCAAGGAAGAGGAGCCGAACACGCGAGCCGGGAGAAGATGCGGACTTTTGTAAATGCGGGCTACTTTTTTCATGAGAAGGACCTGATTGAATATTCCAACATTACGTATACCAAGGCCTCCCGCACCACGAGGTTGATGTAGAACTTCTTTCTTTCGCCATGCAATTCCCTGCCCCTGATGGTTACTCCAAAAAAACCTAGCAATCATAGCATCAATTTTGTTTGTAATGGTGGTGGGTATGCGGAAGACACCCAGTATATGAGAAATTGAGGCTATGAGTACCGAGTTGATGAGTATGAGTTTTCCAGTCTGAGAGATGTACTTGATGTTCCAGTTGGAAATGGTAGTGGAAATCTTGTCAAGCAGGAAAGTGAAGTGTCGGGTTTTAGTGGTTTGAATATCCACCAGGGATCCCAGGTACTGCCCCAAGGAATCTCGACTGTCCATCCTGAGTATATTCTTGTAGGAGGCTTGGAGCTCCAAGCTAATGTTGGGGCTAAATTTGAGAAAGGACTTTTGGAGGCTGATTATTTGTCCCGATATCGTACAAAATCGGGACAGAAGAGTGGAGATTTCCTGGCAAGCTGTAAGTGAAGGCTTGAAGAAGAAAAGGGCATCATCTGCAAAGAAGAGATGGGAAATGGACGGGCATCCACGACGAAGGGTTATACCTTCAAACAGTTGAATATTTGTCGCTAGATCCGTCATGTGGGAAAGAATATCCATGCAGAAGAGAAACAGATATGGGGACAAAGGGTCTCCCTGCCTTAATCCGCATTGTGGCTTGAAAATATCCGTCATTTTCCCATTTACAAGAGCGCGATAAGAAACCGTGGAGATACACTGATGGATGACCTTGATCCAATGTTCAGGAAAACTATAGGCCGTGAGGATCTAAGTTATAAAGGACCAACTAACCCTATCATATGCCTTATTCATGTCCATCTCAAGGATTGCTAACTGTTTCTGGCCCCCCGCTGTCGGTTGACCATATTAGTTAGCTCATGACTGACCAGGATATTATCGTCCATGTGTCGTCCTGGCATGAAGACATTTTGAAAATCATTGATGAGGTGTGGAAGTAATGGCTTCATGCGATTCACCAGACACTTGGAGGCACATTTGTAAATAGTATTACAGAGGCTGATTGGTCTAAGATGGTTAGCTTCTTCCGGTGAGGCTATTTTTAGTATGAGGATTAGGAGAGTCTTGTTCCATTCTTTTAAGATGTGCCCAGACGAAAGGAATTGTGTGACAGCCTTTATGACAAAACTCGATACTAAAGACCAATGATTCTTGAAAAACTTAGATGGAATTCCGTCCATCCCTGGGGATTTTGTGTCGTTGATGTCGAACATGGCCTGTTGAATTTCCTCAAAAGTGTAGGGACAAAGCAAGTTTGAAGCTTAGGCTGCTGTTAGCCGGGGAAGTGCCATTTCCCTGAATACCAGATCTATTTGTTCAGCTCTTTGCTGTGAGTCCAGAGAGGTAGGGATGTTTAATTGATAAATCTCTTGGAAATGTTCTTGGAGGGTTTGAGAGATTTGTTCAGGGGTTTCCATCCAATCTCCTTGGTTGTTTTGGATCATGTAGAGGTGTTTATGGCGTTGGCGTTGTTTCATGCGATTGAAGAAATAACAGGTGGGGAGATCACCCTTTTGGATGTTTTGGTCTTTCATCCGTTGTGACCAATATTCCAAATCAATTCGGATTTCATGCAGGATCTGTTGACGTTGGTGCATGACTGTATTCGCTTCGCCTAACGTTGAGATATTTTCACTGCCATCTTGCAATTGTGTAGATGGTTGTTGCCAATTGATCCCCCAAGCGCGTTTGTTATCTAAACACCAAGCTTTTAGTGTTGCGCGAATGATATCCAATTTCCGAGTAATTTGGTACATTTGGGATCCCTGAATACTTAGCCCAATCTTATCAGAAATGAAGTTCGTGACTTGGGGGTAGTTAAGACACCAATTTTCTATCTGATAGGGACGGTGTTTCCCGTGTGTAGGAGGTTCTACTTGGAGGAAAATAGGAGCATGATTTGAATGCAGAAGGGGAAAGTTCCGTATTCTAGTGTGTGGAAAACGGTCTCCCCAATCAGGGTGCATGTATGCCCTATCAAGGCGTCCCATAATCAAGTCGGGCCCGTCCCTTCCATTTGTCCAGGTAAATCTCGGCCCATGGAAAGGAACATCTTGTAGCTGGAGAGATATTTTCCAATTTGTTATTTCCTCCCATCCTAATATGAGTGGTGAGCCTCCTATTTTATCTTTATATTGATCTACCTGATTGATATCCCCGATGATAAGGTATTCAGTTAGGGGGAGGAGTATTTGTGAGAGATCATTCCATAGTTGCGGACGTAGATGGTAGCGCGACTCTCCGTACAAAAACAAAACATGAAAGTACTTGCCATTACTAGGAGTTATCTTACACAGTTTGAAATTCCTAGTAGTACAAACTACCATTATCGCAAAAGGGCCCCAACAAAAGACAGCTATGCCCCCTAGATCCTTCAGCATCTATTCCTAAAACACTAGTAGGATTAGTAGATCTTAACAGTACATGTACATTAGCTAAGTTCATCTTCGTTTCTTGCAAAAACAAAAAAGTAGGTTGGAAATTGGAAATCAGCCAGAAGAGATTTGGTCTAGTTCCATGCTAGTATACTCATGGCGGGGTTGGTGATTGATCTGGGTCAATCACAACCCTAGTAGCTACATCTTCTAGTGAAACCACAAGAGAAAAGTGTAATTCCATTTGCGCTGCATCACGATCTGGGGAAGTTGGTTTGCTTCGTTTCTGTGGCGACGCACTGAAAATTGGTGTTGAAGTTGTTGCAGATCGCTTTTTGTTACCCACAGACCAGATGTCATCTTCAATCTCCACTCCCATCTGGCGAGCTATAGAAAGATCAGTAAGGGCCTTCGCCTTAAAGGACCCCGAGGGCGAGGATGGTGGCACATTAAAAGTGCCCTTTGCCTCCCATCGATCCATCTTACACTTCTTCTTCTTATGACGGAGATGTTCATAATGGGCATCCATATCCAATACTATCCGACACACTCCTCTTGAGTTTTCTTATCCTTGAATTATCACGGATAATCATGGAAACACACGTCCCCTGCATGACACGTGCCCTAGGTTTATGTCTGAGCACACGCGCACCAGGTTCCATATTGGTTACAGTAGGGGGAAGTGTTGGCCTCAGAAATGGGCCCAGGCCCAGCTGCAATTTGGGTTGAATGGATCACTCACTAAAGGGGGAGAGAGGCGGAATCGTGGGCCCAATTGGGGACGTGGAGGGGTGCTGTCACTCGAAGCATCCGAGTCTCTCTCCTGGGCCGGGTGAGGGTTCCTCACATCCCGTGGTTGAAGGCCCAGACCCAAAAGAGGACCAAGCCCAGGTTGGTAGTGGGGGGCCGGTACCACAAGGGGTCTATGCATCTAGTTGCTGGGCCCCGCCTCGTCAGGCCACGGAGCCCAATTGGTAGCCCAACCCTCAGCCACAATATCTTCTATGGTTTGCTGGTTAGGATTTGGAAACCCTAAGGGAGTTGGGTTTTCCCTAGAAGGGGATGAACAAAAAAACCCTACGAGCGACTTGTAACGACCTTTGTGCCCGGGAGGTTATACCAAGAGCATGAAAGAGTCCGCCGCTACGAGGCGGAGGTTGGGCCGCTGTGGAGCGCTCACTTGGCGACGGAGAGGTGGAGAAATGTTCAGATGGGGTTACCTCAGGGGAAGGGTGTGGGAGGTGACCACTCCGTTCTGGCGAAACGCCATACCGACGTCCCGGAGAGTGATGCAGATCATACCGGCGAGAAGGAGTCAGGGGAGGGGACGATCTTGGGGAAAAGTCAGGCAGGGGATTGGTGTGAGTTTCTGGGTCATTGATCGATAAAATCGGATATTCCGGTTCTCGCTCCGTCGGACTAAGTCTGGTTCCCAAAAATCAAGGTCTTCTTCAGGAGGTGGTGGTGGGTGCATATGAGGTTGGTAGGGGTCATTTAGGTTGCGGATATAAGCCCTAAGGTCAACCCTAGTAGTAATAGAAGCCTGTGCAATGTAGGGGTAATATTATTACGTGGTAGAATTATATTCATACGTTATTAGGTGTGATAATAAATATGATAAGTTAAATATTTCCTCAATTATTTTATTACATATGCTTTCCTTTTCATAAATAATATGTAGTGGATTCTCCCTCTATTTTCGAAAGTTCTTCGTACTTTGAGTATTTATTCAAAATAATGACATGGCAGGCTTACGTGGCACTCTATATGTTCTCAAAATCTTGAGTAGCTCTCTATACTCTGGAAAAGCTCGTCTTTTATATATAGACTAGATTTTGAAGCCTGTGCGATACACGGTTTATTTAATGTGCATGGTAGAATTATATTCGATAATGACATAGCTGTGTGATAATAAATAAGATAAATAATATATTTATTGAGAGACATATTTTATAGTAATATAATTATATTCTTAACAAATGATTATTATTTAGGAAAAATTGACATGAATAATCCCAACTTTCACCGGTCTTCTCAAAATAATCCCAATTTTGGATTATTTTAGAATAATCCCAACTATAGGATGTACCTTCTCAAAATAATCCGAACTATTAATTTTCTATGTATTATAGACCTAAAATGGATTAGTGGAGGCAAGAAAAGCGATTGTTAAACTTATTTTGAGAAGGTCCCTTAAAAGTTGGGATTATTATGGAATAATCTAAAGTTGTGATTATTTTGAGAATATATGTGAAAGTTGGGATTATTCATGTCAATTTTTCCTATTATTGAAATGCAAATCTCAAACTCTATTCAATTATAATGAGATTGTTTATTTGTTTGTATGCAGTAAAAGTTATAATACTCAATGCAAATTCATACTCTTCTTATAACTTCTTCGTTATAATATGATCCAACATATATATGTTAAAAATAAAGCATTCATCTAATTTTTTATAGGTGTAAGCAAGTTTGAATGGTGTAAAAGTTATATTTTTCCGAACAATGTAGTAAAAATTATGCATAATTTATATTGCATAATCTTTTTAGGTTGTCTAGTCAAAATTAAACTTTTACTTTTTCACCATACAAAATTATACTCCCTCCATACTTTTTGACTTGCTACATTTACCATGAATGGATGTGCTTTTTTTTGCTATATATCTTTATTTAGTAATCATGACCCACAAATAAGCACAATATTCCCCTTAATTTATTTTCAACTTCCTACCTATATATTTCATATATTTGTCACTTTTTCATAAAGTTATGGTCCCTACTACCCTTTTTCTCATCTCCTACATACGTGTTCCCACACCAATTTTGCAAGTAATTAAAGATGGAGGGGTATATGTACTTATATCTATTTAGAACTCTATTTTTTATCTTTATATAACTCAAATTTAAAATATGATTTTGAAAGACATATTTTGTCTGATCATGTAACACTCTTTATTTATTACTTATAGTTATTTTTATATGTATCTAAAATAAAGAATAAATAATATGTTATTATTTATCTAAATAAATGTATTTTCATAAGTTGTAAAACTATATTGTGAATGGATCTTATTTCGAAGCATATATCGAACGCTCTCCAATGGTATAAAAATTATAATATTCTGAACTATGTAGCAAAAGATATATTATATTTACCTTGTATAATAATTTAGGTTGTTTATTGAAAATCAAACTCTAATCTTCACTCATCTAAAACTCGTTGCATGTATATATATCTATTCAGAATTCTATTTTTTTTTTTAAATTTAAAAATAATGATATGACATGCTTAGGTGGCGCTCTCTATAATATTATAAGACTAGTATATGGGACCCGGGCAAATGCCCGTTCTCTTCGTAGAGAATATGTAGACTTTTGAAATTTTTACATACTCTATTTGAACGTATTTTTATTCGACATACAACATCAAAAGTTATAATGTAATAACTTTGAATATTCTAATTCTAACCTGAATAGGTTTTGTAGAAAAGCACTAATTCTAATTGAATTTCTAATTCTAATAGCAGTTTGTTACTTTAATACTTTAGCATAGTCAATATTTCTTTTTATACGTTACTTTAATACAAAATTATAAATATAGTATAAATGCATCTTATTTTAAAATAGTTTTTAAACACTTTCCAATGGTAGAAAAATTATAATTTTCCAAACTATACATTAAAAGTTATAATCGATTTACTATACCTAAGTTTTTCATTGTGGACCCAACTCTATTTCTTCTAATCCTAAACTCTATACATGTATTTTTATTACTTTGTAACTCTATTTTTTTAAATGACATGTCAGTTAATAAGCGCGACAAATGGCGTCCAATATGTCACGGCCTCGTGAGCTGGCTTTTGGACTATGCTTTATATATTAGTTATATGATTGCTCTTTAAAAATCAAACTCTAATTTTTTTATCACCAAAAATCTAATAAATATATAATTTTATCACTATAGAACTTTATTTTTCTTGTAACAACATAGTTTCTTAATGAATTTTGTTCAATACATAATATTTGTTCAGTTGAGAAAGACTAAGATTATGAAAGATAATATGTTTTCATAAGATGTAAAACTATACTGTAAACGGATCTTATTTTGAAGCATATTTTGAGCACTCTCCAATGGTACAAAAATTGTAATATTATGAATTATGTAGCAAAAGTTAAGGTTGTTTATTCAAAATTTCCAAACTCTAATTTTCCCTTATCCAAAGCTCCTTATACGTACTTTAATCTATGTTGAACTCTATTTTATTAAAAGATAAAAATAAAAATTGATTTAGGCAATCCTACGTGGCGCGCTCTATGCTCCTGAAATCTTGAGAAGCTCCCTATGCTCTTGAAAAGTTCATCCTATATATATTTACTAGTATTTGGGACACGGACAAATGCCCGTTCTCTTTGTGGAAAAGATGTAGACTTTTTAAATTTTCACATACCCTGTTTGAATGTATTTTTGTCCGACATACAACTATAAAAGTTATAATGTAATAATTTTGAATATTATAATTCTAACATGAATAGGTTTGTAGAAAAGCCTTATTTCTAATTGAATTTCTAATTCTAATTGTAGTTTGTTACCTTAATACGTTAGTATAGTCAATATTTCTTTTTATACGTTACTTTAATATAAAATTTTAAATATGGTATAAATGGATCTTATTTTAAAGTAGTTTTTAAGCACTTTTCATTGGTACACAAATTGTAATTTTCCAAACTGTATATTAGAAGTTATAATCGATTTACTATACTTAAGTTTTTCATTGTGAACGCAACTCTATTTCTTCTTATCCTAAACACTATACATGTATTTTTATTACTTTGTAACTCTATTTCTTTTTAGAAAAATGGCATGGCAGTTAATAAGCGTGACAAATGGCGTCCAATGAAGATGCCAAATGCCGCGACCTCGTGAGATGGCTTTTGGACTATGCTTTATATATTAGTTATATGATATGATATGATATGATATGATATGATTTAGATTTATATTTAGATTTAGATTTAGATTTAGATTTAGATTGGGTGTGTTATAAATCTATCCTTGAGAATGGAGTTGGACACCATTGATGAGTGTTTGAAGGTGTGAGTTCTGGGTTTGAGGAGTTGAGTTTGTTGCAGAAAAGAAGAAGTTAACGCCGTTAGCCATTTCGTCAAGTTTAATGACAAAATACAAGTTTACGGTTATCCGAGATAGAGGTGAAAATGTCGGGGTTATTTGGGAAAAAGGCCTATATGTCAGGGTCATCTAAGATAATATTCTTTTAACTATTGTTTAACGAACTCTGAGGGTATAGTGGTAATTTGGTAAATGATGATTCTCATGAATCTAAGGTTATGACTTATGGGGTCAAAACACACCAAAGACACTAAAATACTTTACAACTATTGTAAATCCTATATGAAACAACTAAATTGTTCTCAACTAATCAAATAATTTTAAGAGCTTTTTTAATCATGAATATCTGAAACCCTCCTACATTTCTGGCGTTTGTAATATAAGAAGGTTGAATTACCATATGGTGTGCAATGGTTATGGTTATTTCAAGGACTCTTTAGATTTGCGGATTTTTCTCTCTCAAGGATGACCTCATGTGAGAAGTGCTGATATTGAAATTATAGGTGTTCGCAAAAGGTAAACCAAGAAAGATTTAATAATAATAATTTTGATGCATCAGAGATATGAAAAACCCAAAACAAATCTTAGTCGTTCATTACTTCATGTGATGGAGCCAAATATAATCATATATACTGTAAATTTCATTTGCTAAAAGGTTGGTAGTAAACATGAATTTATCTTGTTTTTATCTTCTGAAGACATTTGGTGGTATTTTCTTCTTGGTGGATCTTAGCCTCTTCGTTATATTTAGTATGGTTATCTTTCAGTTGAAATAAGTAATGTATTACCCGAAAAATGACATGTTTTTTCACGCACTAGTAATGTCAATAGTCAAGAGTGAGCTAAGAAAAAAAATGAAAAAAAATAATACAAATTATTAGAGCTTAAACCCAATTTGAGTTTGAGCTTGTACTGAGCTCGAGTTCAAGCTCAAGCTTGATTTTTAGTTTTCGAGTTTGATAATTTCGAGCTCGGACATTGGTTTCGAGCTCGGACATTGGTTTCGAGTTCGAGTTGAATTCAGCCAAACTCGAGCTCGACTTACATCATTTACACCACTAATTAGGACTGTTTAGAATGAAAAATGAGAAAGTTAATCATAACACTAGTGGAAAAAACCTTATATGTCACTTAGTAACAGATGCGGTTTTTGTAAAACCGCATCCGAAAATCAACCAAAAAATGGGAGGGAAATTTGGCAAACAAAATCTGATGCGGTCCTTAAAAAACCGCATCAGATTTAAAATCTGATGCGGTTTTTCATGAACCTGATGCGGTTCATGGGACCGCATCCGAAAATCGGTTACTAACACTCGTGGCCCAGCACACTCGTGGCCTCATAACCCTTAGGCGTCCATTTCCTTAGGCGCCCCTCAAACCCTAATGCCTCTCTCTCTCCTCTCCTCTCCTCTCCTCACTCAACCCTAATCTCTCCTCCCTCTCAAACCCACGACGCCATCTCTCCTCTCTCTCCTCATTAGATCTGCTCTTCCCTCCTTCCTCTCAAACCCACGAACACCGTCGTCGAATCATGGCAACGCGTCGAATTCATCGTCCCTCCTCCCTCCTCAACGAATTTGCAAACCCTCATTTCCTTTTTCTTTCTTTCAAATATTTGAGATTTCGGAGCCACGAACGACGAACGACGAACCGTTCATTTTCTCCATCATCATCAACTTCGTTCATCATCAACCACGAATCGTTCATTTTCTTCATCATCATCAAGCACGAACCGCGAACGACGAACCACAAATCGTTTCATCATCATCGTTTTTTTTCCGAATCTGGGTTTATATTTTTTCGTTTTTAATTTGCGTATTTTGTTCGATTTTTTTTGTTCGATTTTTTTTGGTCGATTTTTTTGTTCGTATTTTGTTCGATTTTGTTCGATTTTTTTGTTCGATTTTTTATGTTTATTTCTTAATTTCCGTATTTTGTTCGATTTTTTGGTTATATCTTTGTATAAGTTTTCGGTTTTTATTTGGTTATATTCATCTGAATTTTTTAGTTTGTATAATATTTGTATAATGAAATACATTTTTAGTTTGTATAATTTTTGTATAATTGAATTCATTTTTAGTTTGTATAATGTTTTTTATTAGATCTTAATTTTTTTGAAGTTTCGTTACTACTTTGGACTGCTGTTGTTTGGGTGTTCCTGCTTTGTTGCTGCAGACCTGCAGTGCAAAGCAGGTTTTTTTTTTTAAATTCCTTGAGCCCAAAATCTGATGTGGTCTTGCAAAACCGCATCAGGTAGTGAGAATCTGATGCGGTCATGGACCGCCACCTGATGCGGACCAAAACCGCAGCAGTAAGCCCGGTTTTAATCGCATCAGATGGGCTTTTTTCCACTAGTGTAAGCAAAAGCTCTTCATCTTTTTTCAACTTCATAAGTCAAAACGTCTGAAAATTTTGAGAAAGTACTCTTAGCCTTATGAACAAAGCCACGAGTGATGTACAAAAGGGTAGTAAAAATAGACCTTTTAAAGGATTGAGTATGCATAACTGGAAAGAATAGGAAAGTTTTAGGATCTTACTACTTTACTAGTCTAGGTATCATGATATGAAGACACAATTAAATGAAGAAAAAGAATAGAAGAAGATCATAATTTGACAAGATTCTGATCCAGTATAAGTAATAGGAGTTTATATGGACTATTATTTTAATTGGTGCTTATCCTAGCTAGGTTATATTAATTTGCCAAATATATACTAGGTGTTTTCCAGAAGTTTATGGACGATAAGGAAGGCTTCAAGGACTCAATACTAGATGACATGCGAGGCATTCTTAGCTTGTACGAGGCTTCCCATGTTCGAATCCAAGGAGATGACATTTTGGATGAAGCCTTTGTATTTACAACTGCTTATCTTAAATCCATGCAGCTGAACGAGAAATTAAGCTCTCCAATGGCCGATCAAGTAGCTCATGCCCTTCACCAACCCCTCCACAAAGGCTTTGTTCGACTAGAGTCAAAGCATTATATCTCATTCTATGAGCAAGACGCTTCTCACAATGAAATCCTACTAAAATTTGCGAAATTGGATTTCAATCTACTCCAACTAGTGCATCAAAAGGAATTGCGAGATATTTCTGGGTAATACGCTTCTTTACACCTCTATACATGAATGCTTTTTTCAATTTTTGAAAACTTACCACTTGATTTTCGTAATTTAAATTTAAATTTAAAATTTACAAAGTAAAAAAAAAAATTATATAATGTAACTCTCAACCTAGGATGTTTTTCTAATATAATTCACAATAATTGTACACTCGTGAAATAACCCTTATAGAGTGTTAAAATAGTCTATTCCCTATTGACCTAATTTGTCACAAAATTATAATTTTATCAATGAAGTATGGTTTAAGGTTGACGTAATCTCTCGTAATTTCATTTATTGGTTATATGTATGAAATATAATAAAAGTATAATATTATGATTGGAAGTGATTTATAGAAAGGAATTTGGAATTTGGAATTTGGAATTCGGAATTATCAATTAATAATTAATGGTCCTTTTTTTTTTTAACTAAATCGGTGTAATAATGCTTGTTGTGGGTGAAATTTCACCTAAGCCTAATTAGGGACGTAGCATTTGAGTTGGTTATCTATAATATTTGGTCAAGTAGTCAACCCCTTGGAAGTAGGTAACATCCTCAAGGGTTGTTACAAAAAAAAAAGTCAAACAATAAAAAGAAGGGGAATCCCTTGTATCAAGGAGGCAGTTTCAATCCCCTAAAGAATAGGCGACATCCTAGCTGATTGAATCAGTCAACCAGCACATACAACAAAGATAGGTTGAATCGGTCAAGGTGGTTGCAGCAGCAAGCTGAAATGATGCCGGACATCTCGGACATGACCAGTCAGACGACCTAATTAGTTAGGGATTATTTGCTATAAATAGAGGCTAATGTATTAGTTTTCATTGTCATTCTCTCCCACTCACTCTTACTCACTCTCATTTATTGTAGTCTAATCTAGAGCAATTAATACAAGTTTTCTTCTTGTTCTTCTTCTTAATTCTTGATCTGCGTTTGAAAAGAGAGGATGTCCAATATTCTTCTCTTTTTCTTCTAATGTCATTTTTTATCTTCTACATTAATGCATCCTACTCTAATAAATTCTCCATCAATAAATAATTTCATACCTCAATTGAGTTACTAAGATCGATGGTCTCTTTTCATAGGCAAATTGATCCCTTGGTAAAATTTATCCAAAACAATTTAGCGCCCACCGTGGGGCCTTCGATCTAAAAGTAACCAATTTCATACAAATTATTCTAAAGGTTTCCAAAAAAAAAAGATGTGATAGCATCCCAACTATTGTTATGGAAGGTTTGGATGAACAAAGGCGAGCTAATGGTATCTTCGAAGTGATTCGAAGTGCTGGTGGATGTTTTGGCCATCGTGACTGTCATGTCCAAGATGATCGTCATGTCCAAGATGACCGTCGTGACCATCATGTCCAAGATGCCTGTCGTGATCGTTAGGTCCAAGATTACCGTCATGACCGTCTGTTCAAGATGACTGTTGTGACTGTCGAATTCAAGATGACCGTCGAGTCCAAGATCACTATCGTGAACGTTGTGTCCAGGATGATCATCGTGAACGTCGTGTCCAAGATGACCGTTGTGACCGTCATGCCGAGATGATATCCTTTGACACATAGATGAAGATGGTCTTCTTCACTTACGAGAAAAAGACATTGTGAGGTCCAATAACGAGCTGAAGTCCAGACATGTGGATGAAGTCAGAGTGTTTAGACGACATCAAGCTTGACATTGATAAACATAACAAGTCATCCTGCTGAATCCATCAAAACTCCTAAGGAAGTAAAAACTTAATTTTGTTTTTAAACTAACAATGATTGTTTTGCACGCTCATGTAATAAATATGACATCACGAGATGGTTACTTTTGTGGAAGTTCTCAGTGACTGCAATTGAGCATCCACATACCCAGGTGTTCAAGAGAAGTCGACACGTACCATGTGTAAAGGTATTTGTTAGTATTATTATTATTGAATTATGTCATTGGAACTAAGACATGCAAGGTTGACATGTCAAAGGCAGCCATCAAGATGTCCAAAAAGTAAATAGAGGAACCATGAACGCGTAGACTAACGACTTGTCCGTCAAGTCGAAACAAAGCAGCTGGACCTGACTAAGAGATCCTCGACATGAAGCAGGACGTGAAAGAAATTTCACAAACTCCTCCACCGAAACTCCCTCTAAAGGTAAAGTAATAAACACTATATATATAGCGGTCATCAAATTAAAAAGAGGTGCAATCCTCAAGCTTGAAGATGACGGTAAGAAACTCCTCATATCGTTTTAGCAAGTCTCAGATAAATGTCGAAGTCAAGTTATGTCACTTAAAATAGTTAATTCTTGCCTTACTATGGCTCAAACCAATGCATGACCTTGTTTATAATGTAAAACGATACTTGTTAATGTTAACAATCTCATTGAGTCTTTAGAACTCAAGAATTTACAGGACATGTGACAAATGATATCACAAATGCAACTTCAGACATGTTCGACTAAATCAGGATGGTCAACAACGTGTGATCTCAACATTAGGGGCAATGCCACCTATTGCATGCTTCGTGTATCTAGTAGCCAGCAAAAAGTCCAGATCATGGACGATCAGACGTGTCGGAACGTGTTGGACGTGTCGAAACATGTCGGACGTGTCCAACTGAAAAAACAACGCATCATACAAGGCGTCAACTTGTTGACGTGGCATCCTATCACAATACACGGAAATCAAGAGTTTACAAGGTAAAACCATTTGAATTTCAATAATGTTGTGGAAGTTTGTTGCAGGTCGATCAGTATTAGAGACGTCATCTTGAGGAGGAGGAAGTCTCTAAAATTATTGACAAAATGAACCAATTAACCTACATCGCGACTGTCCACTTGACTCTTCCCTGATTGAAAAAAGAAGTCTTGGTTGCTGATGACTCCAAGAGGTCAAACCCCCGGGACGTGTCAAGCTAGACGAAATAACACTTTGGTTGGTTGAATGACGACGCACTGCCATAAACTGACAGGGAAGTTTAACCTTTCAAAATTAAGGCTTCTCATTGTTTACTAATATATAACATATTGTCTAAAATGTCTTCGGAAATAAGAGGTCCTAAAGCCGTCATGAAGCTGACCTGTCGAGCAGTCGCACTAAACAGTTTCATCCCTATGTCGTCTGACAAGTGTCACCTGTTCTATGCATCTTGAGAAAAAACTCCAAGTTCAAGTGGACCTAGAAACATGATGAGCTCTAGGAGTACTTGACCCATCCACCTCTGCTGTTATAGCCAAAGCCGAAAGAGAAACTGCAACTCTACTTGTGAGTATCTGATACCACAGTCAGCGCAGTCCTGATGCAAGAAGAAGATGGTAAGTAAATCCCTCTTAATTATGTTAGCAAATCCATTCTCGATGCCGAAACCAGGTACGCATACGTAGAGCAACTAATACTTGCATTGGTCGTGTCCTCCACGAAGTTACGGCCTTATGTCGAGTCTTATACTATAATTGTGAAAATTAACTATCTAATTAAGACTGTCTTGAGAAAATCGGAGTTGACAGGTCAAATGGCGAAGTGGTCCACCCAGCTTAGTGCCTATGACATCCAATATGAACCACAAATCGCAAGCTCGGCCGACTTCGTGTCAGACTTTACGCCTGGTCTACAAGCCCTTGCTGACCAGGAAGTCAACATGTTGACAGATGATGGGGTGATGAGATTGTCCAAGCTGTCTAATGTGACTTTGTGCCACCAACAACAAGACGGAATACGAAGCCCTACTCATAGGTCTTATGACTGCAAGGGACCTAAAGGTAAGACATATCAAGGTAAGATGTGACTCTTTGCTTATCATTAGTCAAATAAACGGCACTTACGCCACTAAAGATGTCAAGATGACTGCCTATCGGGACTTTGTCCAGCATCTAACAAAATCATTTGAGTATTGTAACATAAGACAGGTATCCCGAAAAAAGGAATTCTTAAGCAGATGCGTTAGCAAGCTTGGGATCATCCTTGAAAGGGATCAAATTGACTAGCGTCCCTATCATACATCCCGCATACCCCGCCATTGAAACGGACGTCTTCGCAATCAATGAAGATCATAATGAGGATGGACCGTCAAGTTTACAACAGGAGGTCGAAGGTTTGACTAAGCTATTCAAAAAGTGGCTCAAGAATGGTTTATATCTTAGATGTCTGGAAGCTGCAGAGGCGAGTCGTGTACTCGAGGAGACGCGTGCTGGCACTGGGGCAACCACTCCGCAGGAAGAAGTCTCTCCACGAAATTATATACAATGGACATCGCCAAAAAATGTGATGGCTGCCAACGCCATGCATCTGTCCAACACCAACCGTCTGAAGTCCTTCATTCCACTTTGACGTCATGACCATTCATGAAGTGGGGCATGGACATAGTAGGCCAGCTGTCTCAAGCACATGACCGAAAGTCTTCATGTTGGCCATGACTCATTATTTCTCAAAGTGGATAGAAGCAGAAGCCTTCAAACATGTAAGAGATAAATAACTCATTTCATTTATAAAAATGTAACATATTTTGCAGGGACGACGTCCCCTTAGACATCGTGTGTGACAACAGTTCCCAGTTCATAAGTGATAAGATAAAGGCCTTTTGCGCCAAGTGGAATATTGGGCATGTCCAAGAAGTTCGACGCCTACCAATGCTACTCGTCCTTCCAACACCTTCCATCAGAAGTCATTTATCCTACTTTGACATCTTGATCAATCATGAAGTGGGGGCATGAACATAGTTTGTCAAACTAACTCGAGCAATAGAACATAGTATCCCTGACAGTATGATGCCTAGCAATCCCTTCATTCTTACAGAACTCATCGAACTCAGACAAAGAAAATTCCATACCATTATCAGTTCGTAGCCTTTTGATCTTCCTCCCAGTTTGATTTTCCACCAATGCCTTCCACTGCTTGAAATTCTTGAAAGCTTCACCTTTTGACTTCATAATAATCAACCAAGTCATTCTTGAAAAATCATTAATGAAGGATACAAAATACCTGTGACCTCCCAAAGATTCCACACGTGAAGCACCCCAACAATCAGAGTGGATATAATCCAGAGTACCTTTTGTTCTATGATTGCCCTTAGGAAACTTGCTACGATGTAGTTTCCCAAAAACACAGTGCTCACAAAACTCAAGGTTTGTGACCGGCCACCCAGAAGATCTGCCTTGGAGAGAATTTGCATTCCTCTCTCACTCATATGCCCAAGTCTCATGTGCCATGGTCATATCCTCCTTCTGAATTTCAGATGAAGCAACAGCAGCTGAACCTGAGAGAGTAGAACCTTGCAAAACATACAAAGTGCCACACTTGACCCCCTTCAACACATCCTTTGAACCCTTGCAGACATACACAACTCCACCCCCACCTCTGAAACTGAACCCCTTACTGTCTAACAGACTAAGTGAAATCAGATTCTTGGTCATCTGTGGAACATGCCTAACATTATTCAAAGTGCAGAATGTACCATCATGTGTCCGAATCTTGATAGAGCCTATTCCAACTGTCTTGCAGACTGCAATGTTAGCCATTGCAATATTACCCTCATCTACCTGCTCATAAGTAGTGAACCACTCCCTATGAGGACTCATATGATACGACGCTCCAGAATCTAAAACCCACACATCACTGCAATGTGTTTGTTCATTAGCAACTAAAGCAAGATCATCCTCAGAATTCGAATTTTCTGCTGCAACAGCAGCAGAACCAAACCCAGATTTATTTTCCTGATGCTTCTTTTTAGGACATTCCTTTTTCCAATGCCCCTTCTCCTTACAGTAATTACAGATATCATTAGGTTTAGGACCCCCTTTGGAATTTCCGAATTTCCAGAAATTCTTTTTCCCAGAATTCCCATGTCCCTTACTACTATTGGCCACTAATCCAGAGGCCTGATTATCTGTACCTGTACTACCAGATGCCTTATGGCGCAATTCCCTAGTATGCAAAGATTGCACAAAATTCTAGGGACACAGAATCTTTACCAACAATAAAAGATTGCACAAAATTCTCATATGATAATGGTAATGAAACAAGCAGAATTAAAGCAGCATCCTCATCCTCCACCTTAACATCAATATTACGCAATTCTAACAAAATTGTATTTAATTGATCTTGGTGATCCCAAAGAGGTGTACCTTCATTCATGCGCAGACTGAACAGACGTTGCTTCAAAAGCAACTTGTTGGTTAGAGATTTCGTCATGTACAAACTCTCCAACTTCAACCACAGACCAGATGCGGTTTCCTCCTCCGCTAATTCAGTGATGATGTCGTCAGCAAGACACAACATGATCGTTAAATGTGCCTTCTCCTCCAGAGCGGCCATCTCAGTGGTAACTGAATCCGATGACTTCTTTGCCAACGGTGCCCACAACCTCTGTTGCTTCAGTAAAGCCCGCATCTTGATTTACCACAGACTGAAACTGTTTCTCCCAGTGAATTTATCAATTTTCACATTCATCCCAGACATCTTTCTCACCCAGATCGAACACAAAGCTCTTGATGCTAATTTGTTATAACGGGTGTGAGAAAGAACAAATATTGAATGTAGAAAAGTAATAAAAAACACACAGATTTATATGGTTCACCAACGGAGTGTTGGCTACGTCCACAGGTAGAGAGAGAGAATAGTTTTATTGATCTTGAGGAAAACAGATTACAGATGTGATTATGAACTAAATCGTCGAATTAACGATTTAGGTTAAGGCTATTTATATAACCCGACTCGGAATCGCCATCCCGCGTCAAAACAACATCCGCCCGGTCGCCCGGGTCAAACCGCTCGGTCGGGCGGCGCCCGCCCGGTCACCCGAGCTAAGCCGCCCGATCGGGCGCGCAAACGGATTTGACGGACATTCGCCCGGTCTTCCGGGCCAAGCCGCCTGGGCGGGCGACCCGGCCCGGTCGGGCGAGACATGCCCGGTTGACCGGGCGAGCACTCAAACTCCCCGTTTTCGCCGCTCTTTCACCAGATTCATGGCATATTCGTTACACTTAGAACAGTAGAGGAGAAGCCTCAATTTCAGTTTCACCCATGGTGTTTGGGAGTGAAGTTGAATCTTATTTGTTTTGCTGATGATGTGATATTGTGTAGTAAAGGGGATTTCACTTTAGTTTATTCTTTGCTCCAAGGATTTAGACACTTTTCTGAGGCTTCTGGTCTTGAAGTGAACAAATAGAAGACTGAGTTGTATACTATTGGTATGAGAAGAGAAAAAGTGCCGAGAATCCTTGATGTTTCAGAGTTTTGTACAGGTCAATTGCCTTTCAAGTACCTAGGTATCCCAATTTGTTTTAAAAGGATCACTACAAAAGACTGTAATAGTGTAATAGAGAAGATGACAGTTAGGATTAGAACTTGGAGCAGCATCAATCCATCTTATCAAGGTAGACTACAGCTGATAAACTCAGTTTTGGTAAGTTTTTATGTTTATTGGGCCCAAGTTTTCACTCTGCCTAGGAAGATATTGAAGGTGGTGGATAGTATTTGCATAGCATACCTCTGGAGTGGGGAGTTTTATAGTTGTAAGGCTGGGTATGTGGCTTGGCTGCAAGTTTGCATACCTAAATATGCATGAGGTTTAGGACTCAGACGTATTCAATACTGGAATTTATTTGGCAGCAATGGGAAGATATGTCTGGGATATTGCTACAAAGAAGGATAATCTCTGGATTAAATGGGTGAGTGAAGTGTATGTGAAATATACAAGGTGGTGGGAGTACCATGCTCCTACTAGCAGCAACTGGTATCGGAGGAAGGTGTGTGTGGTGAAATATAAATTGAAGAGTGTGCTGACTGAGGAGCTGACGTTAAATATGGCTTCTTATTCTGTCCAGAAGATCTACCAGAAGTTAATTGGTGATCATGATAGAGCGAGCAGCTTAGGACAAAGCTGTCTGGAATAGACTTTTTGTGCCTAAACACAGTTTTTTCATGTGGTAGATAATTAAGAATAGACTATAGACTACAAAGAAGTTGTTCGAATTTGGAGTGGATGTCCCTAATGTTTGATTTGTGGGATGGAGATTGAAACTCAAGATCACATGTTTTTCTCCTGCAATATTAGTAGAAGCGTGCTACAGAGAATAAAGACTTGGTTAGGTGTGGGTGCTGTGAACTTAACAGCTCATAGGTTGACTCAATGGATTGCTAGAAGTTCTTACTCTAAAGTTCAGAAGCAACTAAGCAAGTGGTGTTATCCGGGCTAAGTGTTATAATCAATCACAGATGGTGGGTTAGAAATAATTTTTTACGGAATCAGAAGGTTACAATAGTTGATACCATTGTAAATAGAATCCAAAGAAATGTTATAGAAAGGGTGTATGGTGTGTTGCCTAGAAAAACTTCAAGGAGAGATCAGATAGAAATTGGGGTGAGACAGCTAAGTATGCAGTTTGTAATCAGAGGTGTCTTTGCTTAGGTTGTATTGAATGTTTGGTGTGAAATGCATTCAGTGACGTACTGAGTAAAAAAAATAAACAATAATGTGTGAAAGTAATCTAAATTGTGAGATAAATAATATTCTTGGAAGAATACATAGCAGGACCATCTTCACAATGCAAATTGGAAACCTCGCGCTAATTATAATAACATGACTATAAATATAAAAATATTACGCATAATTAAAAATATAGAAAACATCAATAGAATAATCATATAAGGATTTTTTTTAATAAATTAGAAACCCTAAGTACAAGAGTTAATACTTCCTCTATTGTTAAATAATTGCTATATTCACTTTTCATGTAACTTAATGCACTTCTTTGATCATTAATATCTTTAATTATTGCAGACAAGTAAAAATTATAAAAAGTTGATATTTTAAAAGTACACAAAGAGATGAATCTAACAAGATCTCACTTGACTATGATTTTCTTTATATAATAGCGAGAAAATAGAATCAAAGTTAGTTGATGAATAGTATCAATTTAGTCAACGTAATACTTACTTGGGAACGGACAAAATCTAGACAATGAATACTTAAACTTTCCGGCTTTTTGAGACACATCTCTCTTACTACGCCGTTTGGTAGTTGGTTATAAATGGTGGTAATGGGAATGAATTTGTATGTAAATTTGTGAAAAATATCATTGTTCATTCCCATGGTAATGCCAATTTATCCTAAAGTGTATTTTTCTTCTTAAATTTTCATTCCCATCCAATACCACCTTGTAGGTGGTAATGGGTGGTAATGAAAATTGCTTCCCATTGGAGAAAAAAATACAAGTTTAGGAGTGAAATTGCTTCCCCATGGAGAAAAAAACACAAACTTAGGGGTTGAAATTGTCTCATCATAGAGGTTTTATGGGTGCTTCCCTTGTAATATTACACTTAAAACTCATTCCAATTACCACCATTTATTAACGACTACCAAACGGGCCATTAGGATAATTCTGCCTATACTATATTGATTTTCCAATTTCTGACATCAAATTTATTCTATATGTGATGAGAAAAATAGTTGGTGGAAAGACTTGTACGCGAAGGTACCATTTACTCGAGATAGATTGGTTGAAGCTTACTTCTGGGTGTTGGGAACCTATTATGAACCTAAATATTCGTTTGCGAGAAAAATATTCACCAAAATATTCATGATTTTGCAAGTACTTGACGACATATTTGATGCATATGGTTCCTATGAAATTCTGAAGATCCTCGTTGAAGCAGTTGATAGGTTTGTGAATTCACTAGAACTCTGTGTTTACTCATGTATATAATTAATATTTGTTATCGACAATCATTTTATTAATCATTTGGAAGAACTGTGCTCATTGAATTTTTAGGTGGGATTACAACTACGTAGCTCAATTGCCAGAATATTTCAACAGTTGTTATTTATCACTACTTGAAACAATGGATGAAGTTGAGCAAGAATTAGCTAAAGAAGGCAGGACTTACGGCGTTCATCACTTTAAACAACAGGTGTGCATCAACATAGTCAGTAATGGATCAAAGATTTAGCGCTAAATGATATTTTCTCTATTATATTTATAGCATAAAAATCCTTCACTAAGTAAACTTAAATTGGTTGTTGTGTATATGGTGGGCTCTGCCCCTAATACTAGTATAAAGTTTGATTACCTTCAAAATTAATGATGTCATGGTAGATGGTTTGACTAAATGCCTTTTGTTCCTTCCAGTTGAATCGTGGTTGCCAGGCGTGGCTTAAAGAAGCAGAATGGCGCAACCAGAAATATATTCCCACATATAATGAGTATATGGAAGTTGCTATAATTTCCGTTGGCCATATTCTAGGAATTCTTGCATTATTCCTTGGCATGGGACCAAACGCAACAAAGGAGGGGTTTGAATTTGTGTGCCAGGATCCTATGCCTAAGCTAGTAGAAGCTGCCATTACGATCTTCAGGCTCATGAAATGACCTCGCAAGCACCAAGGTACACGACAAAGCGATTTTGCCTAGTTTGATAATACTTCTTTATCAAATACACTAACTAAACTTTCTCTCAAAAAAAAAATTACACTAACGAAACTAGTAATCTAAGTAGAGTAGCAAGGGTTAATCTTTCACAAGGACTAATGACCCATAGATTCAAGGTAATTAAATGATAAGCTAGGCCCACAAAAAGTCGGAAGGTGTCATCAACTGCCAACTAAGGACTCTTAAACTAAACTAGCTACCAAAAATAAACTAAGATTAGGGAAAGAGATCAAATACCAACCGGTTCATGAGATAGATAAAAGGGTGAAACATAAAGAAAAGAATATCAGACAACTAAGTAAGGTTATTGACTCTTAACTAGTCTTAAGCCCTCTCTCAAGGGTGCTTAAAAACTACATAAATCACATAATTAAGTCACCCTCATGGTCTCAAACATGCAACCAGAGGATAAATATAATGTCAATCCAAAAAACCCTCAATCAAAATCTCAATATCATGATTAATTAAGCAAGCTAAAAGCAAACACCTAAATTTCTAAACTTGACTATGACCGGTATCAATAAAACAAATATTCAAGAGGTCAACAAGAATGCAAGCAAATAGTAACAATGTATTCATGTCATTAATTAATTAATTAAACCCCTCAATTTCAAACTCAAATACTCAAAATAATCATGATTGGGTTTTCACTCAAACCTTAACCAATAAACTACTATTGAGTAGACATGGAAGTCAACATGAAAATTCAACTAAGAATATGAAGAAAGATACTAATCTATGCATGAAACAAGTGAGGAAGGAGATCAAGAATAATTAAAGTAAGAAAAGAGGAGAGAAAGTGAGAAAATATGAAGTTTTGGAACTTCTTTTTTTTCGTTATATCTTAAAATATAGGTAAAACCACAATTTTTTTTTCACTTTTTCTCTTTCTTTAGATTTGAGTCTATCTCTCATTAAAATCCTAATCTAAGACTAACGAAGGCTAATCCTCCCTAAACTTGGGTCACCTTGGCAGAAATGAGGAATTCTTCCTATTTATCGATACAATAATTACATCATCAGACGAGTAAAAAAATTGTGTTCAAAGAACCCAACGGATCTAGCGTTCCTTTTATAGAGATGATGATGCTCATAGGGAAACTGGGAAAAGCATGATGTTTGGAGCGGGCGCCCAAAATAATTAGGAGCGAGGGCAACTAAGAAAATCGGACGAACAACTTATCTTCATATGACCATGACTTTCTCTTTTGTTCTAAATCAAGCATGTGACTTGTCATTGGAAAGCTAACAAGCCAAATCTTAATCTCCAATTTGAATCACTAGATTGCACTTGGTGGATTTTTCTTCTTTAACTTCCATTTTTCCTTCTTATCTTCAATATTCATGCTCTACATGTCATTTGTGTGTCCTTGGGCTTTAGTAGGTGAAATACAAATCATCTTTAACAGGAACTACAAAGAACACCAAGAAAACAATGTAAAAAGTACCATTAAAATTAAAAAAAGACACATCTATAAAAGAGCTAGTCTAACCAAAAAAACGCGAATGAAGCAAAAAAAACTATAAAAGGTAAAATAAGAAAGAAAAGGATTTAATAGAAGGGAAAATAAAGGGGTTTAGAGTGATATATCACACATCAGTGTACTTTTATTTCCATTTTACGATGTAGCATTCAAACTTTTTTGAGCATAGGTCAACTGACTTCGAGTGCATCTATTCATTTGAATTCTCCTCACCTCATCTGAACTTGAATTTATCTAAACTTAACTAAATATATTGAAGTTTTTTAAATTTCATTTTATAAGATATTAAAATTCATCTAAATTAAATAGAGCTTATCTTAACTTAATTAAGCTCATCTAAACTTATTTTAACTTAACTGAACTTATTAGACCTGCAACTTATATACTTTAAGGTGAAGAGGACGACCCTTAGTCAACTCTTATAAGCTATGACCCAATTCAACAACTTATCATTAATTGACTCAATATTTTCTTACATGTTCTTTTATTAAAATAAAAAGGACTTGATAGTTTATTTTCATAATTCAGTTTGGATTCAGCCCATAAGGTCATAAGCCTATAAGGTCATAAGTCATAACAATCATTCAATCTCAAAATCTAGTTGAGGAACAATACAACATAATCAGTACTTCACCTAAAATTAATCATCACGTGGAATATAATTTGAACTATATACAGTAATATTTCGCAACCTAATCTGGATGGAAGTAATATATTGTAGATTGAGCAGACCAGCAGAGACCATGTTGTCTCTTCCATACAATGCTACATAAAGGAAAATGGCATAATAGACGAGGAACAAGCTCACAAGTTTTTAGAAAAGCAAGTGGAGAATTCATGGAAGGATTTGAATCAAGCAATGCTTAGACCGTATGTTATCCCGAAGCCTGTATTGGATCGTATTCGCCATGTTACTCGCGGAACAGATGTCTTTTACAAGGGAAGAACAGATGGTTACACTGTAGTTAACCAAATCATAAGAGATAAAATTGCTTCAGTCCTTGTTTATCCCATCCCACTTTAAGTTTCTTTCTTTTTTTCCTAAAAAGCAGCTGATCTATATTTGCAAGCATGAGTAGTCTTTATGTATAATTTGTTCTACTTTTGTTTTGTGTTGTGTTGCTTGATGGTCTTGTACTTGCATTGGATATTTCTTTTGGAATCTACTTTGGCCCCCCTATTACCAAGGTTGATATTGTTTTTTGGGTTGCTAAATATCTCCCTAATTTTACTGTATTACATTGTTAGAATACAACTCCTACTTTGGTCAAATATTGCTACTCTAAATTTAGATTGTAAAATCTACCGTCCTATACTCCTCCCTAAAGGCTACAACACACCTTAGTTGAAAAAGTTTGCCAAGCATTAATTGCTAGTGTGAAAGCAGTCAAGGCAATAGTAGAGTGTAGTAGTATAAATAGGTGTTGTATGTTTGTTGCAAATTGTGCCCAACCGTGAACTTCTTTGTGAGTGTAGTTAAGAGTTTAGTTACTCTTTGTGAGTGTAAGAAAGAAAGAGCTATATGCTCATTTCCTTTGTATCATGTGAGCAAGAATAAATAGTGGGTAATATTAAGTGTTTTAAATATGCACTAATACTTATTCTTATTTGCACTAGTAATCCTTCCACATAAATATACCCCAAAATATCCTACAATTGGTATCAAGAGCCATTCGTTCCGTTAAATTTTTCGGGACCATTTTTTGGCAAAATTATCGGTCGAGGACCGATATATCGCAGCGGTATAGTCAAAATATTTTTGGCTATCTTAACGGTCGGGAACCGTATTGCGAGGAGATTTTCCATTAGTGCACAGTCCGGGACTGTGAAGCTTGTTGGTCGGGGACCAAGCTTACTTGTGTATTGCCGGGTGATAGGTGTGTCGCGTACCTAGCAAAGATAATTCCTAACTAACCTCCTAACTATGTAGCAGGGCAAGTCAAGGTCGAATCCACAGAGACAAACAGTATCAAACACTAGATATCTTGACTCAATTTAACTAAACAAGTGACAAACAACGGTGGAAGAGATGTTGAACTAATGCTAACGCTAAACTATAACAACTACTAAAAGCACACGAGGTAAAATCAATTAATAAGGGCATCTAGAATTAAGTATCCCCACTAGCACGAGTAATACATGAACAGTTCCCATCCCAAATAACATAATCAATAATCCAAAAGGAGTAATGCACCCTAAAAATACCAAAGATCTCTCCCGAGTACCTATGGCTACTCTAAACAAGCAATCATACCTATTCCCATGGAATCATGCAAGAAAGAGACATTAAACATGGCATCACAAACAAATTCCTAGTAATCCTATCTACTTATTCCCATAGAGATATTCATACTCTTGATTGAATCAACAAATCCATCTAGATTCAATTCCCATTGAAAACAAGACATAAGGAATCAATTCAAAATCACCTATCCCTAGTATGATAATGAAAATAAGCACAATTCAATCAAGCAAGGATAATTAATCACATTAAAATTGGGATTATGGGAAAATTCATACATTAATCATTGCTAGGGTTCAACTTAACCCTAGATTATAGAACTACTCACTCATAATTGAAATAACAAAGCAATCGAGAAATAAATTAAAAGACATAACAATAAAGGAAGAGAGGAAATTAGAAAAACTTAGTCTTTACTTGAATGAATCAATCCCAAGCAACCAACTTGTAGAAATCAAGGTTCAATAATGGAGTTTTTTTCTCAAAAAGCTCTCTAAAAAGTAGTACTATATTTTCTAATTATCCGAAACTACTCAAAAGTATGTTTAATAAAACCTAATATCGTTTACAAAAACTAGAAAAGGAAACAATTAAAGTCGCGGAAATCAGGCGAATAACAGCTTGCACGGGCAAGCAGGAAACTGCACGGGCGTGCGCTATGTTGCACGGGCAAGCGACATCTCGCTTGGGCGTGCACACGAGACAGAAAGTTTGTTGATTTCGTTCACAGATCTGCACGGGCAAGCGGGATCTCGCTTGGGCGTGCGCCTTGGTGCATGGGCAAGCGAAATCTTACGTGGTCCCGCGAAGACAAAATTCTTCAATATCATCATTCCTTCAACCCCAAAGCACTCAAACTCATCTTCTCGCATCCGGAAACCGCCAAGTAGACCATCTACGAACCATATTAGTTTCTCTTAGTCACAATCGGCCTCAAGAACCTGAAAATCACATAAAAGAGCCGATAGTATCTCGAAATAACACAATGGTTCAAAAGAATGCTCAAATCATGCAATTAGACCTAAGATGCACTAAAAACTACATGAAAATGAGACTTAAGACCTACTTAAATGCAACTAAAAACCGACTTATCAAACTCCCCCAAGCTAAACTATTGCTTGTCCTTAAGCAATCCAAACTAAGAAATCAAGGAAGGAGTTCAATAGCCGCCTCAAGCAAAGGATTCATATCAATTTCCAAAACCAATTCAAACATATTTCAAAGTTATCATGGTAGAAAACAATCAAACCTCATAGTATAACACAAGGAAAAGCAACCATCTTACCACAAGTTCTCCCCTAAGCTTGACTCAATCATGAATATAGTAGCCCTCACTTTAGTCGTGTACAATATCTCTCATGTGTATAAAAAGGGTCAAATGATCGCTCAAGGCTCCATTCCATTGACTATATCCTACCATAAGCTTGCATATCTTCTCACTCTCCACCGCTACGGGACTACGTTACATGCAAAGAATCATGAGGACTTCATATGGGCTGTAATGAAGGCTTAAGGTATGGGTATGGAAAGTTTTAGGAAAGTGGTGCTCAAAGGGGAAAGTGAAGCTTTTCAAACACCTTTGACAACAATTACCAAACTCCAAACACAAGCATTCCAATTGCACTTCATATTTTTTTTTTTCATTAACTGAACCATAACTCCTCAAATAGAAACTCCAATTTCCTTTTATTGTATACTAAAGACATAAATCACAATCTTTTTTTTTTCATTTTGTTTTTTTTTTTTTTATTTTCTTTTTTTTTCGAAGGATTTAACCAAAATCATCTATAGAGGAAATTAATAGGAGTATTAAAAGTAACTCTGAGGAAATGAACTCAACACAGATCATGAGTTCTAACTAAGCATTATATCACATTAAACACCACAACAAATCTCCTCTATCACAACTTAACTATCATCAACATAGCTTCACAATCCCCTAGGTAGGACAAGGTAAAGGGTTAGAGATGTAGCTAACAAAAGAAACAGGCTAGGCTCACAAGGGTGACAAAAAGGAGTAATCGATGTAGGTGGCATTTGGCTATGTAGCTCAGAAATCAACAATTGCCTCAATCATATTCAATGCATAAACAAGTCAATGCGGTTTCAAGGAGTATCAATGCAAGTTCTAGAGAATAGTCGTCAAGGAAGAGCATCACACACAAAAGAAAGAAGACTGAAAAGATGTCAGTCTATAAGGCATAAGAACATCCTCACTAGGTTGTAGCTACCAACACTGATCTAATCGCACATAGGAGAGACCAATCTTACCACAAACCAATCAATTCCTTGTTAACTATGAGATTCTCAAAAACATTTTTTATTTTATTTTCACAAGCACATGCATAGATCTTTGCTATCATTGGGGGACTACTCCTAAATGCAACCTAAATGTAAAAACTACTATGCAAATGATATGCAAGATGCATCCTAAAAATGAAACTATATGCAAAAACGGGAAATAAGGAACGCTTAAATGATGACTAATATGTACACATGGTGTGATATATATCCCTCCCCCCAAGCTAAATGGCACAATGTCCTCAATGTGCAATAAAAAGCATGCAAAGAGAAGGGATAAAGGAAACTCAAGGATCAGGAGGAGCATCATGCATGGGATGATCGCTGGAGCTGCCCGGTGTCCATCCTTGCGATATGTGCCACGTGCGAAGATCGCGTAGCAACTCGGGAACATCACCAAAGGTGGACTGGAAAGCCTGGTACTGAGAGGTCATCACATCCACAGAATGCTGCATAGCGGCAACAGAATCGGTGTGAGACTGATGGAGCAGTTGAACCTCTGTACGAAGGCTCCCAATATCTCCTCTGAGCGCATCAAGGTGGTCAACATAAGGGGGTACTGGAGGCTCGTCAGCCTGAGTAGACGACCCTGGAGCATGGCTTGGCTCGCTGCTCGGTTCCTCAACAGGAACCCAAGGAAAGTCAGGAGCAAAGAGCCAGTTCTGCGGGTCGTAGATGACGGTGCGCTCCGGGTTGGGAAGGTAAGCATAGGGACGTTGCTCAACCTTCCAAACATACCCATCTGCAGTAACCTCATTGGCTATCCAACCCATGGTCTGGAAAGCCTTCAAATCAAGTCTCGTGCTGCCGGGTATGACCTACTGACCTGTCAAATCAACACCAAAGGAAAGAGCAATCACAGAAATCATACCACCTATAGCAATTTCACCCCGAGACTTGGCAACCTCATCAAAATGATCCATGAGCCAAACAGCGGGGTTCAAGAAACTAGCTCCATCTACAAGACACCATAAAATAAAAAAGCTCACGAGAGGTGACAACCCCGGCACTATCTCCCCTAGCAAAAAGAGTCAAAGAAAGAAATCGATGTGTTGTGCGGAGGCCGGGTCTAACAATCCCAGAAGCCTTAGCACGCCGGGGATAATAGAGACGACTTGACCCGTGATCAAGTTCCAAAATGTATTATCAAGAAAGCGCTCGGTGTCGATTAGAATGGGGGCCATATGAACCCTCGGTAGGCCAACCAAAAATGGCATTTAACTGGTTTCTGTTCAATTGCCTAGACTCGTTCATGAGTTGAAAGGAGATGGAACGAGGATTCTTAGTGGTAGAACGAACGACCTCTAAGGTAGAGAGAAATTCCAATGTAATGCGTTTGTAAGAGAGGGCATGCATGTTGAGGAATTGTTGCTAACCGACAGAGTAGAACAATTGTTGGAGGTCGCCATCTGTTCCTAGTTCAAGTGCTATTTCAGGATCATAGAAGCGAGTGGCGCGAAGGCGACGACCACTAAGGACACGAAAGCGCTCTAAGTGAGCCGCACAAGTGAATTGAATGCCTAGGGTGTCCAAAGGAGGTGGTTCAATGGCGGGTGGAGGAGGTGGATTGGAGGGCACATTGGGGGAGGGGGTACTGGTGTTTCTGAGATGGGAAGAGGAAGTGCGTCGGGCCGGGTTCGCTCGAGAAGATGGTCTAGGAGGCATGATGATCACAAACAAGGTAGACACAACCAACAAATTCACAACACAATCTCCCAATGACAAATTTCCAACCAAAGAATACCTACGAACTCTCTCAATGCAAATAGAACAATATCAAGAATAACAATAGCACCAACAATTCAACTCCACAAGTAATCAATGCCCCACTAAAACTTCAAAAATTTCATGCACTAGCCAACACAAAAATGTTCAATATTGAGCAAGAAGACAAGAAAGTACATCCAACAAGCAAATATGCAACCCACAAATCAATGTCAAGCAAATAGTGCAATGAATTTCAAATAGAAAAATCAAAAACACTATAAGATGGAAAATAGAGTGGAAAGAGTATACCAAACTTGAGGTGGGTGTCTAATACCCGCAATTGATCTGTTCTTCACTTCCAAAAGGACTAGAGATGCTTCCTTGCTACCCAAATTGCTTCAATTTCGAACCACAAATAAATCCCCAAATTGATTTCAAAGTGAGGGTTTTCAGAATTTTTGAATGAGAGAAGGGAGAAAGAAGGATGGAAAGAGGAGAAGAGGAGGCGTGAAGGTCACCGGTGGGGCGGCGAGTTTTCGCCGGTGGTGGGCCGGAAAATGTGGGGCGGCGAGGATTGGTGGTTGTGGTAGGATGAGAGAAGGAGTAAGGAGAAGTGACTAAGTGAGGATGAGAGAGAGAGATGAAGGAGGAGGCTCGAAAATTTTGAAAAGGGAGGAGAGAGAAAAACCCGTGAAAAGGGTTTAATGAAGCTGTACGCCAGGTCGCACGGGCGTGCAACATTTCGCTCGGGCGTGCGACCGTCATTTTGGGCGTGCGCTAGTTCGCTCGGGCGTGCAACTCTGCAGGGTTGCGTCCCAAACTCTCTGCCTCAACCGCACGGTCGAGCAGGATTTCGCTCGGGCGTGCAACTCTGCAGGGTTGCTTCCCAAACTCTCTGCCTCGACCGCACGGTCGAGCAGGATTTCGCTCTGGCGTGCGACCTGCAGTCAAACGCCAATAAATACTTTTTTTTTTTTTTGAGATTAAACTAGAGGATTAGCAAATAAAACTATAAAGCAATAAAAATCTAAAAATAAAAAAGAAAAAGAACTAAAGGAAAAAGAAAAAGAAAAGAGAAGAGAAAAAGATAGAAAATTGGGTTGCCTCCCAATAAGCGCTAGTTTTTAAGGTCATTAGCTCGACCTCCTCATTGATCAATCACATGAAGGAATCGAGAGTACGATGTCAACTCTCTCAGCAATGGGATCTCCAGCTAGGTAGTGCTTCAATCTGTGGCCATTCACCTTAAAAGTTCCATCTTGGCGGTTCCATAATTCCACCGAACCATAAGGAAAAACCTTACAAACCTTGAATGGACCCGACCACCGCGAACGGAGTTTACCAGGAAATATCTTCAGACGGGAATTAAAAAGAAGAACTAAATCTCCTTCCTTGAACTCTTTTCGCACAATACCTTTGTCATGCCATCTCTTGGTTTTCTCCTTGTACAACTTTGAACTCTCATAAGCATCAAGCCGAATTTCATCAAGCTCATTAAGTTGAAGAAGTCTCTGCTCACCCGCCGTTTGAGAATCGAAATTGAGGCTCTTGATAGCCCAAAATACACGATGCTCTAATTCAACAGGAAGATGACATGCTTTCCCATAAACTAGGTGATAAGGGGTGGTACCTATAGGAGTTTTGAATGCCGTTCTATAAGCCCATAGTGCATCATCAAGTTTTGCTGCCCAATCCTTCCTCGTTCTCGCAACCGTCTTCTCTAAGATGGTTTTGATCTCGCGATTAGAAATCTCCACTTGACCACTAGTTTGTGGATGATATGAAAGACCCACTCTATGGTGCACACCATATTTCTGGAGCATAGCTTCAAACTTATTCTCCAAAAAGTGCTTGCCTCCATCACTAATCAAAACCCATGGAATGCCAAATCTTGGAAAAATAGTTTTCTTGAAGAATCTACTAACCACACGAGCATCATTAGTAGGAGAAGTAAGAGCCTCCACCCATTTGGAGACATAATCCACAACAGCCAAGATGTACTTGTTCCCATACGAAGAAGGGAATGGCCCCATGAAATCTACACCCCACACATCGAATAGCTCAACTTCAAAGATGGTGTTGAGAGGCATCTCATTCCGACGGGAAAGATTTCCCGTCCTTTGACAACGATCACAAGAATGTACATAATGATGAACATCCTTAAACAAAGTAGGCCAATAGAAACCACATTGAAGAATTTTTCTTTGCAGTTTATTAGTACTAGCATGGCCTCCACAAGGTAAATCATGACAATGAGATATAATAGGTGATACCTCATTTGCAGGAATACACCTTCTAATCACCCCATCTGCACAAGACTTGTAAAGAAAGGGATCATCCCAAAAAATATCTCCTTACCTCCTTAAAGAATTTCTTCTTTTGTTGTGATGAGTAGCCATGAGGAATAGTGTCACTAGCTAAATAGTTGGCTATATCAACAAACCATGGGATCTCCGTAGTGGCTAGAGCTAGGAGTTGCTCATCAGGAAATGTATCAGCAATTGGAAGATCCTCATCACCTTCAATATCAAGGACAAGTCGAGAAAGGTGATCAGCAACAACATTTTCGGCTCCTTTCTTGTCCCGAATCTCCAAGTCAAATTCTTGTAGCAACAAGATCCACCGAATCAAGCGGGGTTTAGCATCTTTCTTGCTCATCAAATACCTTAATGCCGCATGATCAGTGTGAATTATCACCTTCGACCCTACCGGATAAGATCGAAACTTCTCCATCGCATACACCACTGCTAACAATTCCTTCTCAGTTGTGGCATAATTCATCTGGGCTGGATTAAGATTCTTGCTTGTATAGTAGATGGCATGAAGCTTGCCATCTTTCCTCTGACCCAGTACGGCCCCCACTGCATAGTCACTAGCATCGCACATAATCTCAAAAGGGAGATTCCAGTCAGGCGATTGAATTATAGGGGTAGAGATAAGAGCTTTCTTTAACCTGTGAAAAGCCTCAGTACAAGCATCAGTATACACAAGGGACATCTTTGCCTAAAAGTTCAGTTAGAGGTCGAGCAATTTTTGAAAAATCTTTTATGAAGCGGCGGTAGAAGCCCGCATGACCAAGAAAACTCCTTACTCCTTTTACAGAGTTAGGAGGTGGTAGACGCTCAATGACCTCTATCTTTGCTTTGTCGACTTCGATTCCCCGATGAGAGACAATATGACCCAAAACAACGCCTTGTTGTACCATGAAATGACATTTTTCCCAATTGAGAATCAAATTAACCTCTTGACATCTATGGAGCACCTTTTGTAAATTAGCAAGACAAACATCAAAGGATGTTCCATAGACAGAGAAGTCATCCATAAATACTTCCATAGAGTTCTCAATAAGGCTTGAGAAAATTGCCATCATGCAACGCTGAAAAGTGGCAGGAGCATTACATAATCCAAATGGCATCCTTCGATATGCAAAGGTGCCATAAGGACATGTAAAAGTAGTCTTTTCCTGATCACTTGGATGAATAGGGATTTGGAAAAAACCTAAATATCCATCCAACCAACAGAAAAAAGAATGTTTTGCCAACCTTTCCAACATCTGATCAATTAAGGGGAGGGGAAAATGTTTTTTCGGGTGGCCTTATTCAATCTCCTATAATCAATACACATGCGCCACCCTGTCACAGTTCTAGTTGGAATTTGCTCACCCTTGTCATTCTTGACAACGGTCATGCCTCCTTTCTTTGGGACTACTTGAACAGGGCTAACCCACTTACTATCAGAGATAGGGTAGATTATACCTGCATCAAGCAATTTAAGAACCTCTTTCTTGACTACTTCCATCATATTTGGATTAAGTCGTCGTTGAGATTCTATAGAAGAAGCATGTTCGTCCTCAAGAATGATCTTATGCATGCAAAATGAAGGATTAATGCCCTTAATATCATCAATGGTGTACCCAATGACATTCTTATATTTTCTCAAAACAACAAGTAGCTTTTCAATTTGAATGTCATCAAGCTCAGCATTAACAATAATTGGGTAAGTATCATTTGGACCCATGAATACATATTTCAAAGTAGAGGGGAGAGGTTTCAGTTCTACCTTAGGAGGCGTTGTACTCTCCTTAGTTTTTTCCGAGCTCAATATCTCCTTGATAGGCTTTTCAGATTCAATGGCTCGTGTCTCCTCTAGAAGTCTCTTGTATTCCTTGGTTTCCCAATCTTCCTCATCAGCACTACCCATCAAGACAGTTTGTAGTGAGTCATCAAGTTGCAAACTGAAAGCATTGGCTTTTATCACCTCATCAAGAGCATCCACTCTATAAACAGTTTCTCCCATTGAAGGAGAATTCATAGAGTTTGTGAGAGTGTACTCCATCTTCTCATGACCTACTTCAAAGGTGATCTTACCCTTCTTCATGTCAATAATGGCTCCAGCAGTGGCCAAAAAGGGTCTCCCAAGGATGATGGGAACTTGTGCATCTTCTTCCATCTCCATGACAACAAAATCACATGGAATGAAAAATTTACCAACTCTAAGAGGAACATCTTCTAGGATACCAAGCGGAAACTTGACTGTTCTGTCTGCTAGTTGGAGAGAGATGCGCGTGGGTTTCAGTTCACCCATGTTGAGTTTCTTGCAGATAGACAAAGGCATGAGACTAACACTAGCCCCAAGATCACACAAAGCATTCTTGATAGCAATATCACCAAGTTTGACTGGAATAGAATAGCTGCCTGGATCGCCTAGCTTCTCTGGAAGCTTGTTCTGCAAAATAGCACTACACTCAACTGTTAGTGAAACAGTGACATTCTCTTTAATTTTTCTTTTGTTAGAGAGCATGTCTTTTAAAAACTTAGCATAAGAAGGCATCTCAGAAATAGCATCCAAGAAAGGGATGTTGATGTGCAGCTTCTTCAAAATATCAAGGAACTTCCCATATTTCTTCTCAAGTTTTGCCTGTGCCAATCTTTGAGGGAATGGAACAGGTGGCTTGTATGGTTCAATAGGGATGACAGTGGGATCCTTTTGCTCAGTCTCCTTAGCTTCATCTTCCAAAACCTTCTCACCTTGATCTTCTTCACTCAACCTTATAACCTCTTCTACACTTTTCTTCTGCTCAGTCACCTTCTTTGTAGGCTCTTGCAATTCCTTACCGCTCCTCAATGAGATGGCATGGATATGCCCCTTAGGATTTGGTTCAGTTTGCCTAGGAAGTTGGCCTGAAGGTTTAGAAAGATGACTAATTTGTTGGGCAAGTTGGGTCATCTGATTCTCCATCAACTTATTATGAGCATTGATTTGTTGGAGAGAGTTGTTGAAGAATTCATTTTGCTTGGCTTGATATTCAACTTGCTTTGCTTGAGAAGAAGCTATATTATCCATGATACTCTCAAGGTTGGATCTAGAGGATGAGGGGGAAGAGTTGAAAGGTGGTCTTTGTTGGAAACCGGGTGGTTGGGAGTAGTTTGTGTGTGGAGGTTGAGGTTGGTTATTTTTGTAGGAGAAATTTGGATGATTCTTCCAACCTTGGTTATATGTGTTTGAGTATGGGTTGTTTTGTGGTCTTGTGTTTGTGTTTAGGAGGGCATTGGCTTGCTCAGATATCATGCCCATGGTGTTGTATTGACACTCATTCAATGAGTGGCCCTGCACTTCACAAATCTCACAAATAGGTGATATTGGTCCACTACTCAATTGATCAACCTTGGCGCCAAAACCCGCACAAGTGTTAGTCAAAGTAGCAATAGCATCAACCTCATACTTACCTCCCCTTTTAGGGGCTCCACGAGACACACTCCAATCATTCAAATAGTTGTTGGCAGCCATATCATCCAACAATGTCTTAGCAGCTTCCGGAGTTTTGACCATGAAAGTACCGCCAGATGCGGCATCAATAGAACTTCTAACCTCATGCTTCAGACCATTGTAGAATGTCTGAATCAATAGCCACTCAGGAATGCCATGGTGTGGGTATTGTCTTTGTAAAGCCTTGTACCTCTGCCATGCCTCATAGAGAGACTCCAATTCGTGTTGTTGAAAACCAGATATTTCATTTCTGAATTTGGAAGTCCTCATAGGAGGGAAGAATTTGTAAAGAAAGGCCTTCTTCAGTTCTGGCCATGTTGCGATCTTTCTCACTTCTTCTTCTTTTAACCATTCCTTTGCTTCGTCCCTGAGAGAAAAAGGAAAAGCACAATATCGAATCAGATCATCAGAAACATTTGTTAGTTTCAAAGTATTACAGTTCTCTAGAAAGCTAGCCAAATGATCAGTAGGGATCTCTTTTGGTGTTCCCACATAAGAGTCCTGTGAAATAAACTGAATAAATTGTGGCTTAAGCTCGAAGTGTGTTGCATTGGTGGTTGGCCTGGTGATGGTGGTGGTGGTCTCATCGGGCATAGCATATTCCCGTAGAGACTTTGGTGGTGTTTCATCTCCCATTGTTGATCTTTGTTGTTGTCTTCTTCGTTGACCTCCTAATCTCCTTGCTGTAGCTTCAATCTCGCGATCAAGAGTAGCTAGATCTTTTGGACCCTTGCTACGAGTGCGCATGCAACAAAGAAGACTGAAAGAAAAGAGATCTAACAACAAACAGAGTAACAATAATCGAACAAGAATAAGTTTAGCTAACTAAATCAAAGATAAACTAATCTAATACCGTTAGTCCCCGACAACGGCGCCAAAATTTGATAGGTGTGTCGCGTACCTAGCAAAGATAATTCCTAACTAACCTCCTAACTATGTAGCAGGGCAAGTCAAGGTCGAATCCACAGAGACAAACAGTATCAAACACTAGATATCTTGACTCAATTTAACTAAACAAGTGACAAACAACGGTGGAAGAGATGTTGAACTAATGCTAACGCTAAACTATAACAACTACTAAAAGCACACGAGGTAAAATCAATTAATAAGGGCATCTAGAATTAAGTATCCCCACTAGCACGAGTAATACATGAACAGTTCCCATCCCAAATAACATAATCAATAATCCAAAAGGAGTAATGCACCCTAAAAATACCAAAGATCTCTCCCGAGTACCTATGGCTACTCTAAACAAGCAATCATACCTATTCCCATGGAATCATGCAAGAAAGAGACATTAAACATGGCATCACAAACAAATTCCTAGTAATCCTATCTACTTATTCCCATAGAGATATTCATACTCTTGATTAAATCAACAAATCCATCTAGATTCAATTCCCATTGAAAACAAGACATAAGGAATCAATTCAAAATCACCTATCCCTAGTATGATAATGAAAATAAGCACAATTCAATCAAGCAAGGATAGTTAATCACATTAAAGTTGGGATTATGGGAAAATTCATACATTAATCATTGCTAGGGTTCAACTTAACCCTAGATTATAGAACTACTCACTCATAATTGAAATAACAAAGCAATCGAGAAATAAATTAAAAGACATAACAATAAAGGAAGAGAGGAAATTAGAAAAACTTAGTCTTTACTTGAATGAATCAATCCCAAGCAACCAACTTGTAGAAATCAAGGTTCAATAATGGAGTTTTTTTCTCAAAAGCTCTCTAAAAGTAGTACTATATTTTCTAATTATCCGAAACTACTCAAAAGTATGTTTAATAAAACCTAATATCGTTTACAAAAACTAGAAAAGGAAACAATTAAAGTCGCGGAAATCAGGCGAATAACAGCTTGCACGGGCAAGCAGGAAACCGCACGGGCGTGCGCTATGTCGCACGGGCAAGCGACATCTCGCTTGGGCGTGCACACGAGACAGAAAGTTTGTTGATTTCGTTCCACGAGTCTCGCACGGGCAAGCGGGATCTCGCTTGGGCGTGCGCCTTGGTGCAAGGGCAAGCGAAATCTTGCGTGGTCCCGCGAAGACAAAATTCTTCAATATCATCATTCCTTCAACCCCAAAGCACTCAAACTCATCTTCTCGCATCCGGAAACCGTCAAGTAGACCATCTACGAACCATATTAGTTTCTCTTAGTCACAATCGGTCTCAAGAACCTGAAAATCACATAAAAGAGCCGAAAGTATCTCGAAATAGCACAATGGTTCAAAAGAATGCTCAAATCATGCAATTAGACCTAAGATGCACTAAAAACTACATGAAAATGAGACTTAAGACCTACTTAAATGCAACTAAAAACCGACTTATCACATGGCAACACCAAGTCACAAATGGCGGATATTGCTAGGTCATCTAGTAATATTGAGAAACTCAACAATGGAAATTACAGTACATGGAGTACACGTATGCAATTCTATTTGTTGGGACAAGATTTTTGGGGTATAGTCGGTGGTAGTGAAGTTACAATACCAACCGATCCAGAAGAGTTAAAGAAGTGGAAGATTAGGGCCGGTAGAGCCATGTACGTGCTAACAGCAACCATCGAGGACGAGTTGTTATACCGCATCAAGGATGCGAAGACACCCAAGAAGGCGTGGGACACCCTTGCAGCTTTGTTCTCTAAGAAGAACGATGCTCAACTTCAGCTTCTCGAGAATGAGTTGTTGTCGATCCAGCAGAACAACATGACGGTGAACCAGTATTTCACCAAAGTTAAAACTTTGTGTGAGCAAATCACAAAGTTAGATCCTGAAAATCCCATCACAGAGACGAGGATGCGCAGGATTATTGTCCGCGGCTTAAAGCCTGGATATAGTAGTCTTATCACGGCAATCCGAGGTTGGGCTACACAACCATCTCTAATTGAGTTTGAAAATGTGTTGGCCAACCAAGAGGCTCTAGAAAATCAGATGTCTGGAGTTTCTGTCAAGGATGAAGAGAAAGCTCTTTTTGGCAACAAGAAGTCAAATAAGGGAGGTGATAAGACACGCGAGTCGAGTAATCAACCTGGCAAGTCAAACAGACAGTCAGGGGGGTTCAAAAAAGGACAACGTAGAGGAGGCTTCCATCGAGGGGGAGCTCGACAAGATCGACAACAGGACGAGAAGGAAGGGAAAAATCAAACACGGCGAGATGTCGTGTGTTATAACTGCAAGAAGAAGGGACACTATGCTCGAGACTGTTGGTCTAAACCAGTAGAAGGGAATGCTGCTACTTCGGTGGAGCATGAAAGCCAAAGTGAAGTCGAGTGGGATGTACAAGCATCCTACGCAGTTGAAGAGGAGCAAATCTTCGACATGGAGGTAGCGTCGCCCAGCAGTAAAGAACCAGAGGAAGATGCACTTGTCGTAGTCAACGACAAGATGATCAATTATAAAGATGATTGGATCATCGATTCTGGTTGCTCCAATCACATGACTGGAGACAAAGAGAAACTTCTGAGCATGTCCGAGTACAAGCGTGGTCGAGTTGTGATAACAGCAAACAACTCAGAATTGCCAATAACCCATATTGGCAAGGCAGTCGTGATTCCACAATTTAGCAACAAGCAAGTTCAGCTCGATAATGTCTACCATGTTCCTGGTATGACAAAGAATCTGTTGTCAGTTTCACAACTGACGGCATCCGGAAACCATGTTGTTTTCGTCCCTCGTGACGTAAAGGTGTACAAGACGATGGAAGGAAATTCTTCTCCTATCTTGGAGGGACGACGTCTTGAATCAGTCTACGTGATGTCTGCTCAAACGGCATATGTAGATAAGGCGAGGAAAAATGAGACAGCTGATTTATGGCATGCACGCTTGGGTCACGTGAGCTACAACAAGCTCAAGGTGATGATGAAGAAGTCGATGCTCAAGGGTCTTCCTCAACTAGATGTCAAGGAAGATATAGTTTGCGCTGGATGTCAATTTGGTAAAGCACATCAACTTCCATATGATGATTCAAAGTTCAAATCGAAGGAACCTTTGGAGTTGGTTCACTCAGATGTGTTTGGTCCAGTAAAGCAACATTCAGTGAGTGGCTTACGCTACATGATCATTTTCATTGACGATTTTTCAAGGTATGTTTGGGTCGATTTCATGAAGGAGAAATCAGAAGCATTTGGCAAGTATAAGCTGTTTAAGGAAACAGTAGAAAAAGAAGTTGGCGGCAAAATTCATTGTCTAAGTACCGACAATGGAGGAGAGTATACATCCAGAGAATTCTCCCAATACTTGAAAGATTGCAAGATCCGACGCCAACTCACTTGTCCAAATACTCCACAACCAAATGGAGTAGCTGAAAGAAAGAATCGGCATCTTACTGAGACATGAAGGAGCATGTTACATGCCAAGAACGTACCACCACGTTTTTGGGTCGAGTGTATGAAAACGGCGACACATGTGACAAATCGATTACTTCAGGCGAGACTAGATTTTGTCTCACCATTTGAGAAGTTAAGAAAGATGAAGCCAGCTGTGAGTCATTTCCGAGTTTTCGAATGTGTATGCTACGTCTTTGTTCCTGAGCATATGCGTAGCAAGTTTGATAAAAAAGGCTATTCGTTGTATCTTTGTGGGATACGATGATCAGAGGAAAGGTTGGAGGTGTTGTGATCCAACAACTGATAAATGTCACGTGTCACGAAATGTGGTGTTTGATGAAGCATCATCTTGGTGGTCACCACAAGCGGTATTATTGCCAGACTCGAAGGAGATCGAGGAAAAGCTTCAAGAAAAGATAGATGAGAAAGATGAAGGTCAGTCTAGTCAAGATGGTGGTAGTCTTGAGATTGAGATATCTCAACCAACATCAATAGAAAAAGAGAAAAGTCCATGGCAAACAGGAGCACGTCATAGAAATACTGAAGAAGAAAGGCCAAGTCAAACCGAAGATTTTGAAGAAGAAGAACCTCACCCAGCACTACGCAGGTCTACAAGGCACAGAAAGCCAAATCCAAGATATGCAAATGCTGCTATGGTTGAGGATATAAAAGAGCCAAGTAGCTATGTTGAGGCAGCTCGAAGCAGAGATTGGAGAAAAGCCATGGAAGAAGAAATTCAAGCTCTGCACCAGAACGAGACTTGGGAGTTAGTGCCAAAGCCTCGAGAAGTTCAACCTATTTCTTGCAAATGGGTATACAAAGTGAAGACGAGACCTGATGGTACCATTGAAAGGTACAAGGCACGACTGGTAGCTCGAGGATTTTCTCAACAATATGGGCTAGACTACGATGAAACGTTTAGTCCAGTTGCCAAGATTACTACAGTTCGTGTTTTACTAGCACTTGCAGGTAGTAATTCTTGGAAGCTCTGGCAGATGGACGTCAAAAATGCATTTCTACATGGTGAGTTGGATAGAGACATCTACATGGATCAACCTAAGGGGTTCAAGAGTCAGTCTTATCCACACTATGTATGCAAGTTGAAGAAGGCGCTTTATGGCTTGAAGCAGGCACCACGTGCCTGGTATGGAAAGATAGCGGAGTTTTTGTTACAGAGTGGTTATTCTGTAGCACCAGCTGATTCGAGCTTATTTGTGAAAGCTCAAAATGGAAAGTTGGCAATAGTTCTTGTATATGTGGATGATCTTATCATCACAGGAGATTTTGAAGAGGAGATTCAACAAACAAGAGCTAATCTTTCAGTACGTTTTCAAATGAAGGAGTTTGGAGAATTAAAACATTTTCTTGGTCTTGAAGTGGAGCAGGCTAAGGATGGGATATTTCTATGCCAACAGAAATATGCCCGTGATCTTCTAGAAAAATATGGGATGGTCGATTGCAAGCCTATGTCAACTCCAATGGAGGTTAATGTAAGGTTATGTTCAGTCGAAGACAAAGATCTAGAAGATGTGACCATGTATAGACAGTTGGTGGGAAGTCTTATCTATCTCACGTTATCCAGACCAGATATTGCATATGCAGTGAGTGTGATTAGTCGGTTCATGCAAAAACTAATGAAACGTCACCTACAGGTAGTACGACGGATATTGAGGTACGTGAAAGGAACCATAGACTATGATATCTTGTACCGCAATGATAAAGAGTTTAAAGTTGTCGGATACGGTGATGTTGACTATGCTGGTGATCATGACACACGTCGGTCAACTACTGGTTATGTGTTTGATTTGGGTTCTGGAGCAGTCTCTTGGTGTAGCAAGAGACAACCAACAGTGTCACTGTCAAGTACGGAAGCAGAATATCGAGCAGCGTCTATGGCAACACAAGAGTGTGTGTGGTTGACGCAATTACTCAAGGATCTGCATCAACTAATTGATCGAGGAATCAAGTTATGCTGTGATAATCAGTCCGCGATACGTTTAGCGGAAAATCCTGTTTTTCACGCTAGGACAAAACATGTGGAGGTACATTATCATTTTGTCCGGGAGAAGGTTCTACAGGGTGAGATTGAACTTGAACAAGTGAATACGGAGGAACAAGTTGCAGATATATTCACAAAAGGTCTTGGAGGACCAAAGTTCGAAAAGTTTCGAAAACAACTTGGTATGACGTCGAGACTAACTTTGAGAAAGTAGTCGTTGAGGGGGAGTGTTAGAATACAACTCCTACTTTGGTCAAATATTGCTACTCTAAATGTAGATTGTAAAATCTACCGTCCTATACCCCCTCCCTAAAGGCTACAACACACCTTAGTTGAAAAAGTTTACCAAGCATTAATTGCTAGTGTGAAAGCAGTCAAAGCAATAGTAGAGTGTAGTAGTATAAATAGGTGTTGTATGTTTGTTGCAAATTGTGCCCAACCGTGAACTTCTTTGTGAGTGTAGTTATGAGTTTAGTTACTCTTTGTGAGTGTAAGAAAGAAAGAGCTATATGCTCATTTCCTTTGTATCATGTGAGCAAGAATAAATAGTGGGTAATATTAAGTGTTTTAAATATGCACTAATACTTATTCTTATTTGCACTAGTAATCCTTCCACATAAATATACCCCAAAATATCCTACATACATATCATTAACATATAAAATGTATTTCTTTTATTACTAATTGCTATCACCGTGCCACTGTACTCTCTTAGACCAGCTTTTCTCTAGTAGTTGTAATTCATTTGTTTTGCTCCCTTGCCATTGTAATTAATCTATCTCTACTCTCATCAATCTCGCAAGAGCTATTGTCTCCACAATTGAATTCCCTCAAAAATATAAAATATTGATGCAAAAGCTTAAAATAAGCCGCGCCATACACTAATACACATACTTGCTCACAATACCTACGTTAATTAGCCAGTTAATTTCATCCAACAATTTACCATCTCATATTCTATTTCCTTTTCACCTTATTTGTAAAATGTGTTGAAATTATAATAGAAGATGAGAGAGGGAAAGAACACAACTTTCATTCCAAATATATTAAAGTAGAATACAAGCTTATATAGACTAACACAATAACAAAATGACTTAAATAATGGGAGCATTACTAAGGAAGTGGAAACGTGACCCCACCATCCACTAAATAATCTCAACTTAACAAGACAGATGGTAATAGACTAAGTCAGAGTACTATGCCTAACTAAAACTAAGAGCTAACAACTAACCACTACAATAAAATTTGAAGCATATTATTCCAACAAACTGTAACGTTATTCTGTGAATCTAATATTCCCATTTTGACTAAACTACTACTCAATATTTGAAGAAAATTGTACAAAAGTGCATAGTTCACCAAAGATTAGCTCCAGCAAGACATCTTTCAGTAAGACAACAATTAAAAGTTTCAAGCCCGCAGGGTGCGCACAAGGCAGACCCATGGCCAGCTCTTGTCACTAACCACTCGCCAAAAAAAATTCGTTATGGACATAACTTGTTGAAATTATAATAGAGATGAGAGACGGGAAAAAAGATCATATTTCATTCTAAATTGTAAAGTACATTGGAAGCCTTTAAATAGGCTAAAGCATCCAATAACACTAACTTAATAACAAGGAACATGACTAGGCAGTGGAGGACATGACCCACTACTGTTCTCCATGATAAAAAAAAAAACTAATAAACACATGTTTTTTTTAATCTAAAACCACCTAGTAACTTAATGCTATAAATTATAGACTAATTAACTATAATAATTTTTGAAGCATGTTCCAACACACTCCCTTGCTTCAAATGGCACTTTTCCTCAAATTCTATGATGCACTTCTCACCATATACAAATCTAATTTGTTGATACACATTATTAACAACCCTCATTCGACGGAGTACTTCTCTCCATACGACCTTGTGAAGCACTTCTCTTCACCATATTGCACATAATCATCATCAACCACTCTTGCCATGGTGGTTTTCCCTTCATGTTCTTTTTACTCATAAATTGGAAGATGGCCTACAATGGCTTACTTCCTATTCTCTCTCTCTTTGGGATCTAACCCGACGCTGATACCATTTTAAAATTGTAATAGAGATGAGAGAGGGGAAAGAAGAACATATTTCATTCTAAATTGTAACAAGGAACATGACTAGGTAGTGGAGGGCATGACCCACTATAATTCTCCATGATAAGAAACTAATTAACACAATTTTTTTAATCTAAAACCACCTAGTAACTTAATGCTAGAAATTAGGAACTAATTAACTACAATAATTTTTGAAGCAAGCTCCAACATAACTTCGGCTTTGAGATTCCAAATGGGGCGAATTTCTTTTTGAAGTCGCATAATTTAATTTTGGTTTTGGAGATTTATGCCCGTGTCTTAGCCAAAAAAAGTCTCAGATAGATTAAAAAATGGTTAGCTTAATGAATAAAGAAGAAAAATTTTGATTCCAAAACACAAAATGGGGCTATTTTTTTAATTCCCATAATCTTTTAAGATCTACATCGTGATATAGTTAAAGTGTTGTTGTAAAGCATATGGGGACTGTTACACCCATTTTAACATTTGGGCTGCCCAATACTTATATTCATAAGCAGGCCCATTTAACTCTAACCCAACTCTAAACTATATCAGGCTCAATTCACCAACACGTGAACAATCCAATGGAGCAAGTATTTGGCAATGGCGCCAACGTACCAGAGAATACTCGATGCTAAAATAGTAGTTGAAAACAATGGATAGTGTAGAGCACGGAAAACAAGGAATGTGCTGTAGGAACTTATAGATGCATATATAGCGGGATTGCAGGATAAAATTTCCTAACATCTATCATAGGATCAGATACATAATGAAACACATGAATCAATCAATAAGGATTAGATATACAACCTTTGCAGCGTGATTTCCTCTTAGTATGCAAGCTTCGAAGATATGAGATCCCCAAGTGTTGCTCCTCTAATAAGTCCACGAGCACTAGTTGAACACCAACGTTTGCTAGAACGGAAGAGAATAATTCTCTTACTTTTGATGGTATAGGTGCCGATTATAGGGAGGAGTCTATGGTTTCTCAAGCTCTTTTTTTTGTGAAAAGAAACTGCTTAATGAAGTGATGACTAACCCTTCTATTATCTCATATATATAATAGAAAAACCCTAGCCATATTAGGAGAACTAATTCTCCTCCAACTCCCCTCTATAGCCGACCAACTTAAGCCCTCTCTGGGCCTTGTGTTGTTTTATTCAACTTGTGCTACAATGTTTGACCTCATAGGATTAATGCATTTTAGTTGTATGCCCAATCAATATTGTCCTACTAATCATATTTATTCTTTAAGCAAATACAATTACTAAAATAATTAACTTTATTATCTTCATAATTTAATTCCTATTTATATTTAGTAATTGCCAGGATGTCTATGGACATATTGTTCTTCAATCTCCCACTTGTTCGAAGACAAAAGTGCAATGTTAAATTCCTTAAGTCACTTAATGCCAAATTTGATAACACTATGTTATTCTCAAATTTTTGTTCCTTGATTGCTGAGTTCAAACAATTTAAATAAGGATTAACTCTTTTAATCCTATTCCGCATGGCCATGCAATTTTTCAGTTCTCGCTCATGAAGAGGCCCAGACACCATTCCTATTTAGTAGGAGGACTATTCCACTCTTGTATGACCATAACTCCCACTCAATTCTAACTTCCTTTTACGGAGCGGCGTTTAACATTGTCAAGGTTAAACTAATTATATTGTGGTTCTTAAGACATACTCATGTCTAAAGAATCCACTAAATATAGTAGTTTGATTCTACATTTAGAATCTAATTAGGTCAAGTCTCGATGTATCAAATATACACCCATATAATCAAATTAGACATCTCTATGTCTCCATAGCCCATGGAACTGCGCTATGAATTAATTATATACTAGTCTTCAAATAAATCACTTATGTCCAATTTAGTGATTAAGACTAGGTACTTTAAATCAATTGTGATTTTAGTTCACTTTATAGGGTTCAATTATCAAAACGTTTTCGATAATCCTATTAGAAAACACAAAATATTTTGACATTTTATTTAATACTAAACCAAACAATTAAATAAGAAATGAATTTTATTGATAAACATTCAAAACATAACAAATGTCTTTACAATAGTAAACATGAAGTAAACAACCTAAAAAGCCATTCTCCCATATGCTTAAGCCCCATAGACCTAGTATGATACTCATGCTTAGGTTGAGCAAGCGGTTTAGTTAGAGGATTTGCCGTCCTTAGTATGAACCTTGCTCCTCTCTTTCAATGATCTCTCGAATAACATGGAATTTCCTGAGCACACACTAGTGGAAAAAATCCTATCAGATTCGGTCAAAACCGGACTTACAGATCCGGTTTTGGTCCGGATCCGCTGGGCCCGCAGCAGCTCTTAGTGACCAACTGATCCGGTCCAAAATCGGATCAGTTTATCACTAACTGATCCGGTTTTGGGTGAAAATCGGATCAATTAACTTGGTTAACTGGTCCGGTTCAGTTGACTCCCCCAAAAACCAAATATTTTTTTTTTGCATTTTTTCATTATTAATCGATACAAAATCAATAGTTAATAACAACAAATTACTTGGTACACAACAATGGCTCAATTACAGCGAACTGTTAAGTATGGGAAAAAAAAAACGCTTGATATCCTTAGAACAACAACATTTCAACAACGACAATTTCCATAGTATGGAAGCAACGACAATTTACACAAATTCGTATGGAAAAAACAATATTAAATCACAGTATTCAATAGTTGAACAAAAAAAATTACAAAAAAAATACAAAACCCTAAAATTAGTACATAAGCGAAATTAAATTACAAAAATGAAATAAAAAACAGTATACAACGAAATTAATAACCACAAAAATTAACAAAAAAATAACAGTGGAACAAGAAAATACGAACGAAATTCAGAGAAATGATAAACTAAGAAAGAAATTTAAACTAAAAATTACAAGGCAAATTCCGAACGAAAATAAAAAAAAATACACAAAAGAAAATACGAACCCTAGATCTCAGATGTATAGGTTAGTGGAGACGGTGGTTTGGTGCTTAGCGAAGATGCGACCTCAGATGATTAGGTTAGAGGAGAGAGAAGATCTGCGAATTTGAGTGACGAGCGAAGATCGTGGTGAGCGACGGTGAGCGAGTGAAGGCTGAGAGAGGACGACGAGCGAGCGACGGCTTAGAGAGGCCGGCGATGAGAGAGAGAGGAGGGTTATTTCCTTGCGCTTCTTTCTTTGCATTTCGTTGCTTCACCGGCGATGAGAGAGAGAGAGAGGAGGGTTGTTTCTTCGCTTCGCCTGATGATGAGAGAGGTTGTTTCTTCGCATTTTGTTGCTTCACCTGATCTGGTTCGTGGATGTTCGTGGTAAACGAAATTGGCTGGGGTTTGTCAAGAACTGCCACAAATTTGTTTCCGATTTCACGAACCGTAGTGGTGGTTCAGAGAGAGAGAAGGGAGGAATGGTGGTAAAGGAAATTGGCTGAAAATCTGGTGGGTGGTGAGGAGTGACGCTGGTGAGGGTTGAGGAGAGTTAGGTTAAATTCATGGGTGTGAGGAATGAGGGGAAGAGAAGCGAGGGAATGAGAGAGAGAGAGAATGAGATAGGAAGATAGGGTTTGTTGGGGGAAGGGTTTGTTGGGGGAAGGGTTTGTTGGGCCGCGTTTAAAAAGTTGGATCAAGCCCAACTGATCCGGTTCCTCATATGGACCGAATCAGTTTAGTATTTCACATTTTCCGCTCCAAAAACTAACATTAACTGATCCGATTTTTAAAAAACCGTATCAGTTTACTTGTAACGGATCCAGTTTTGAAAGAACTGAATCAGTTATCTTGTGACACATAAGGTTTTTTCCACTAGTGACATGTTTAGACCTTTGGTGTGATTTAGGTTCCTTAAACTGAGCAATGGCACCATTGTTGTCACAATACAACTCAATGCCATTCTCAATGCTAGGAACTACACCAAGTTCACTAATGAACTTCTTGATCCAAACAACTTCCTTTGCTACATCTATTGCAGCAATATACTCAGCCTCTGTTGTAGAATCCGCGACGGTACTATGCTTAGAACTCTTCCAGCTCACAACTCCTCCATTGAGACAAAATATGAAACCAGATTGGGATCGAAAATCATCCTTGTCACTCTGAAAGCTTGCATCAGTGTATCCAATAACAACCAACACTAGTAGAAAAAACTTCTTTTGCTACATTACAAATGCTTTGGTTGTTTAAACAACCCGAGCATTTGATAACCTTTCTAAAAAATAAAAAAATAAAATTCAAAAACGCTTGGGTTTTTTAAAACAACCCGAGCATTTGACTATTTTAATTAAAACTTTTTTCTCTATCCTCTTTCCCATATTTGCTCACTAGAATCCTTACCCCTCTTTCTCTCTCCTCCTTTACGCCTCATCTCACTCAACCACCCTCCTCCCTCCTCAAATGTCTTCCAACTCTCTGAGCTCTTCCTCGAGGAGCACGCCGACAACACCAACACATCCCCCATTTCTCTTCTTCTCCTTATCATCACCGTTGTTTTCATGCTAAAACCCCAAATTCGTTCGCAGAAGCTCTGATTTCGAGTCAATCTCCCATTTCGAGGGTTTTCAGTTCATTTTCACTCGCATTTTACCCCAATCTTTACTAATACAAGTAAGCGACTCGATTTTTTTTTTCTTTTTCGATTTCTGATTGATTTTGTTCAAAATCTGGAACCCTGGAAACCGAATTATGGCTTCTCGATATTGCCTCTTTTCGTTTGAATTTTTTTTATGGTGATGGCTATTTGTGATGCGATTGATTGTTAGATTATTGCTAATTTCTTCGATTTTTCATCTTTCTATTCGCAAAATTAATGTAATGGTGTATATAATTTGTTGAACTTTGAATATGAGGTCTTCTTTTATTTCTCCAGAGTTCGACCATTGGCCAATAGATATGTCGTCTGTTGAACTGTGATTATGAGGTACTCTTTGTTTCTCTTTCTCTTTGATAGTTTATATAGTTAGTTGAAAATTGGATGTGTGCATTTTGATGGTTTAGTTGAATATTAGATGTGTGAAATTTGGATGTGTGAATTTTGATGGTTTAAGTGAAAATTAGGTATTTGGGTGTGTGAGTTTTGATGGTTTAAGTGAAAATTGGGTGTGTGAGTTTTGACAATTTAGTTGTAAATTGGATGTGTAAAATTTGATGGTCCAGTGAAAATGAAAGTGTTATACAAATCAATTATTACATACATAGGTGATTTTTAAGTAAATTAAAAGAACAATATGTCATAATTATACAAAAACATGATTTTGATTAATAATGCAGCTAAACTAGAAGGGTGTCATCTGATCTAGTGAGTTAGTGATTCCGGTAAGAGTTGAAATCAGATTTTATGCTGAGCGACAACTAAAAAGCATAATTACACATCCTCTATCTGAGATTTTAAGGTTAGCAACAACTAAAAAGCATAATTAAGCAGCGCGCTAAACTAGAAGGGTTTCATATCATGCAACACTAGCACTTGAACATGTCTGATTTTACTGACTGGCTTGTTGTTGTTGGCTGGTTGCTTCTACTGGCTTGCTGCTGCTGTTGATTGCTTTTTAATTTTAATTGTTCTTGCAACCATTTTTATTACCTCCAAGTTTTGCTTCAGTTTGCGTAGGATGCATCCCGTCATTGGGTCCCGCAGGTCTAAATTGCATTCTCCCCCCCTCTCCGGTTCCTCAAATGACATAATCTCTGCATGTTTATGCTGAAGGCTGTACTTCCAAATCCATTACTGATATGTTCAATGATGATGTTTCATTTTTCTGTCAAGCTATAGCAGAGATTGCTAAGGCTGCTAAGCAGGAGGCTTATACGCTACCTGTTCAAGTAAAATCCTGTTTGGCATATATTGATTCTAAAGCATTTGATGTGAAAAAGCAACTTGGACATCATAGTATAAGTGTTGGAGCTGCAGGTATTTGAAAATCTTTATGCTCTTCCTGGCTCCAGAATATCTGCCGCCTCTCTGGCCATCCTTCTGACTTTCATACCTGTGTGTTATGTGTTTTGAGGTTTGGCAAGTTGAGGGGTGGAAGGTCTATTCGGTTCCAGATTAGATGGTGGATCAGCCGCCTTGATGTTTGCGTTGCTACTAGACATTGGTTGGCTGGTAATTTTCTGCTGTTGTAGTTTTTTTTTGATTGGTTATATTTGTGGGTGTGAATTGATTGTGTTTGATTGTTTAAACAAGTCTTTTTGTGTTGTATTCCTATACCTCAGATGTCTTTTCGTGCATCTATTTTAGGTTTTGCGAATTGATGGTTATAATCTTGCATGAATTTAGTTTAGTTTTGGCGAGTCTTGTTTTCCTGTTTGTGATTGTCTTGAGGTGTATGTGGATCTGAAGTTGCTAATAATTTTGCAGGGTAAGTTGCTCCGCTAACTTTCTTGAGAAAATGTAAAATTGAAGGTCTTGCTGCTATTATACTAATTTCAAAAGATTCAGTTTGAATTTGTGAGGATTTTTGTTGTTTGAGAAGTGATGTGCAATAACACCTCTTTTGAAAGTTGTTTAGTGTCGATGAATTTTCTTCTAACATTTTTTTTCTTTTCTCCTAAATTTCATATTACCTTCAAATTAGCTTCACAAATGTTCTTCAATTGACAGAAAACAGCTGATTGATGTCCTTCTGTAATTTCCTTTCCTCTCTTTAACTTTTGTAGTTTATGTGCTTGAATTTCTTTGTACCTTAAGCTGATGCACGAGAATGATAATAGTAGTGAGAGTGCAACAATAGATTTAGGCTAGTGTCATTTATGTTGTTAAATTCAGATCCTCTTATGCTTTATCTACACTGCTCTATTTGTAGTTTATGTGCTTGAATTTTGTAAATGATGTTGTTCATGTTGATGCAGAGCAGTCCCAGTTCATATTGTGCTGCTTACAAGCTTACTAGGTCCAGACTTAAAGTCAGACGATTTAAAAGAGAGGTTTGGGTTTACTTGGTTTACTGGAGTCAAACCTGTTAAATGGAGTTACATTTTTGGCCTTTCTTTGATCCTTAGGTTGTCTCCTAGTTTGCCATAGCTCTTAGTGGCAAAGCTTACTTGAAATTACGGTTAATTCTAGACTTCTAGTTACATAGCTTGTGTTTGCTTTCATTAGTTGCTTAATTCAAGGTGATTTTGGTTCAAATTCTGTCTTAGGTTTAACTTTTCGACTTAGCTTCAACTATTTTCTGGTAATTTTTCAATCTTAGTAGAAGAATTTCGCCATGGCAGGTGATTTTAAGGATGATTCGAAGGCTAAAAATGGTGAGTTTGTGATTTTTTCGATGGTGTGTGTCCTGTTTAGCTGTTTAGCTGAAAAAGCATATTGTCTTGTGTTCAAGAAAAAAAATACACCAGCGTGCGTTTATATTGGAAACACTAGGTTTGAATTTCAAATTTTTTGAGAAATCATAAGGCTCTCTGTGCACCTACTTCTTGGTCAATTTGTGCTTAGCAGTTGTACTTGTGATTTAGAAGACCAGTAATCTTCATAATCCTCTTAGTTCAAGGGCCATAATGTTGTTTGCTGTCCTTTAAGGTGCCTCTAAAATGAAGAAATGTTTAATAAACTTAGAACGATTGTAAGCACTCAAATATGTCTCACCAAGCTTTCTTGACTGCTTGACAATGGAAACAAGGAGAGTAAAGGTGAGTGCAAGTAGGGTAGTCTCAACAGCGGAGCTAGACATGTGAATATTTGGTTTCTAGTGCATGCATGTTCTCAGATGACCCTAGCAAATTTTATTTCTCATATCTGATTCTTTCTCTCCAACCCCGTCATCGACCTCAAAATATGAATTCACGTACTTTGTATATTAAAATAAAAGTCATTCAAAGGTTCAGTTTGTCTTGTGCTCTGTATATTAAAATACGAACATTACATCTTTAAAAATATTGTCATTCAAAGGTTCAGTTTGTCTTGTGCTCTGTATATTAAAATACGAACATTACATCTTTAAAAATATTGTCATTCAAAGGTTCAGTTTGTCTTCACTAGTGTAAAAAAGCTCTTTTGCTACATTACAAATGCTATGGTTTTAATAAAAACGGAGCATTTGGAATTATAAAATAACGAAATTGAAAAAAAGAACATTAAATGAGTCAAATGCTCCGTTTAACCGTAGCATTTTAGTCATTTAACCGCTTGAAATGAAAACTAAACCCTAGACTCTAAGTATTAGTCCAACGCCCCCCACCCCCACCCCCACATTCTCTCTCCTCAAAGACCCTCTATCGCAACTGTTCTTCTCCCACTAAAAACCCTCAGATCCCTAATCTCACCTCCCTTCTCTCCAACACCTCTCTTACAGTTTCTCTCCTCAATTCGACCCTCAATTATTCTTATCCATTATTGCCTGCATTTTCATTTTCGATTCTTTTTTTATTCTCAATCTCGTGCGTAAAAACCGCTAATTTTCAGCTTGAATTTGGTGTTATTTTCGATGAAATTGGAGTTCTATATGGAATTAGGTTAGACGAAGAGAGAATTAAAATCAACAATGAAGAGGAGAGAATGAGTGATTTAGAGATGAATCCAGTTTCAAATTCGGATTCGTTATTTTTAGGGTTATCTCAGCAAGTAGTTGTTGGCTTCTCTTTAATATCTAAGAAGAAGCAAAGTTTCTTGCTAGGTATATGTTGTCACATTATCTTTCTTCACTGTTTTGTTGATTTTTGAAGTTCTTGAACTGTGATTCTACTAGTTTGTTTAACTGCCATTGTCGTTTGCTGCAATGATTAGAATTGAGATCTATGTTCTTGGACCATGCAGGACAACCGTTGCATACTTAAGACTATTAAGTTTTTGAATCTTTGCATAGTAGAACTGAAATAAATGTGAATTGTTTTTAATGGAATAAGATGTATTAATCATTCCGTTGATTCATATTTCTTACCCATCCTATGATTTAATATTCGCAGCCAATTGATAAGCGCCTCTCCTTGATTCTTGATCCTCGGTGTTATTGAGATTAGTTCTATCTCAAACTTTTTCACTTTTAGTACTCTGAAGTCATGAGAAATATTTTTCAAGATTTAGCATTTAGTTCAGTTTAAGTTTATGCCGTTTACATGGATTCCTTTTATTAGAATGGTCAATGTCTTTAACGATTGGAAATGTGTTGGATCTTATAATCATGGCAGAACATCAACTGTAGTATATAGCATGAGTTGTGGAGCCTGCCTTGTCTCTAGTAGTCTAGTATATTAAACGTTGATGTGAGACTTTGAATTTGTCATGGTTTCTTGACATTTTAATTGAAGTTGGGTGATTTTTTTTATGATCTTAGCTTGTTTCTTTCTTGGGATTGCACAGTACATACATTCATTACACGTCCTGTGCATGACATTATAGATCTGATATAAAGGCTAACTGACATCTAATTGTTTCTGTTTGCTGTGTTTTAGAGTTTTCAATCTTCTATGTTTAGTAATTTTTTCCGTCTTTGAGATGTAGAGTTGCTGTTAATGTTGAGAAGGGGGATCTGTAGCATTATCCTCTTGTGTGGAGACTGCCACTTGTTTTATCTGCTATGCAGTATATACTACGAGCTTGACCATAAGTGATTGGGCAACTATGGCAAACCTGTCCAAGACTTAGAGTTGTATCTGCTACTGGCTTTTTTTTGCATAATTAATGACTACATGATGCATGAATTGCTGTGCTATTCTCTGAATTATGTAGTATATATTGGATGTTTAATTGTTGAGCAAAGAGGGAAATTTATCTGACAGGTCTGATGTGGGGTTTTTTTCATGATTTTAGGCGGCGACCAATATCTCTAATTTAGGACAGCCAGTGCAAGCATATCATCCTTTCAGTGAGCATTTGGCATCGATAGGCAGTTTGATCTGATACCTGCTCCTTCTGGATTTCTTCAACCTTCCGCGGCCGCATCAGCTCCTCATGTTCATCTATTTCATCATCATGAAGATCCTTATTCAACTTACAGAAGCAATTAGATAGCAAATCTTGCCGATGCTATCTTTCACAACTCCCATTCTTCTTCACCTGCAGTTTCACTCCGACCTGTTTTGTCAGCCATGCCACCCAGTGCACTGCAACCTTCATTGAATCTATAATGCCCATACGGTGCCCAGTGCACTGCAGCCTTCAACCTGGTTCAAATTCAAAATCCTACTCATCGCTTTCCTTTTATAGCATTTTACTATAGAAGTCTATACATTTTGCTCGTCATGTGCTAATATTTAATGCCAGGGTTTTGAAGGCTGCCAAAAGAAGCTGTTTTTATGCAGGCTTGGATGCAAAGAGGAATTTTCCGGAGGTAAGTATGGTTTTTTATGTTATCAGTGGTCAAAATGGAGAGGTCTTTTCTCTCCTTTATTTCTTGGATGATATAAGATACCTCATGACTGCTTGGGATTAATTGTGCTAGGTAATCACAAAGGGTGAAGCACAAGGAATGGTGAGCAAGTCAATCGGTATCATGCTTGGGATAGCATTAGCTAATTGCATCTTAGTACCATTTGCCCTTTGCTTGCTTTGGTTTCATAACTTGGGTCCACATGTTCTGCAATCCGAAGTGTTATCAATCCATTCAACTGAACCCATATCGAGCAAGTACTTACCTTGTTTCCTATATGCACTTCAATAATCGAGCAAAATTGTGCTAGTAAATGGTAAGTTTGGTTAGTTTGTACTTGATGCAATTCAGATGTTTGTCTTTTAAGAAGGGAGTTTGACCATTTGAAGCATGATAGTGAATCAGCAGGTTGGGTCACTAATGGTTTGATCGCTAGGCCTTTGCCTCACAATATTTTTAACAACACAAATTTCTGCTGCACGTAGTAGCTAATGTTAACGTAAGATCTGGAGAGTTCCAGCATCAACATGATAAGCAAATATATTTTGTGTCAGATACGTTAGCAGATTCGGGAATTCCAGGCTTTGTGCTAACAGTAAACCAATGAGCAAGGGCGATTTAACATCAACACCAGTTGTATAGATTTTGGTGTGTTATGCTACTTCAGAAGTCTTAGCTATCATCTAGGAAATGCTATTATACTGGGAAATTGGTAACGTTTGATTTTTTTTTTTACTTGCACAATGTGCAAAAATTTCCTTTCATTGATAATATAATGAAATTGGTAACTTTTGACTTTTTTTTTTTACTAGCTCAATGTAATTTCATTTATCTGCAAAAGTTTCCATTCATTGATAATATAATAAAATCCTGCTTTCTTGGGCTGCATAATTTAATCTTTTAATTAATTGATTAGATGTCACAGTTAGTGCTAATATCTTTCACTACAGTGTTCCTTTTATCTGATTGAAGCGTCGAATTAAAGAGTTCTTTTTGTATAGCTGTTGTATTTATCAACAAAAGTATTAGAAATATAACTTTTATCTATATGTAATTGAATGTACATCAATTTAGAATAAAAAAAGCAAAAAAAAAAAAAAAAAATTTATATTTTTGGGACCTCAAATGTTGCGGGTGCTGTAACAACTGGAGCATTTGTGTCACAAATGCTCCGGTTTTTCCATAACAACCGGAGCATTTGATGTATACAGGCCATATAAAATTGGTCAAATGCTCCGGTTTTAAGAACAACCGGAGCATTTGTAAAATGCTCAAATGCTCGTATGACGTCTGCTACGGGTCAAATACGGAGCATTTGTGGCCTTTTTAACCAGAGCATTTGAGCATTTTTCTACTAGTGCAACTCATTATCTCCACCATAAACCAAGAGATTATCCTTAGTCCTTCGCAAGTACTTAAGGATGTTTTTCGCTGCCATCCAGTGTGCATCTCTTGGATTTGACTGGTATCTACTGCATATACTCAAAGCATATGCAACATCTGATCGAGTGCATAGCATGGCATACATAATGGATCCTACTGCAGAAGCATAGGGAACATTACTCATACGCTTGACCTCATCAGGACTCGAAGGACACTAAGTCTTGCCAAGTGATATGCCATGTCGCATGTGCATGAAACCTCTTTTGGAGTTTTCCAGCTTGAACATTGCAAGAACCTTATCAATATAAGTCTTTTAACTAAGTCCAATCAGCCTTTTCGATCTATCTCTATAGATCTTTATTCCCAAGATGTACTGAGCCTCTCTTATGTATTTCATAGAGAAATAATTTTGAAGCCATTCCTTGACTGACTCAAGCATGGTTTTATCATTTCCTATGAGAAATATGTCATCCACATATAAGACTAAAAAAGTAATACTACTCCCACTTAACTTCTTGTATACACAGAATTGATTTTTGTAACAAACTAATGAACTTTTCTTCGCGCCTCGTTTTCTCTCTGCGCAAGTTTAGCCCGCTAAATTGCACCGTCGCCATGGCAGGATCATCGAAAGGAAAAGCGAAGAAGCAAGTTCATCAGAAGCAATATAAGAAGAATGGTCCATCTGGATCAACAGAAGGCAGGAAGGAAAGACCTCTTGCGGAGTTTCTTGGAGTTTCGTCTCTAATGGTGGAAACACCCATTTTTTATGAACCTCTTTCACCTCGTAGTTCGATTGAGGAATTACAAAAGCAACGTAAGGATAAGTACCAGCTAGCGGAATGGCTCACAATTATGAAGAAGACGCAGAGCAGAGTTGATGCGATTGATAGTGCTATGCCTCAATCTCGAAGTTTAATTCAAGATTTTGAGAAAGCTCAATCAATTAATGTTGATGAAAATATTGCAGTAATTGAACCAAAATTATCAACAATTAAGATTGATTTTGAGGATATTAAAGATGAAATCAATTACTGGGAGAATGCAATTGTGTGCTATGTAATTGGTGCGAATCCGCCATTTCTAGTCATGGAAGGATTCATTCGTAGAATATGGGGAAAATTGGGAATTGATAAGATTGTTGCTGTAGGGAAATGATTGTTCATAGTTAGGATGAAAACTATGGAACAACGTAATGCAATTCTTAAGGGGGATTTCAATTCTTTGATAAGAATCTAGTTGTGGTGAAAGCTTGGCATCCTGATATGGACTTGCAAAAAGAGGAGATTAAGAAGTTACCAATCTGGGTTCAATTGCCTAGGTTATATTTGAAGTATTGGGGAGAGAAGTGCTTGTTCAAATTAGTTTCAGGAATTGGTAATCCTGTCAAATTGGACAAGGCAACTATGGCTAAGGAGAGATTGAACTTTGCACGAATCTTAGTTGAAGTAGTGGTGGATCAGGGGTTCCCAGCAACAATCAGTTTTGAAAATGAGAAAGGACTGAATATAGAACAAGAAGTGGGTTATGAATGGAAACCAACCACCTGTCAACAATGTCATGGTCTTGGTCATGAAATGTCTCAATGCAATCAAAGGAAGAAGCAGAAGCAAATATGGGTTGCTAAGAACAAGAAACAAGTTGATAAGGAAGGTTTTCAAAAGGTTGCAAAGGGAGGCATTCAGAGAACTTCACCGGTGGCTACAATGACCACACGAAACTCATTTGCTATGTTGAATCAGATAGCTGCTGAAGAAGAGGAGCATGATATAGAAGCTGAGCAGGGGAAGATACAAGAAGATGGACATTGTTTGGTACAAGAAAAAGATGATCTAGACCAAGAGGGGGAGCCTCCTGACTTCCATGGATAATATATTATCCTGGAATGTGAGAGGGCTAAATAACAAGAAAAAATAAATTGAGGTAAAGAATTCTATTCTTGCTCATCATGTTAGATTATTTAGCCTTCTTGAGACTAAGGTAAAATCACATAATTTGGGTGATTTGTACCTTAACGTGTGCCATGGTTGGTGCTTTTACAGTAATTTAATGTGGCATAATAGTGGTAGAATAGTCATTGCTTGGCATCCTTCTGCCTTCCATGTGAATATTGTATGTAGTTCTGCTCAGTTTATTTATACAGAAGTAGTGGTGGTGAATAATGAAATTTAATTGTACTTTTGTGTATGGTCATAATGATAAGAAGGATAGGAAGGAGTTATGGGATAATTTGATTTCTATATCTTCCCAGATTAGAGGTGCTTGGGTTTTGATGGGAGATTTCAAGGCAATTATGGGTATGGAAGAGAGAATAGGGCAACCAGTGAGGGAAAGGGAGCTAGTTGATCTTAGACACTGTGTTGATGTTTATCAATTGACTGATGTGAAGGTAACTAGGCAATTTTTTACTTGGTGTAATAAGCAAGAGGGGGAGAATAAGGTATATTGTAAGCTTGATAGGGTCATGGGTAATGAGGATTGGATGGACTACTGGGCTATGACTGAAGTTATGTTCTTGCCTGAAGGTGACTATAATCATAGTCCAATCTTAATTAAGTCTTACTCTTATGAGCAAAAGAAAAAACCATTTAGGTTTTTTAATATGTGGAGTAAGTCTCAAAGATTTATGGATATAGTTAGAAAAGGGTGGGAAGTTCAGGTGGAAGGAACAAAGATGTTTTGTTTGGTGAGAAAGTTGAAACTTCTAAAAGCTGAGCTGAAGATGTTAAATAGTGAGGAATTTGGAGATGTGTCCATTCAAAATACAAAGTGCTACCATACTTTGTTAGAAGTACATCAGCAAATTCAACTCAATATATCCTACAAATACTGAGGTGTAGACAGGAGTATCAACATGCTCATAAAGTATATCAGTATTTTCTTAGCCAAGAAGCCAAGCTAAGATGGATTGAAGAAGGAGATGAGAACACAAGAGTGTTTCATCAAAGCATAAGGTTGAGAAGAGTGTAGAATAGAATTAACACAATTAAAAATGCTCAGGGAGATTGGGTTTCCAGACCAACAGAGGTTACAGAGGCTTTTTTGCATTTTTACCAGAACCAGCTAGGCAGCAAGGGGGAGACTAGGTCCATAAATGAAACCATCATTAACAAAGGGAAAGTGCTTAATGAAGAACAGCAGCAGATGTTATCTCTCAACTTCAATCTAGAAGAACTCAAGAAGGCTCTTTTCTCAATTCTAGATGAGAATTCACATGGAATAGATGGGTTCAATTGAGGAATTGTAAAAACAGCAAAAAGATAAGCATCAATTGTCGGAACGATTGACCATAATGAAGGATACTCAGACTCGATTGGAGAATATAGGTAACCCTCAATCTCGAAGTTTACTTCCTGAATTTGAAAAGGTTAATACACTTTGTAGTTGAACCTGAGATTGCACCAAATTCATCTAAATCCGCCATAAAAATTGATCTTGAGGATATTCAAGAAGAAATTGAGTACTGGAAGAATGCAATAATATGTTATGCAATTGGTTCTAATCCGCCATTTCCTGTAATGGAAGGATTAATTAGACGAATTTGGGGGAAAAATTGGATTGATAAGATTACTGCATTTGGTAAAGGATTGTTTCTTGTGAGATTGAAATCAATTGAACAACGTGATCAGATTTTGGCGGGAGGATTTCAATTCTTTGATAGGAAACCGTTAATTGTTAAAGCATAGAGTCCCGACATGGATTTAAAGAGGGAGGAGGTGAAAACTGTCCCAATCTAGGTCCAATTGCCAAATCTTGATTTGAAGTATTGGGGAAAGAAATGCTTGATGAAATTGACTGCTAGAATTGGGAATTTTATAAAGTTGGATCAAGAAACTTTGAATAAGGATCGATTGAATTTTACCCGGATAATGATTGAAGTTTCCATGAATCAATCCTTCCCTGATGCGATTTGGTTTGAAAATGAAAAATGGGTAAATGTTGCACAAGAAGTGATGTATGAATGGAAACCCACACGATGTAGCAAATGTATGGGAATTGAGCATGATGAAGAGCATTGTGGTAGGAAAACTAAACAGAAACAATTAAAATGGGTGCAAAAGAAGGCTCCAACAATGGTGGATGAGGATGGATTTCAACAAGTCCAAAAGAAGCATAGAGATACTATATGGGTACTATGGATATTGTGGGTACTGTGGGTAATGTGGTTGCTCCTGAACCAGTGGTGGTAGAGAACTATTTCTCTATTTTGTCACAAGCTGCAGCAACTGAGATTGGTGATGTTCAACAACTGGAAGAGGAATCAGAAGATATTGAACATGGAGGTCAAGAAATGGCAGGTCAAATCATTGAGGGGGAGTGTGGTATTCGATTTTTTACTGTCTTAATTAACAGTCTGAATCCCACAAAAGTCTCTCATTGGACTATGAGTTTTAGAAAACTTTGAAGTCGTCAACCTATTAATATCTGAATAGGGACATATTTATTTAATAAATCGTTTTGAAATCAATTTCAAGAAATATCATTTAAAACGATGATGACTTCATATGGATAAGACTTTTTGAAAATTGGTCTTTCATACCATGAGATAAGGTTCGGGGTTTAGGTCAAGAGATGCGAACATCTGGAACTCGTCTCCTCTTCCGTTCTACAGAACTGGCTCTTACTAAATGTGTTATTTTCAATTTTAAAGTAATCATGGCTATTCAAAACAAAGAAAAATCACATAAATTGCACATATACACATCAATCATTTTTAAGAGGGCCAATATATCATTTGTACATGGTAGGTTTGAGCACCGAAGTTGCACTACGTACCAATCATTGCGGGATTGGAATTCACTCATGGATCAAAACCATTGTAGTTCGATCTTATGTCTCACCCTAAATTGCCAATTCCATTGGGGTATAAAAAGGGAATAGATTATGAATAATTCACCTTTTAGAATTAGACAAATCTATTTGAAATTAGGTAATCACTACAAGTAGTGATTGAAATGAGGTTAAGATAATCACTTTAATTAGTGATTAAATATGAAGGTCAAAATGATCACCTTAATTAGCGATTAAAATGAAGGAGGATCAAGATAATCACTTTAATTAGTGATTAAGAATGGAGGTTAAGATAATCACCCAATTAGTGACTAAACTTAAGAGGAAAGATAATCACCTTGATTAGTAATTAAAAATGAAGGTTGGGAAGTAATCACCCTAATTGGTGATTATTCAAAGTTTAAGAAAATCACTCTAATTAGTGATTGAAATGAGAAGAAAAATAATCGCCCTAATTAACGATTATTCAAGATTTAAGATAATCACTCTAATTAGTGATTAAATATGAAAGGTTAAATTAATCACCTTATAAGCGATTAAAATGAAGGTTAGGATAATCACCTCAATTAGTGATTAAATAAAGGTTTAAGATAATCACCCTAATTAGTGATTAAATAAAAGTTTAAGATAATCACCCTAATTAGTGATTAATTAAAGGTTTAAGATAATCACCCTAATTAGTGATTAAATAAAGGTTTAAGATAATCACCTTAATTAGTGATTAAATAAAGGTTTAAGATAATCACCCGAATTAGTGATTAAATAAAGGTTTAAGATTATCACCCTAATTAGTGATTAAAATGAAAGGTTAAATTAATTACCTTAATTAGTGATTATCCAAGGTTTAAGATAATCACCCTAATTAGTGATTAAATGAAAAGTTTGAGTTAGTCGCCCTAATTAGCGATTAATCAAGGATTGAAATAACCACCTTAGTTAGTGATCACATTTATAATTTTCAAGAGGTCTTGGGAAAAGAGGATTGCTTCCTAATTGAAGGGTTTTGGGTGGATGAGGAATAATTTTAATTAAAGATTATTAAATTATTTTGAGAAAAAGGATTAATTTTAGATCAAATTTGGAGATTGTGTTTGGCTAATTAGAATTTGGCCATTTAAAGTGAGACACGTGAAACGACCTAAAATTAATTCGGAGATCATAATTACCAATCTAATTATGTCAAATTATATGATTGATCCATTTGAAGATGGAGAACAAATTTAAAATGTAAGATGGATCATCATACAATTTAACTTAGTTAGATTTGCAATTTTTCCTCTTAATTGAGATTGTGTCATTTAATTCATATACTATAATATATTGGACCCAACATGCAAAATTTATAACATTGGTTGCTCATTTTACTAAAAAGAATTGTGGAATTATTTATGAAAATTTTATGCATATGAATCTCCATATTTTTCATTAATGAGTGATGTAACAACTATTTACAGAAATTATTATTACAACAATATATACAAATTCTATGATCTATACAAGTCTTCAATCTTGATCTTCACCATGATGCTCCTTGATCTTCATCCTCTTGAATGGGCTTTGAAATTCATGTTTATCTGTAAACTTGTGAAAATTAGAGATTAATTAACATCTTTGATTTTGATTTTTTATGACAATTTTTATTGATTTTTATTTGCATAATAAAAAAAAATCATTTTAAGAGAAACTTAAAATTTCATGACTTTAAATTAACATTTTTGTATAAAAAGAAAACATTTTTTATGAAACTTGAGTTAATCACTTTATTTCATTTTCCAGATTGCACTTTTGTTCTTACACTGACTTACAAAATTCATAACTTTCTATACAAAGCGTTAAATTGAGCATGTGATACACCTATGGATAGGACAGTGAGTTCTTTATGGTGTTTCAAAATTTCACAAGCTTTTAGTGACAACTCGAATTATGGTGAATTTTATGCTAAAACTAGTCAAAACAGGACCTTTATCCAATGTGTTCTTTGAAATCCAATTTACTAACATTCTAGTTTGAAGTGAATTTTGGTATTAACATTCTAGACACCTTGAAGGACTAGACTGGAAATTTTCACTTGAATTGGATATTCTTAAGACCCTTTTTCAGTTGTTTTATTAACTGAAGAGAAAATCAGTGTTCTGGAATTTAGTGGTTTGCATGAACGTTTTTGTAAAAATGAGATAAAATTGTATAAAATTCATATGAACATTATTTTTATGTTTTTGGAAAGCTACTGATGTCTACTTTAAAGTTGTCTAAATGAGTTTATTTTGTACTTTATTGAAAGAACAAGCTTATGTGGTACTAGACAAAATCAGTTTTGCACAACAATGTTGTATGATTTTAAGTTGACTGTACAAGATTCATTTTTCAGAAATTCCAAAGCCCAGTTGCTGGAAACATCTTGAACTTCATAGGAAAAATATTACATCATATAAACTATTTACATAATACAGAAGAAAAATGAAATGAAGTACGAAATTAAAACTGATCATAGTTACAGCATCACATTTTCTTTTTATGGAGATGTTTATGCACAACTCTACTTGAATTTTTTTATGAAAACATGTTTTTGGTTATGAACAACGTAACAACTTGATTAACAAAAATCACATAAGCACATATTTCCTAAGAGTCTCCCCATTAGAGTTGACTATTCTAGGTGGGGTGATTTAAGGTTGCAAACCTATTAGGATTTTCACATACCCAAAATCACTCCAAAAATTAGAAAATGATAAGAGAAAACAAAGAGAAAGTTAGTATGTGATTAAGAAGATAATTAAGAAAAATAACAAGAACTTTAACTTTACCTTGCTTACTCAATGATGCACTTCCTTTTTGCAAAGTTTTCTACTATTTTTGTGATTTTCTTAATTTCTAAGTGAGTTTCTAAATCCACTTAATTACTAACTTAAACCCTTTTTTCACTACAAGAAAATTCGTCTATAGAGGCAAGGTAGATTTGCCTCTAAAAATAAAGATGTAGCCTCTAATTACTTTTTGAAACAATATACTGGTTGCCCCTAATAAGTCCGTCGCTGATTAATGGTTGCCTCTCAAAGCCCCTTTTTGAGGCAATATAACTTGTTGCTTCTAAAATACACTACATTAGAGGCAACCATATGTACTCGCCTCAAAATATAATTAGAGGCAATATAAAAAATTGCTTCTAAAACAACATATATTTAGGGAAAACCAGAAATTTTGCCTCGAAATATATATTGAGGAAATATAAAAAGTTGCTTCTAAAAACCACATATGTTTAGAGGCAACCATATGATTTTGCCTCAAAATATAATTAGAGGCAATAGAAAAAGTAGTTCTTAAAAATCATATATATTTAGAGGCAACCATATAATTTCAACTCAAATGTAATTAGAGACAATGTCTTTTTTTTCAAATAATGATATTTAGATGCAATTTGAGACTGTCATGAAAGGTGTTTAGATGCACTGAAAATAATGTAACATATAGTTTCATACAATCCAAGCACGATCACCTATATGAAGTAAACATGGTAAAATTGCGAAAATAAACCAACAAATTTCATGAGAATTGAAGATTTATTAACTCTAAGTAATAGTATTAGCCAAAAGCGAACAAATTGTTATACAATCTCAACCAAATATAACTCTCTAGGCCTTGCAACAACCTGCAAGCCAAAAACTAACAAAACTTACAAAACCAACAAAATAACAAAAACTAGCAAAATCAAACAAAAGCGAACAAACCCCTAAATAACACAACGACAAAGTGCTTGAGCATAAGTCAACACCAACGAGCAACACATACAATAGTAGAACGTAATCACCAGATCAGCAGCAACAAACACCATCGGCCAAAAAACTAACACCAAAATTTAACAACAGTAACACCTCAGCAGAGTTCTTGGAGTATATGTTGAGAACTTGTCACTGCACAAACAAGAAAGTATTAGAAAACTTTTAATACCAATGTGCTAATATTCTTAGTTTCTATAGAAATTCTGAAAGCACTTCCTCTATAATATGACTTAAATTCAAGTTCGATGAATCCATTTTAACCTAATCTGTCACATAATAAACAGATGTTTAGTTCACTCTAACCACAATATTACAACACATAATATCCTTCACATTTTATTATCAACCAATAATTTCAAAGGAAACACAACAAGAGAATAACAACTTACGCATACTGCCAGAAATAGGTCAAAGAAAAGGTGAACATTGTGTAGTTATACACCATTAAGAGTCAAATTGCAACAACTAAACAAGAATATGAGACGTGATAAAACACTGACCTTTGTGATTGGTGTATCAATGACTCTACAGGGACCATCCAATAGTCCTCTTGTGATCTACGTGAACAAAATATTAAAGCCAAAGAAATGCAGACTTAGGTAACAAATAAAATATCTCAGACACAACCTTCATCTATAACTCAAAATGAAAAGTCCAATAAACATAATTACGAAAAAATTGTCGCCAAAATAAGACCTACAATCTGAGAAGACAAAAAAGCAGCACAAAAAAGTCGAAAATAGAGAAGCTTTACAACCTAGGAGTGTGTGTGGGGACTTGGGAGGAACTATTTCCAAGACTTAGCTTCGTGGTTTTTAAGGGTGGAAATAATTTTCCCAAGGTATGATAATTTCCCCAATGATGGAAGACATTATCCTTTTGGAAGAAAGGAATATCATGTTTATAGAAACGAATATAAGTTTGTGAAACAAGACCATAGCTGTTTAAAATTTTGTGCAAAAAAAACATAAATATTTTTATTATGAAAACACACCTTTTATAACATTTTTTATTAAAACATTATGGCGTTGGACTTTTCTTTCGACCTTCCCCCGGGAGTTGTACATCACATATACTATAAGATATTAACCGTCAAAGAGCTCCCACTTTCATGTTCTAAAATCTAGAACCACTTTGACAGATCTACGGTACCTATACATACAGATCAGATGCATCAGAAGAAAGAAAAAAATTAGCCAAAGTATCATCATGTTCATGAAATGAAACATACTGAAAAAGTTCAATCTGCAAATGTAAAACAAGATCATGGCCAAAAACCACATAGTGTTAAGGTTTAGAATACATGAAACGGCTTATAGAACAACTGAATTTCTTGTTCTTGAATGATATGGGTACAACCCTATTTATATAATACAATGACCTTGGACAATAAGCTAACCCTAGAATCCTAATAAAGATACTTACCTAATATCATAAGGAAACTATACTCGTTTCCTTATTAGTCTAGGACTCTAATATAATATACTTACCATAACGCTAATAGATAGCTTGAAAATGTAGTTAACATTATAAAAAAAACAATTATGGGAAATGCAAGTGCCATGTGAAACACCTACCTCATAGTTTTTCTTGTAGGAGCATCAATGATGAGATAACGCCTTCATAATGTATGTAAATGTATAACTCTATAGTAAGATCTAACTGGAATACAAACAAAAGGAATGTTGATCAGATGAATGTGACAAAACAATCAAGTAAATAAAATTCAGACAGTTATAGTCAAAATGGGAAAAAATTCAGCTTCATCAAATTGGAGAAGTCAATCCTGTTTCATCTTTGGCCAGTTAGGTTGGATCGAAATTCACTTTGACCAAATTAAACCGAAATATAAAGCCGACACAAACTGATTATGAAAGCTATAGAATAGAGATGGAAATTTTAGTAGAAGTTCTTACCAAGTACCGATCCCCGCTTTAATAATGGATTCTTCAAACAGTGCTAATATATGTATGCTGATTGTTGTTATTTGTAGCATAAGTACAACCATGTATGCACTTCCTACACTCCCTCGCAACTAGGATAAAAAGGAGTTGATTAGTTTACCTCAATGTTATGGAAAATGTTAATATGATAGAGAAATATGTTGTTTACCTTGGCATCCATTGGGAGCATAGGGGTTTCCTTCATAAGTATACATGCACCTACACTGTGTCACATCATTACAAATATTTTTTTTCATAAGACAACAAAGTGGCCACCAATGAAGCTAGAGGACTACATTTCAATATTGTCGGGACTGTGCTCTTGGCAAACTTTTTCACCGAACGCCAGTCACCTACTCCGACTATCACAAGCAGAAGAAACTGATTCCTGATTAGTAATATCTAACTGATAAAAGTCAAGACGTTTGCTTAACAAGGTGTTTAGAATTTTTGAAATTCATTTTTAAAAGGAACCCCTTGTTTTTATCTTTTATTAGGAAAAGATGATGGATTAATTTTGAAGATGTTTTTGTAAATGTCGTGTATGATGATGATTAATAAATACTTTTTGAAAAAAGGTAGAATAGAAGAGGGTGTAGGATTGATTTTGAAAAAAAAAAGATATGGGATGAAATTTTAAAAAAAGATAGGAGAATAGTTTTGAAAAAGATGGGTGATAGGATTTGAAAAAGATATGAGAAAAAGATATGACATACTTACTGGGCTCAAGTATTTTTGCTTAAGAAAGTATTGGTTGAAATAAACAAGATTTGTAGAGCATTTATGTGGAGTGGTCAGGCTTTTAGTCAGAAAGTTGGCTCTATTGCTTGGGATAAATTGTGTTGTCCTAAATCTGCAGGTGGTTTGGGATTTAGGAACATTGTGCTCTGGAATGTAGCTAGCAATGGAAAATATGTATGGGCTGTCTCAACAAAACAGGACAGTGTATGGTTGAGGTGGATTCATGCTGTTTATATCAGGAATGATTCATGGTGGGATTATAAGCCTAATTCAGGGGCTAGTTGGTATTGGAGGAAGATTTGTTCTGTAAAAGAACAATTGAAACAAGTGATGACACATCAGGAGTTGAATCAGATGAACACCTACTCAGTGAAAAAGGTGTATGATAAATTGGTGGATAATCAAGTAAGAGTGCATTGGGACACTGCAGTATGGAATAGGCTCAGCTTGCCAAAGCACAAGTTTATTATGTGGTTGGCAGTGCAATGTAAACTACAGACAACTGCTAGGAGAATTGGTGTTAGCAGCTCTGAACAGTGCCTCATATGTACCAGACTACCTGAAGAGCATCAGCATCTCTTTTTTACTTGCCAGTTTAGTGTTAGTTGTTTAAATAACATTAAACATTGGTTACAAATGAATACTGCTGCATCAGAACTACAACAGATACTCAGATTGATCCAGCGTAGCAGGTGGTCCAAGTTCAAGAGAAACGTTTATATGGCAAGCATTTCAGCTTTGGTTTATTATATTTGGTATGCCAGAAATAAAGTGTACTGGGAACAATGTGTTCCTAGCATTAATGTAGTTTGTAAACAGATTCAGAATGTAGTAAGAGCTAGAATTTTGGCTGTAATGCCTAAGAAAATATCAAGGGCTGACTATGTATGGTTTACTAGTCTAAGGAGTAGCTAGGAAAACTGTTTTGATGTGAGTATTAGTTGTATCCTTCTCTGGATGTAAGTGTGTCCTAATCTTAAAGTTGTGAGGGTCTAACCTAGTTGGTTCGTCTGCTTCTTGATTAGTTTAGGTTGTAATGGTGAATTATGGAATGAAACTTACTTAGCAAAAAAAAAGTTTTCAAAATAGTGAGATGATAGAAAAAAAAGGATGGAGATTGTTTGAAGGTGAAAAAGTTGGTGGGTGGATAAAGGAAACCAAGATAATAAATATCCAAAATTGTGGTCGAAAATGGTATTAGGCCCCCCAAGGCAAACAATTAAGAAAAGAAGTAAAGCTGGGCTAAACACATATCATACGCGCACAACTAGGGCTGCTTATCGCACGAGCCGAGAACGAACACCGCACGAGCCGAGACCGAACACCCCTAGGCTCGGCTCGACTCGTTTACAAAAGTATTAAGCTCGGCTCGGCTCGTGGGCTCATCGAGCCTAAAATTCCAAAGCTCGGCTCGAGCTCGACAAAAAAAAGTAAGGCTCGAGCTCGAATCGTGGGCTCGACTCAACCGGTTATGCTTATCAAGCCCAAAGGCTAATTTGCACGGTATAAAAGCTTTTACTTTTTGAAATTAATCCAATGAGTTAAGTCTCTTATGAAGCCCGAAGGCTAACTTCGCATATATGCTTAAAAAGCCCAGAGACGTTTACTAAGAGCCCATTTTCAAGGCCCAAACGTTGGATTTGACATAGAAGAGAAGGCAATCTTGCTGCTTTAATAGAAAGCTGACCAGCTTTCCTTTCTATCTTTTGCCGATGTGGGATATACCTCAGTTGTTAATGCAAGTGTTAGTTTTAATATCAACTTTATCCTACTCCCCCTTCTTCAATTTTTTGATGTGGGATCTGCCAAGACCCAGTCCTGAAGAGCATAAAACACAACTATTACATTGTAAGACAAAAAAAAAAAAATTAACTATTCACGAATGGGATTTTTAGATTAAAAAGCAAGTTTTCATCTTTCATTACCGATCTCCTCACAGGCAACATAGTCCAAAAGATAAATGTAGAAAATAATTGAAAATATCTTTAATGTCATAATAGCAAAGCTTGACTTCGTTCTTGTGCTTCTTGATAATATAGTTGCTCTAAACCAACAGCCTCTCATCCCACTATTCTGTGACAAAACCTCAAGTCCTCAACCTGCTGAGCCCACAACCATGTGTTGAGCTACTGCAATGTCTAGGGGTGCTTATCTTTCTTCTCGAGCTCGTTTGGGAAATTTACTTTTTTTTTATCTTTCTTCTCATATATACCTTAGTTAATATTTTAAGAAATACTTAATATAATTTTTTAATTTAAAATATTTTTTTAGTAGAAAATAATAATCGAGCTGTTCACGAGCTTTTCGAGCCGAGCTTTGCTTAGCTCATCTCGGCTCGTTTAAGTCTCGAGCCGAGCCCGAACTCGAGCTGAGCCACAACGAGCCGAGCTTTGACCGAGCTTTGACCGAGCCGAGCCCGAACTGTTCGCGAGCTTGTCAGGCTCATTATCACCCCTACGCACAACACATAGCCAAAGGCAGCACGGAGGAAGGCCAAAGAAACGGTGCGCTGAATGCAGGTTGAATGCGAGGGACGCGAAGAAACAGCGCAGCACGCAGACTTAGAGATGCGCGGGACGCTGACAACTGCACGGGACGCGGGACTTTCGCGTCAAGCGCTTGTACGGTGCGTGACGCGCAGCTTTGGCGGAGACTAAATTTTCACTTTGTACGCATCGCGTAAATTCGTTCCATCGTTTTGACTCGAAACATCGCTAATATGAAACAACTAATGGCACGCACACACAAATATGCACAAGTAAGACAATAATATGCAAAGTTCCAACCTAAGAGTCAAGTTCTACGTTCAACTATTGGTCAGGTTTAGGTTAAGGCTGAAAGGGTCCATGACTAAGAGATTGATTCCACGCTTCGTACCCCTGCTTAAAGAGGTGGCCACGTGTAATACACACTCCAGTTCTCAAGTCAGGAATAAGAGAACAATGCCATGGTTGGGTAGGTTTGCTTATAACTAAAATCCAACACTATCTCTTAGGAAGCTTTTTGGAAGGACAAAGCGCAAACCCCTTGGGGGTGACCTCACACATAGAACATGTGCTAATGAGGCAAGGTAGATTGTCCTTATGGTGGCTGAACAATAGCCATGCAGATGCAAAACAATATATCATTCAAAGGCATAAAAAGAAAATGAATCGTATTTTTCAAGTTTCACCCATTCTTTTAAAAAAATTAATTTTTTTTTAAAATCCTCAGTGGAGTCGCCAAATTGTAGGCGTGTTTTTATTTCGCCTACGCGGGATGAGCGCGTATTAGTATTGACTACCCCATTGTTAAGGTTTTATTGAAATTTTTTTTGAAGTCGCCAACAAGTCTTTTAAGGAAGAATCATAAACCTAATTATATATTGAAAACTGTAGGGACAAATTAGGGACTTATCCAATGTAGATTTCCCCGTCCTGACTCCATAGATGGTCAAAATGAACCAAAGATTGAGTTCGGGGATGAGGGTACGAACACGGTCATAATGAACCACATTCGTCCATTGCTGGCCTCTACTAAATATCGATTCATGTCAATGTTTATGCAAAAGAATAACCAAGTAATGTTTTAAGCACCCTAAAAATAATTAGTCTAGGTTGGTTTAGGAAACACATAAAAAGACTATTTTTTAGTGACATGTTATTTTGCAATCAATATTACAGTGAACCTAGCAGGTTGTCAATATTAATCTGATTGATATTGGAACATTTGTTTAGGTCTTGATTAACAATAAATACAATGTGATAAATATTGCAATCAGGCAAAAAAATAATAATGTCTATGAAAAGAAATAAAAAATAAGAAAAGAAAATATTATAGGGAGTTAGTATAATATGCAATACTTATCGTCGCATGAATTTGTTAACAATCTACATCATGAATAGAATGTTAGTACCTTCAAGAAATATAATAAATAAAGAAACAAAATAAAAGTTGTTAATTTAGTTGACTCTCATAAATTATACCACCGTCCGGGGTCGTTGATTTGTACGAATCTTGGAAAATTGAATTGTTGAACAAGTATTAAAAAAAATTGTGTCTTGCGTTGTATGTATGGTGTTGTTAAAATAAGCCTCGTAATCTTATTTTGCTTAGTATGGGTTGCCGGTTTTTGTAAGATGTTGGGTATTAATTTAGTGTAGTGGCGTGTGTTTTGTTGTATGAAGCGTATTAGAAATTTAGGATCAAGGGTGTAGTATGATGATGATCAGAAGCAGCTGAATATTAATATATGTGTGAATGTGGTGTGAGATTAGGTGTGATGGTGATGATCAGGTGAGAGTAATAGAGGGGAGGTGATGATAAAGATTGATGATTTAGGCGTTGACTTTAGTTTTAGAATTTGCTGCTGAGGATTTATATGTAGGCGAATGGCGATGATGAATTATGGCGGTGGATATGTGCAGGAATTGTATGATGTGTTATATGATTAGCCGTGAAATATGAGAGTTTGCCGTGGGAATTCTGAGATGGAATTGTTAGGAGGTAATATATAGGATTTTTTAACTATAATAATACAAACTTTTGCCCGTTCTCTCGCAATAATACAAACTTTTGATTATTTTTAAATAATGCAAACTTTTGATTATTTTATAAATAACTACAAACTTAAAAATTCAACAAACATAAATTCCTCCCCAAAAGAACAAGGTGGGTCGCAATATGACCTATAACCTACAAAACCGGTAAAAAATTCAAATTAACACCGATCCACCATATCTTCAACACTCCAAGTCCAACAGTCCAAACCTCCCCTTTGGAAAAAAATCGAAGAAACATCATGCCACCACCGCCAACACCACCAAACCCATAAACCCACAACCACAACCACAACCGCAACCGCAACCACAAACCCACAACCACAAACCCACAACCACAAATCCATAACCACACCTGCTCCTCCTCGAAATTCGACCCACCACAAAATCATCACTCATGCTCAACCAATTGGGCCGGGGATTTTCGACATTCGGGAATGCGATGGCGGAGGGGAGAACGACCGAGAGGAGGAGAGTCTCATGGCGGTAAAGAGGCGGAGAAAAATAGCCGGTTTAGGAGAAATGAGGGACACGATATAGTGAGTGAGGGAAGAGAGACTGGGTTTCGGGTGGGGAGGGGTTGGGGAAGTGGTTATGGGGTGGGGGAGGTACTCGGGGAAGTGATTTCGGGGTGGGGGGGAGGGACCGGGGTTTGGTTCGTGGTTGAGGAGGGGCCGGAGGGCGGGAGGAAGAGAGAGAGGGAGGGACTGACCAGGGGAGGGGAGGGGTGGGTGGGGTGGGGGGAGGGAGAAAAAGAGCAGGGGCCATGGTGGGGAAGGGGGAAAGAGATCAGTGGAGGGGAAGGAGGAAAAATGGAAAAAGTCTTTTTTTGGTTTTTAATTTTTTTTAAAACAACCAATGAAATAACAACACGTGGCCTGATCAATGCCACGTCAGCTAGTGACCTCCTACAATAAGTTAAGAACCAGTCATGGCCTACTGGAGGAATTTTGGGCAAAAGTTTGTATTATCTAAAAAAATCAAAAGTTTGTATTATTGTGAGAGAACGGGCAAAAGTTTGTATTATTGTAGTGAAAAAATCCGAATATATATAGGTTTGGTAGTGGGGTTGCAATAGGTTTTTGAAAATAATTAGGTCTCTTAAAAGATATCTTTATAAAATAGTTAGATAAAGATATTTGAAAATATTTTGGAGAAATATTATTTTTTTATAAAAGATATTTTTATTAATAAAACTAATCAATATAATTAATTAATTCTATTAATTAAATTGGGCTAGAAAACGGGTTTTAAAAATTAGGCTTTCATAAAGACTACTTTTAAAAGGTTTTCGAAGATGGTTTTTTTTAAAAAGAGTTAGAAAATGGTTTTGGGCTTAAAACGTTTTATTTTAGGCTCGTTCTTTATTCTTTCCTCGATCCGGACCATTTAGAGCGGGGTATTGGTCATCATAGGGTACTAAATGGGGAGACACAATTATGTGTCTACAACTAGAAACCTGTCTTTTGCAGGTAGGGCCCAACTTATCAACTCAGTGTTAATGAGTGTACATAGCTACTGGGCCCAGATATTTGTCATTCCTACTTCATTGATTAAGGAAATCAATTCAATATGCAGACATTTCCTATGGAGTGGCAAGGCAAATGGTGTTAAAAGTGGGTACATTAAATGGATCAGGTTTGCTCTCCCAAGAAGATGGGTCGACTTGGCTTTAATAACATCACAAAATGGAACTTAGCTGTTGTTGGTAAATTAGTGTGGAATATTGGCATGAAAAAAGATGACCTCTGGGTGAAGTGGATTCATTCCATTTATATCAAGGATCCAAACTGGTGGAGCTTCCTTGCTCCACAAAATGCCAGGATTGTTAAACAAATTTGTAAAGTGAAGAATGAATTGAGGGTGGTTAATATACATTCATGGCATCAAGACACAAAGTATTCCATTAGTAAAGTCTATCAACTCCTTCTTGCAGAGGCAGATGAAGTGAACTGGGTGCATGGGATTTGGCATAGGATGGCTCTTCCTAAGCACAGAGTCATTGCATGGCTAGATGTCCATAACAGATTACAAACCAAAGAGAAATTATACACTTATGGCATCAGTTTAGAAAAAACTTGTTGTATCTGTAGGATGGCTGATGAAACACACTCACACCTTTTCTTTGAGTGTATCTACAGCACAAGAGTAATGGTGCAGATTCTTGACTGGATTGGTATCAATAATAGGCAGAGATCTCTCCCTCACTAGATTATGTGGATCAGAAGAAGCTATAAAGGATCTAAGATAAGAAAAGGTGTCTTAGTTGCAGCAATACAAGCAGTTGCTTACCATTTGTGGATGGTAAGGAATACAACTTTTTGGCAACAACAAATAACTAGCACTAGGGGAAAAAAAAGGAAGGGCTGCACTGGAAGGACTGCGTTTTTTGGAAAACGCAGCCCTTCGTGTATGAAGGGCTGCGGTTTTCAAGGGAATCACAACCCTTTTAGTGAAGGGCTGCGGTTACCTAGAAAACGCAGCCCTTCAAACTGTATGAAGGGCTGCGGTTTTAAGGCTAACCACAGCTCTATTAATGTAGGGCTGCGGTTAGCCCAGAAACCGCAGCCCTTCATACACGAAGGGCTGCGTTTTCTGGGATAACCGCATCCCTTCACATCCCGCCCAATTAAGCCTTTAGTTTTGCGCGCAACACACAGTACACACATGCATCCCAAATTTCCCTCGCTCCCTTGGAAAAATTTCCCCCCACCCCTCTCCCTCACCCTGACTCGCACAGTCCTAACGCCCATCACCGGAGCACCGACACATCGCCGGAGCACCGTCATTGACGTACTGACGCCGGAAACGTTGCCTGAGCAACGTACCATCGCCTGAGCTCCTTCTTCTTCTCTTCTCTCAGCGCACCTTGACGCCACCACCACCACCACTACTGCATTGTCGGTAATTCCCCTCTCACTCTCTCTCCTCTTTTTCATTTCTCTAATTAATTTGTTTTATTTCATTTCTCTTTTGTGTTGTAAAATGTGATTGTAGGGGGTGGGGGAGGGCTTGGGGAGGGTGGGTAGGGGGTGGGGGTTGAGGGGGGGGGGGCTGGGGAGGCCGGCGGGGGGGGGAGGGAGGGGATCTTGGCGGGGGGGGGAGGGCGGGATCTTGGGCGGGGTGGGGGATCTTTGGCGCGGCTGGGCGGGGGGGGGGGGGAGGGCTGGGGATCTTGGGCGGGGGGGGGATAGGTGGGGATCTTTGGGCGGGGGGTGGGGGAGGGCGGCGGTGGGGGAGGGAGAGGTTGGGAGAGGTTGGGGAGGGGGGTGGGGGGTGGGGGAGGGCGGGGGAGGGCGGGCGGCGGGTGGGGAAGGTTGGGGAGGCCGGGCTAGGGTGGGGGGAGGGCTGGGAGAGGCGCGGCGGGTGGGGGAGGGTTTGTGTAGTGTATGTATATTTCTTGATATGAGATTGTATGAAAACGCAATGTAATTTAGCTATGAAATCTACAAGTTGTTTGAACCGTCATCATATGCCTAGATACCCGTTCAAGACTTACTCATTAGGAGTAAGTCTTGAATAGTCCCCGGTTTTGGACTGTTCTTGGACGTTTGATCTCACTTAGGTGGTGAATGTGTGTCTTCTTTTCAATTCTGAGGAAATTCTTGGCTTATCGTTTCTCTACATTGTTCTCTGGGTACATATGTAGATAAGCAATTACCTACATTGTGTACTTGGAGAACTGTAGGAAAATGCTGCCGGATTTTCCTTAGAATTGAAAAGTTGGCATATATTCACTAGTGAGATTAGACGTCCAAGGATGGGTTAGGTTGGAGTGATAAGGACCTTCGGCTGCATGCATACATTTGAACATGTCACTATCTTAGCTTGCTCTATACGTGTGATTTGAATATGTGAGTGTATGTACTTAAATAATGATTAATGCATTATAATGAATGGTTGTGTTTAATTATTAGAGGTCTTCTTGAATGAGATGAATCGTACTTGGATGTATGGTAGTCGTGAATCGATTGAGTTTGTGAAAGGGGTCTCGGAATTCTGTACATCTGCATTACAATATCAAGCATCCTCTGGAGTAGTCGACTTTTATTGTCCTTGTGTCGATTGTAGAAATGTGAGCAAGGTTAGTAGTATACATTTGGTTAGGGAGCATGTCTTTCGCCGTGGGTTTAGGCCTCAATACCACGTATGGGTTTGGCATGGTGAGCAGGGGAAGTATATAGGAAGCTCTAGAGTAATGAACGATGTATGTGAAGAAAAGAAGGATGATGAGTTCGGGGATGAGAATTGGGATGATGAGTTTGCAGATGATGATAGGGATCGGGTAGACGAGATGATACACGAGGTTGAAGATCAGTCGTGTAAACGACCTCGTATTTTTGAGTCTATGTCTGAGGCTGCTGAAAAGCCGTTGTATCCAGGTTGTACAAAGTACACCAAACTTTCCGGCGTGATAACACTGTTCAACATTAAGTCGAAAGCTGGTTGGACGGACTCTAGTGATGAGTCAATGTTTGGTTGGTTATGTCCAAACATAATACGAGATGACAATTGCTTACAAAACAAAGCCGAAGTGAAAGAGTATGTCGATATGAGTTTCAAAGCATCATCTCGTTTTGGATATCATCAGATCATCCTTGTCCCTTATATTGAAAAGTATGCTTGTTAAACTCGCTTTACTTTTATTATTCGATAATTAAATTGACCTATTAATTGTTCTACGATTAATAATAACTATATTTTCTTGTTGTAGGGCTCATTGGACACTGCTTGCGATATGTTTGTCACGTAACGAAGTCTACCACTTTGATTCTTTGCGTCGACAACCACCACAGTCCTTACTAATCAAATCATTGTTAAATAGGTAGCCTAATCGAAACTCAATATATGCGCACTTATTAATATTACACATTATTCATCATCTTTATATATATAAACAGTTAGTACATCTAATCTTATAATAATGTATTGATGTAGTGTGATGAAGCATATTAGTGCAACAGGACTTCGAGTTCCAAAAGCTCCTGTTTGGATATCAGTCGAGGTAACATGACTAATTTATTTGTCCTTATATAGAAACACTTTTCGCCACATACTACACATCTAACATGAATGTCATTGGATGCATCCTTTGGTGAACATTTAGTGTCCGCAACAAGATGATGGACTTGCATGTGGCCATTACGTGTTGAGGTACATGTTCGATATCGTCAACCATTGCACTAACGTCGATGATCTTCACAAGGTATGTATCTTATTAGTATATGTTAGTTTAGATTAGATCGATTGGTAATAGGTATTAATTGGTTTAGAAACCAAAGTAGCACATGCATATATTTTTGGAACGAAAATGTCATTTTAGGCCTATTTTTGCCTTTTACGCTTCCAAATCGTACTTATCGAGTCATTTAACCCCAAATTCATTTTGAACATGATAATATGAGGTATAATGTAACTATTGTGTAGATTTTTAGGCTTGCAATTGTTGTTGGTTGAATTTTGGGAACGAAAAGGTCATTTTAGGCCTATTTTTGCCTTTTCGCGTCCAATTCGTACTTATCGAGTCATTTAACCCCAAGTTCATTTTGAACATGATAATATGAGGTATACTGTAACTATTGTGTAGATTCTTAGGCTTGCATTTGTTGTTGGTTGAATTTCGGGAACGTAAATGTGATTTTAGGCCTATTTTTGCCTTTTCGTGTCCAATTCCTGTTTCTCGAGTCATTTAACTCCATTTTCTTTTTGAATATGATAATATGAGGTATAATATAACTAGTGTGTAGAGTTTTAGGCTATTGCATTTGTTTTTGATTGAATTTCGGGAAGGTATATGTCATTTTTAGCACTACTAACTACGGTAAATGATTGAATTATTCTTATATTATGTGTTTATTCCTTGGTTGTTTTGCAAGGTTTATATGAATAACACACCAAATTTGAGGGCCTTCACCATAGACGAATTACATGAAGTTCGGGATAAGTTGGCGTCCCACCTTTGTGATGATTGCTTATGATACATTTTGGCGGAATTCGTGATATAATTAGTTAGATCTACTAGTTGGTATCAATTCTATGTACACTTTTTACATTATTAAATATATATATTTAAAGTTAATTATTACGTTCAAAAACTTGTCATATATTATTGCAATTTGATCGGATTTTTTTTGTGTCGAAGGGAGGTGTTGGGTGGGGGGGGGGTGGGGGGGGGGGGACCGCCATGGTGGGCTTGGGGGGGCTAGGGGGCCGGTAGGGTGTCGTGGTTGGCAAGATGGGGTGGAGGGGGCCGGCCGAGGGTGGGCCGGGGTGGGGATGCGGGGAGTGAAGGGGGGGTGGGGTGGGGTGGGGGTGCGGGGCTGGGGGAGTGCGGGGGTGGTGGGGTGGGCGGGGCTTGGGGTGGGGTGGGGGGGGCGGGGTGGGCGGGGGGGGGGGGGGCGGGGGGGGCGGGGGGGGTGGGTGGGGTGTGGGGGTGGGCAGGGGGGTGGGGTGGGTGGGGTGGACTGCGGGGGGTGGGCGTGGGGGGCTGGGGTGGGGGGGGGGGGGGGGGTGGGCAATAGGCGGGGTGGGCGTGGGCGGCAAGAGCAAGGGGGGGGGAGTGCAGGGGTGGGCATGCAGGGCTGGCAGGGGCACATTTTTTTTTTTTTTTAAAATAGCGAATACGAAGGGTTGCGGTTTTAGGCCTAAACCGCAGCCCTTCACTTAAAGAAGGGTTGCGTTTTTGGCCTAAAATCGCAGCCCTTCGTACAACGAAGGGCTTGTTTAAGCCACAAACGCAGCCCTTCCAGCTAAGAAGGGCTGCGTTTTTGGCCTGAACCGCAGCCCTTCGTTGTCAAGGGATGCGGTTAAAAACCGCAGCCCTTCTTTTCTATTGAAGGGCTGCTACGGAAAGGGTTGCTGGCTAAAAACGCAGCCCTTAGGGTTGTTTTGACCGCAACCCTTCCTTATTTTTCCACTAGTGTAGCATACCCAATACTGTTAATAACATTAAAAACATAGTGAAACATAGAGTTTTGTATTGTATACCTAGGAAGTGTAGCACAACAGATAGATTGTGGATAGACAGTTTGTAAAGAGTAAGCTTTGGCTTACTGAGGTTTTTTTGGTCCTAGGCTGATATAAGTCTTTGACTTATCTATGATGTATTGGTGTTTGGTTTGGTTTTATTCAATATACTGACTTACTTACCAAAAAAAAGAATAGACCAAGTCAATTTAAATCATGTGATACAAAAAAATGTAATTTTATTCTATACGTATGAGAAAAATGTTATCTTCTTTAGTAAATAATCAATTAATAATGTTTAGCTTAGCTAAGGGAAATAGTAATAGTAATAGTAATGGTAATGGTAATAGTAATAGTAATAGTAATAGTAATAGTAATAGTAATAGTAATAGTAATAGTAATAGTAATAGTAATAGTAATAGTAATAGTAATAGTAATAGTAATAGTAATAGTAATAGTAATAGTAATAGTAATAGTAATAGTAATAGTAATAGTAATAGTAATAGTAATAGTAATAGTAATAGTAATAGTAATAGTAATAGTAATAGTAATAGTAATAGTAATAGTAATAGTAATAGTAATAGTAATCGTAATCGTAATCGTAATCGTAATTGAAAGGCGTGTCGCGCACCTAACAAAAATAAATAACCTAACTAATCCTCCTAACTATGTAGTAGGGTAAGTCAGAGTCGATCCCAAAGAGAGAAAGTTTTTTTTTTTGCTAAGTAAAAAAATATATTCACACCAAAAAAACAATTACAACCTAAACTTTCAAAACTAGAGAAGAACAAACCAACTAGGTTGGACCCTTCCCTCTAGCAAGACAAGAAACCACCAGCTATACAAGCTCCAAAAAACAACAACCAAAACTATGCACCATTTAATCTTAAAGACTCAAGCCAAACTCTATTTGCATCAGATACTTTGTGAGGCAAAACACTAAGGATTCTATTAACCACCATTTTCTGAACTCTTTTAGCAATAACCTCTGGTCTCCAAACCACCCCATTCCAGCATGCTTCATTTCTAGCCCACCAAACCTGATACAGCAAACCAGACATTACAGCAGCAATAACCAAACGTTGAAAACTATTCCTTCTGCTCCTTCTAAGGAAAATAATCAATCTATGGAACACAATATGAGATGAATGATATCCAATCCATCTCTTAATGATTTGTAAATAATCCTGAGAATATCTGCACTGGAAGAAAAGATGAGCATGAGTTTCATGACCAGCCTCACAAAATTGACATTCATCACCCTGTACAACACCCGCATGCATCAATCTACTCTTTGTCCACAACCTCTCCTTCATAGCCATCCAAGCAATCATTCTATGCTTTGGAATGCTGAGACGATTCCATATGAACTTGTCCCAATAAACTGGGTCTTGAACTCCTATAAGCTTCTCATAAACTTTTTTAATTGAAAATTTTAGCATACTAGCTAACTCTTGCTGGGAATAAACCATTTTAATTTTCTCTTTTGCTTTGCAAACTTGTTTGCAATACCAACTGCTGTTTTGTGGAGCTTGATAATTCCACCAATCAGCTTCCTTAATATAAACAGCATTTACCCATTTAATCCACAAAGAGTCTTGCTTACTTGTGATTGCCCAAACATATCTTACCAATGCTGCTTTATTCCATTGTAAAATCTGTCAAATACCCAGGCCACCAGCTTGCTTTGATTGACACACATTCTCCCAGGAGACATTACCAACTCTAGAAGTATAAAAATTCCCAGACCAAAGGTATGCTCTACAAACCTTCTCTATTTCTTGCAACACAGTTCTTGGGATAATAAAAACTTGAGCCCAGTATACATGAATGCTCAACAGAACAGAATTGATTAATTGGAGCCTTCCTGTGTATGACAAATTTCTACTGCTCCAAACTTTAATTCTAGCACACATCTTTTCCACTAAAACACCACACTCAGCCATTGAAATTCTTTTTGCACAAATGCGAACCCCAAGATACTTAAAAGGAAGCCTACTGTGACTAAAACCAGAGACATCCTTTATTTTGTAAATAAGTTCTTCTGACATTCCAGCAACGTAGAAATCTAACTTTTGACTATTAATCTGAAGCCCACATGTAGACACCAAATTTTGAACCCCTTTTTCGGATAAATAAGGATTTTGAAAAGAAATAAAAATAACGAAAACTGTCATGCATCGTGGAACGCGCGCCCCGTAAAATGCATGTTTCGTCCCGGAGCGCGAATTTCATCCCGTCGTACGGTTTTCCATTTTTGCGTATTGGTCGTGCGGTTTCGGCTTAGAAACATAATTTTCGTGAGTCGTAGTCAATAACTACAACCACCGTTTTAATAAAACGATTCGTAGTATAATCATGCTCGTCTTTATTAATTGGACGAGTTTTCGTTAATTGTTTTAAGTAAGTCTTTCGAGCGAGTCGTGATTAGGTGTCGGGATTTTAGTCGTTACCCAAAACCGGTAATAATCAGTTTTCTTGATGGTCAAGTCATTGTTCATTGGATAAAGAATAAGAATATATTATTTATCCATTAATCACATCCTTTATCCATTAGTTAGAGAATAAGAATCATGAAAAGATGTGAGAATAAGAATCAAATTCCATGTGTAAGAGGGGGGATCCGGATTTTTTCCGGAAGAATCGAGTGTGCGCCAAGCACACAATCATGCGCTAGACGCATGATTGTGCGCCTAGCGCACAACCATCCCCTGCGCCAGACGCAGTGCCTTGCGCCTAGCGCACGACACTGTGCCTAGCGCAGGCTCCTGCGTTTAGCGCAGCGTCCTAATCAGTTTTGTTTGCACGTTTTTCGATGCATTTTTTTTTACGTATTAGGATGTTTAGGGAGGAATATTTTCTGAAAATCTGATTTTGCTTCATTTATGAGAAAATCCAAAAAGAATAATAAGAATATTTGTGTTTCCAAAGAGATTTAATGATGTCATTAGGGTGAGGTCATTAGAGTGATGTCATTAGGGTAATTAAGGATGAAGAAAATCAGATTTTTTAGGTGAAAAATCTGATTTTCTACCTCTTTGAAACCCTAGTTCACCTCCCTCATTTCTCTATAAATACCCTCCTTTTTCCACTTCAAAACCAAGTTGAAAGGAATTCAACTTAATTTCACTACTTCTCGCATCTTCTCTACTTCTTTCCTCTAAAAAATCACACTTAAGAAAAGAAAGTAAAAGTTAGTAAGATAATTAGTATGAAAAGATGTTCATCAAAAGAAGGAAAAAACACAAAAAAAAGGGTTTAAGTTGGTAATTAAGAGGATTTAGAAACTCACTTAAAAATTAAGAAAATCACAAAAAAGGTAGAAAAGTTTGCAAAAAGGAAGTGTATCATTGAACTAGCAAGGTAAAGTTGAAACTCTTGTTATTTTGATTATCTTCTTAATCATCTACTCACTTTCTCCTTGTTTCTTCTTATCATTTTTTTAATCTTTGGAGTGATTTGGGTATGTGGAAGTCCTAATAGGTTCCCAACCTTAAATCACCCCACCTAGAATAGTCACCTCTAATGGGGTGACTCTTAGGAAACAATGTGATTATATGATTTTCCTTAATCAAGTTGTTATTCATCACCAAAAATGTTTTCATAAAAAAATTCAAGACAAGTTGTGCATAAACATCTCCATAAAAAGAAAATGTGATGCTCTAATTATAATCAGTTTTAATTTCGTACTTCATTCCTTTTTTCGTCTGTATTATCAGAATAGTTTGTAGGATTTAATATTTTTCCTATGAAGTGTAAGATGTTTCCAGCAACTGGGCTTTGGAATTTCTAAAAAATAAATTTTGTACAAATAATTAAAAATCATACAACTTTATTGTGCAAAACTGATTTTGTCCAGTACCACATAAGTTTGTCTTGTTAATAAAGTTTAAAATAAAATCATTTAGATAAAACTAAAAACATTAAGTTTGAAGAAAACATCAGTAGCTTTTCAAAAATATAAATATCATGTTCATATAATTTGACATAATTAAATTGTCAATTATGATCTCCAAATTGATTTTAGGCCGTTTCACGTGTCTCACTTTAAATGGCCAAATTCTAAATACCCAAACACGATCTCCAAATTTGATCTCAAATTGATCATTTCTCTCTAAATGACTTAATAATCTTCAATCAAGATTATTTCTAAAAAGCCTTCAAATCATGAAGCAAACTTCTAAGACCTCTTAAAAATCATAAACGTGATCACTAATTAAGGTGGTTATTTCAATCATCGATTAATCGCTAATTAGAGCGGTTAACTCAAACTTTTCATTCAATCACTAATTAGGGTGATTAGCTTAACCTTTCATCATATTTAATCACTAATTAGAGTGATTATCTTAAACCTTGGTTAATCACTAATTAAGGCAATTAACTTAACCCTCTTTATTTAATCACTAATTAGAGTGGTTATCTCAAACCTTAATAATCGTTAATTAGGACGATTATTTTTCTCATTTAATCACTAATTGGAGTGATTATCTTAAACCTTAATAATCGTTAATTAGGACGATTATTTTTCTCATTTAATCACTAATTAGAGTGATTATCTTAACCCCCATTTTTAATCACTAATTGAGGTGATTATCTTTCCTTCATTTCTAATCACTAATTGAGGTGGTTATCTTAATCCTTCATATTTAATCACTAATTAAAGTGGTTATCTTAACCTCATTTCAATCACTAATTGGAGTGATTACCTTATTCCTAATAGATTTGTCTAATTCTAAAAGGTGAGTTATTCATAATCTATTCTTTTCTTTTCTTCCCCAATGGAATTGGCCTATTAGGGTGAGACATAAGATCGAACTACGATGGTTTTGATCCATGAGGGGATTCCAATCCCGCAATGATTGGTACGTAGTGCAACTTCAGTGCTCAAACCTACCATCTACAAATGATATATTGGTCCAAAAAAAATAAAAATGATTGATGTGTATATGTGCAAACTATGTGATTTTCTTTCTTTTGAATAGCCATGATTACTTTAAAATGGAAAATAACGCATTTAGTAAGAGCCCGTTCTATAGAACGGAAGAGGAGACGAGTTCCAGACGTTCGCACCTCTTCATCTAAACCCCGAACCCTATCTCATGGTATACAAGACCAATTTTCAAAAAAGCCTTACCCATATGAAGTTATCATCATTTTAAATGATATTTCTTGAAATTGATTTTAAAACGATTTATTAAATAAATCTGTTCATATTCAGATATTAATAGGGTGGCGACTTTAAAGTTTTCTAAAACTCATAGTCCAATGAGAGACTTTCGTGGGATTCACACCGTTAATTAAGATAGTCAAAAATCGGATACCACAGGCTGGCGACTTCACTGGGGATTTTACTTCCACTTGAAGTATAAGAGGTTTAAACCTGAGCAATGCGTTATTTTCCATATGTATATATAATAAAAAAAAGTTAATCATGGCTATTCACAATTTAATTTTTGTATATAGCATGCTTATGTGAAAATTACGTGTGCTTGGTTGTTTATCGATCCATACACGTGCACTCTTTTTAACCATTTTCTTATTAGGTCTGATACATCTGTCTATTGGCAAGGGTCAGAATTTTAGAATGACAAATTAATGAATTAAGGGCGTAAAACCTGCATCCGCGAGCTATTGCGACCGAGCTCTATCAGGAGCGTCCACCCTCGATGGACACAATGGAAGTGACTCGAGGCCACTTTAACATAATCTCTCCCTAAATGAATCACCTTTTAGTTGATTTTTAGGACACAAGGATCAATGCACATATATCTTTTATTTATTTCAGTTATTGAATAATGTGAAAAACTTTCAAAAATTCCTCAGTCCGTTTTCAGTTGGTCGATATTTCAGTAATCATTCACTGTAGCTGAATTGCTGCCGAAATGGTTATTGAAATATTAAGAGTATTCTTGTTTATTTATCACAAGTGTCATGTAAAAAAAAAAGTGTGTGCTCACCCATTTTCAAAAAAAAAAAACTCACATTTACTTCAAAATTATTTTCATTCAAATTGGTTTTTCCAAAAACAAAATTGATTTCTAAAAAAAAAATCTTGTTTTAAAGATATAATCCCAATATAAAACAAAAAATTTGAAAAACGTGTCATGTTTTAGAATTAGAATGTAATTAAAACTGTATAGCTTAAAACACGAAGAGTCTAGTAAAAAAAATTGACTAAAAAAAAACAACAAAAAACTGTGTCAAAAATATAAAGTCAAAAGGGATAATTATTTTTTTAAAAAAAAGGGGAAATTCTTCCATTTCCTGCTAAAAACACATATAAAGAAAAATTCATCAGTCATTGACTAACAATATTAGTGTGTACATTTCAGGTACTTCAAATTAGTCTAATCCTAAGAGGTGGAACAAACGTATTCAAACAGGAGAATACATGGCCTGGCGCCTAACAAACTGAACTCGGAAAAAGGTTGAGAAGAACCCGAGTACTTCACATTAGTCTAATCCTAAGAGGTGGAACAGACGTATTCAAACAGGAGAATACATGACCTTGCGCCCGGCAAACTAAAGTTTGGGAAAGTTTGAGAAGTACCCGAATCAGTTATTGCTTTTATATTGTATTTTGTAGGTAGAGCTACGTGCGGCTTGATCCCCTAAAAAATGATAAAAAATCTAATGTTATGCATCTATCTTAGTTTCTATACTATGTAATGTACTAAAAGGGGTACGTAGGCAACTCATTTTCTGAGTGCAGCTGCAAAAAAAGAAATAAAAAAATGTAAAATCTCATTTTAAATATATCAAAACTACGTTGGGCCTGATTCTCCATTCAAAAAAATCATCACAAGAAAAATTTCTTCCCCAAATCCAAATCCACTTATGGAGATACGTAGGCAACCTTCGGGTGCGGTCCCTTTTGCATTTAATATTTTCTTTTGTGGTTTCAGCGCTTAGAAGCAATCAATACGTGCAGATCACTACAAGGAAAAACGATATCTGGGGCATTATAATTTGCCAAAATAAGGACACAGGCCTCGTTATACCTCTTTTCTCTTATTTCTGTAGTAGCAGGAAATGGAAGGATATTATCAAATTGATTTTGAAAAATATTTGTGCATTATCCCAAAAAAAGATGAGCCAAAAAATTGGAAGTTAAAAATGTAAATAAAAAAGTCCAAGTCTAAAAAATAATAACAAATCAAAAAATATAATGAAAAATCCAAAACAAATGATAAAGTCAAGGTTTCACACCTTTTAATAAATGATAACTGAAATTGGGGTTAAAAGAAAAAAAAATAATTTTCAAAGATATCATTCCTTTCACTCCCTGCACCAAAAAAAAAAAACAAAAGAAAAGAAGAAACAAAGTCTGGACAAATTTTTGTGCTAACTTTTTCATCTACAAGAACTCTGTCTGGGCCCGCTCAGGATCTAGGCTAATTCGCCGAAATTCTGACCACAGTGAACGTTCTCTGTCAGTAATATTGTCGTCCTTGTCTACACCAGCTGTATTCTCTGCTACACGTCTTAGCAACATGTCTGAATTTCCGAACAACGAGCACCAACAGAACTCTACCCCTCCATCTGATCCAATGGCTGAATTCCGAGGACTTGTCCAAGCCATGCTTGACCGACATGATAATATTGAACAAACTGTGTTGGGCATAATGAGCCAAAGCGCCCAGATGCCTCCTCCTCCTCCTCCGGAGTCGGAAGTAGCTTCACCTTTTCACCTTGAGCCTATGAACAATGAGAGAGAAATTCCCACTAAGCTCGAGGAAGAAGTAGTCAAGCTCAAGGAAGTCTTAAAAGGCATGACCAAGGCTGAACCATGGATGGACATTCATGGGTTAACACTTTTCCCAAAGGCTCGACTACCTCATGGTTTCAAGATGCCTAACCTGACAAAGTTTGATGGGACCGGCAGCCCCACCAATTTCCTGAAAATGTATGTAGGGGCAATGAGTCCCTGGGGAGTGGAAGAATCTTTGATGGCTCAACTCTTTCAACAGTATTTAGATGGTGCTGCAGCACATTGGTTCCTCAACCTTGAAAATACAAAGAAATCCACTTGGGCTGACATAGTCAGAGAGTTCTCAAACCAATACAAATATAATGAAGAAATTGATGTTACTAGAAGGGATCTAGAGACCACTTCTCAAAACCTTAACGAGACATTTTCTTTATTCATCACTCGGTGGGGAAACAAGGCTTCCAGAATGATGAGTAGGCCTAATGAAGAGGAACAACTGCAAATTTGTGAAGAACCTTCTTCCTGTCTATCAGAAGCATATGGCATACCAATATTTCCCGACCTTCAAAGCTTTGATTGCTACGGGAACTCTAGTTGTGGACGCTGTGAAAAGGGGAGACATCAAGAAAGATGAACCTACTGGCAACGCTACTTATAATGCAAAGTTTGGAAATAACAAAAGAGCCTCAAACAATGATTTAGCAGCTCCTAAGACAACTAATGCGATCCATGCCATTGGCGCATCTTCTGCATTCCAGTTACGGCCACAAAGGAACTTTACCCCCTTAAACATGACTTATTCCCAAGCTCTCTCCAAGTTAAAAAAAGGCCAATCTCATTCAACCCTTGAATCCACGTCCACCTCCTAAAAATCCTTACCCTAGTTATGACCCAAACCAAAACTGTGAGTATCACCAAAGTCTGGGGCATAATACTGAAAGTTGCACGGCTCTAAAGCATCAAATTCAAAACCTTGTGGATGATGGAAAGCTCTCGTTAGGATCCATTTCCAATAAACCAAACGACTCTCAGCCCAACATCACAAAAACCCCCTTCCTAATCATAAGCCCTCATTTGCCATTAATGCCATCTCTGCTGCTTTAGATGGATGCGATCCGATCCAGTTAATCCGCAAGACAACTTCCCAAATGTATGAAATGCCAGTAGCCGTAGGTTACAAGTGCCTGGTCTATGACTATTCCACTCAAGAAAAAGTCAAAATGGTGCCTTGTAATGACCCCAGTTTCACTCTCAACAAGGATCCATTCTTTGACATGTGTGGAACTTTGGATTATGATGGTGCCTTCTTCATTTTGGACTCTGATGCTGACAAAGATGCATCTTCGGTCTTGACAATTGTGGAGAAAAACTCTAGAGGACATTCCACCATTCCAAATACATACCGGCGCCCCATCTGCCTCGATGATCTTAGTGATGAGGAGTACGTGGATATATCTCATTTGACTAGAGCAGGTCGCCATTTTAAACCATCCCATTTGGAGGATGAAAATCATTTGGAGGTATTGAGAAGGAAGGAAAAGGGCAAGGAGCCAATGACAGAGGATAGTAATAAGGAAGATGATGCTATCAAGCGCATGAAAGAAGTAAATGCTAATGTTTCCATCTGGAAGTTGTTAATGCATTCCCAGCCTCATAGGGCAGCAGTTCTAAAGTATCTCAATGAAGCTTCGGTAAGCTCTTCCATAACACCTGACCAAATGGTGGGGCTCATTCACGGTGTAGATCGAACTCTCATGTTCATAGACCATGATCTCCCTGACAATATCAACCACAACAATTCGTTGAACATCACTATACACTGCAATGGATGGGAGAAACCTAGGGTATTGATCGACAACGGCTCCGCAATTAATGTTTGCCCTGTACGTGTGCTAACAAGACTTGGATATTCAAAAGAAGATCTGGTACCATCCAACCAGGTGGTCAGAGAATATGATAATGCCAAGAGAGAAGTACTGGGTTTAATCATCCTCCTCATTGAATGTGGTCCCGTGGCAAGGAAGGTGGAATTCATGGTCATTGACATTCAAGCCTGTTTTAACTTCTTATTAGGAAGACCATGGCTGCATGAGAATAGAGCAGTGGCTTCTACTTTACACCCAAAGGTAAAGCTTCTCACTGATCAGGGCGCTATGACTATTTCTGGTGGTCCAGAAATTATGACCATCTCCAACACCGGAAAATCGGTATTGTATTTGAACAAAGTAGAGGGCACTAGGTTGGATGGTTACACTATCCACTGTATTCTAGCAGCACCTGAAAATTCATGGATGAACGAGGTCCCAGCAGCCACACCAGATGAAAGTGATGAAGAAACAGAACCAGAATATAGTGAGGATGACGAGGAAGAAATAGGAGTTCCGAGCATCGACACTCATAATACGTTAGTTGAAGCACCGAAGGAATCTTGTGTCGGTAATCCTCAAGATGATGATAATGACTCAAAGAAGAGATCTAAGACAGATGATTTTAACCTGGACATTAATATAGTGGGTCCTATCCGAGAAGTTCACACTGAATCACTTATTCTCTTTCCAGGATATCAACATGAAGATCACTATCGTGAATTGCCACAGTTCCGGAAATTTGACGAGAACGGTGATCCTTTTGTCCACTTAGTTGGATTTGTGAATGCCTTGCACCCCTGGGGCATACCAGAGGAAGATTACCCCATGCTCTTTGACAAGAGTTTAGAAGGACCAGCTCTGGATTGGTACAATTCTTCAGATTGTGTAAATAGAGCTAGTTGGGAAAATGCTAGCCAAGTCTTTGTTAATTGGGCTCTCGAACATAAACAGACTTATGTCAAGAAGCTGAAGCTAGTCACTTTGCGTCAGAGTGCCTTAGAAACTTTTTCGCACTTTTGTTCGAGATGCACTCATATCCGCACACATCTTCGTTTCCATATTACCGATCGAGAGTTCATGCTCATATTGCTGCGGGACCTGAACGATTTCTATTATCGTCGCATGGTTACTAACAAGTACACCTCCCTCAGCGACATGAAACAACATGGCTTTGACATCGATGCTCTGAAATTGCAAGAAAAACGACCACGGGAAGATCTTGAAATTCCAAACACAAATCCAAGGGTATATGCTAAGATAGATGAACCATTAAGTATGGTGTATGATCGTCTTCAGAGGCAAGGTATACTTCAAATCTCAGCACATGTGCACTGTTTACCCCTTCCTGGAACAGACATGAGCAAACTCTGCACTTATTGTCGTCAATTTGGGCATGATACTTATCGATGCCATGATCTTTACTACAAAGTTCAAAACCTGGTTGACCAAGGCATCATTAGTCCAACCCATAAGGAAGTGCCCACAAGGAAAGTGTCGGCGCGCCCTCAACCTCAATCCCAAGTTGATATTTTCCGCAAATTAGTCGAGCAGGGTCGGATACATCCACTTCCTAGACGCCCAGGGCCAAGTCCCGTAGGGTCAGATCTCCACAAGTACTGCCAATATCATCAGTTGCATGGTCACGACACAAACCAATGTCATGCTCTTAGCTATCGCATCAAGAAAATCACCAACATAGCTCTTGTCTATCGCAAAGCTACTTGATCATCTCACAGAAAAAAATCTTCGGTAAAGTTCTGTAGGGGGTTAGCCCATCACAAAAAATAATAAAGAAAAAGAAAAATCTTTCAGTTCGTTAGTATCAGAGAACTACGTGCAGCTTGAATCCCCATTATCACGAACACTTGCACTGTGAGATCACTCCACCTATGTAACACCTGGGGTACGTAGGTAGCTCAATATGAGTGCAGCTGCTTTATTAAATAAAAAACTTTAGTTCTTTCTAAAATAACGAACTACGCTGAGTCTGATTCCCCATAAAATGCACCTGAAGCAACGGGGATATGTAGGCAGCCTTCGGGTTCGACTCAAATGTATTAACCATTGTATTTCAGGCAACGTGATCAGAACTCAAGATGTCAGTCATCATAGGAACAATTTCAGAATGCTGAATTGACACATCAATGGGGATACAGACCCTAATCTCTATATTTTCTGTCTTTGTTCAATACTAAAACAGGGAATGGAAGAATGAAAAAAAAAACATTTGTTTTAACCCCAATGACAGTGAAATCATTCAAGAGAGTCAAAATAATAAAAAAACAAAATTGTAAAGGTGGACCATTCCAGTCAAAATATGGCGAAATCATTTTCAAAAAATTTCTTTATTCTGCAATGCATTCTGTAATATGTAGCTTTCTTCTCTTTTCTTTTAATTCTTTTTTCTCTACCTTTAGGTCCAAAAAGAAGAAATTTGTCCCTTCTCTAAGGATGACATATTACCATCAGAAAACAAATGCATCAGCCATATCCACAAATGCGGTCAAAGAGCCAGTTTGGTTTGCCATGCAATCTCTGTCCAAAGGATTTCAAATCATGATGAAGATGGGTTATACTCAAGGAACCGGATTAGGGTGTGATGGTAGGGGAATAAAGCAACCAATCCCCATAGTAGACAAGCAAAACCGACATGGATTAGGATATGATCCGGGCAGCACTTCTCACAGCATCAAAAAACCTTCTTTTACCCTCAACGGCCAGTTCATCCTGCAAGGAGATACTGAGCTGTATTATGAGTTTCCAGAACCTTGGCTTAGTAGGAAGGAACAGAAGATTTTACCGGGATTGGAGATATTCTTCAATGAGGCTAGAAATCTGGACTTAATCAAAAGTTGGTTTGTCCAAAAACAAAAAATGAAAAAAGAAAATGATTGGGTGGATAATCTGGAACATGGAGTCCTTAAGAAACTTTTCACTTCTGAGTCCTCTGAGGAAGGGAATTTTGACCCGGTGTCTTTGATGATACCTTTTGGCAAAAGCATTGAACATAAGTGGAGTATTGAGTGTCAGGCAAAAGACGGGCCTATAGAATTTAAAATATTTTTTGGAAACCATCCTCCACATCCATCTCATGAAAATACCTTTTCACCCCTTTCAGATGGATATCATACTGATAGCTCATCTTCCAGCCAATCTACCTTGCATACCCAGTTAGAAGACTCTGATAGTGAGGAAATTAAATGTGAACCTTTATCTAAGTACATTTGCATGCAAGATGTTATTTTTGATAGTGAATTTAATAATGATGAATCACTTGATACAACTGAAACATATATAAAACCCCATGGAAGAGTCCATTGAAATTAATATTGGTATAGAAAATGCTGTAAAAGAAGTCAAAATAGGGTCATCCCTCTCCCCAACTGAACAGTCTGTGTTTATTGCATTCTTAAAATAGTATGTAGATGTGTTTGCATGGTCTTATGCTGATATGCCTGGTGTTAATAGAGAAATTGCGGAACATCGTATTCCGTTACATCCTGAAAGCAAGCCTAAGCAGCAAAAGCTCCACCGAATGAAGTCAGAGGTTAGCCTGAAAGTGAAAGAAGAGATCCAGAAACAGCTTGATGCCAAATTCATTCAAGCTGTAAAGCATCCGAGTTGGCTCGCTAATATAGTGGTTGTACCCAAAAAGGATGGGAGAGTTCGTGTGTGCATTGATTTTCGAGATTTGAATGCTGCATCACCAAAAGATTGCTTTCCCCTACCCCCACATCGATGCAATGTTTTCCTTCATGAATGGATTCTCAGGGTATAATCAAATACTCATGGCCCAAGAAGACATGACAAAGACATCTTTCATCACTCCGTGGGGCACCTTCTGTTATCGAGTTATGCCTTTTGGTCTCAAGAATGCCGGAGCCAAGTATCAAAGGGCTGCAACCACTATCCTTCATGACCTCATCCACGACATTGTGGAGGTCTATGTAGATGACATGATTGTGAAAAGTAAAGATCGTGAGGGGCATATTCCTGCACTAAGGTCCTTCTTTGAAAGAATTAGGAAGTACAATCTAAGGCTAAACCCTCAAAAGTGTGTGTTTAGCGTCACTTCAGGGAAGTTGTTGGGATTCATTGTCAGTCAAGACGGCATCAAAGTGGACTCTGAAAAGGTGAAGGCCATTCAAGAATTGCCTCCTCCAAACACAGAAAAAGAAGTAAGGGGATTTCTCGGCAGAATTCAATATATCAGCAGGTTCATCTCACAACTCACTATGAGGTGTGAACCCATATTTAAGCTGCTCAGAAAAGGGGCATCCCATGAGTGGAATGAGGAATGTCAGGAAGCTTTTGATTTCATGAAAGAGTATCTTTCAAATCCACCTGTTCTAATGTCGCCTAGACCAGGGGAACCTCTGATTTTGTACCTCACTATTACAGAAACGGCTATGGGAGCTCTCTTAGTCCAATATCAAGAAGGAACAAAAAAGGAAGTGGCCATATACTATCTCAGTAAGAAATTCCTGGAGTATGAGACAAGATATACCCCACTGGAAAAAGCATGTGTTTCCTTGGTCTATGCCACAAAGAAGTTGAGGCATCACCTCCAAACTCATACCACCTATCTGATCTCAATACTTGATCCAATCAAGTATCTGTTTGAGAAGCCCATTCTTAGTGAAAGATTGGCGAGATGGCATGCTATGCTTTTTGATTTTGATATTCAATGTGTCAGCCATAAATCTGTTAAAGGAAGAGCCATATCTGAAGCTCTAGCAGAAGGACCAGTGTCAGGAGATGAATATGATGATGCATTCCCTGATGAGTACTTATTATTCATTGACAACCCACAATGATGCATGTATTTTGATGGAGCTTCTAATAGGAGAGGTAATGGAGCAGGGGTTTTGTTAGTAGATCTTGATGGAGTCCATATTCCGTTTGCTGTCAAGCTGGATTTCCCAACAACAAACAATACAGCTGAGTACGAAGCCTGCATATATGGAGTAAAGGCCGCCTTGGTAGCAGGGGCAAGACATCTGACTGTATATGGAGATTCTAATCTCATCATATCTCAAACAATAGGAATTTGGAGGGTTAGAGATGAGAGACTTCAACTCTACACATAGTACCTTCAAGAATTGATCCCTTATTTTGATGATATCAGCTTCAAACATCTTCCTCGGGAACAAAATAGTTTCACTGATGCTTTAGCCAATCTTGCTATTAATTTAACATGGGAAGATGGTACAAAGATCCAGTCAGTTTTAATTGAAGAAAGGAAGGGACCTACAGTGACGGTAGCACAAATTGTCTCCACACTGGCTCAACCGGATGATGATGATGTCTGGTACAAGGATATCAAGACTTTTCTGGAAACTATGTAATATCCCGAGGGAAGTGGCAAGAAAGACCGCATAGCCATCAGAAGGCTAGCTGCTCATTTTCTCATTCTAAAAGGCAGGCTATATCACAAGGGGTTTGATGGTACTCTGCAACTCTGCGTGAATGACAGCGAAAAACAAGCCATCATGGAAGAAGTTCATGGAGGAGAATGTGGACCCCATATGAACGGAAGAATGTTGGCTCGTAAAATTTTGCGAGCAAGTTTCTATTGGAGTACTCTAGAAGGTGATTGCATCAGCTTTGTCCGTGCCTGCAAGCAATGTCAGATATTTGCTAACCTCAATCATATGCCACCTGTGTCACTACATAATATGACATCTCCTTGGCCATTTTCGAGTTAGGGCATAGACATAATCGGACAAATTCATCTGAAGACTTCAAATGGGCATCAATATATTCTTGTAGCAATTGATTACTTTTCGAAGTGGGTTGAAGCTGCATCATTTTCAAAGCTAGGGGCAAAGCAAGTCTCGAAATTTGTGATTAACAACATTATATGTCGGTATGGCATACCTTTTGAAATCATCTCTGATAATGGATCACAATTTGAGGGTCATCTAAAGACCACTCTCGCAAAATATGCAATCAAGCATCATCAGTCCTCACCTTATCGTCCCCAAACAAATGGAGCGGTGGAAGCTGCCAATAAGACAATCAAGACTATTATCGCCAAGATGACAGAGAAGACTAGGGAATGGCATGACAAACTACCATATGCCCTTTGGGGATATAGGATATCAATCAGGACTCCAACAGGAACAACTCTGTATTCTTTGGTTTATGGGATGGAGCCGGTCCTACCGGTTGAGGTGGAGATACATTCTCTCAGGGTCATAGCAGAAAGTGAAATCTCTGAAAACCAATGGTATAAAACTCGTTCTAATGAGCTGGCATTTGCAGATGAGCGCCGACTACAAGCATTGCATAACATTCAACTCTATCAGCGGAGAATTACTCGTGCATTTAACAAAAGGGTTCGAGATAGAGACATTCAAGAAGGTGATCTGGTCCTAAAGGAAAATAGAGCTCCATTGCATGATCCTCGAGGAAAATTCAAGCCTAACTGGTCTGGACCATTCATAGTCAAGCATGTCACCATGGCTGGAGTACTAAAGCTAATGGATTTTGATGGGAATGAATTCACCCATTTCACTAATCTTGATCAATTGAAGAAATATTACGCTTAGGCATCAAAGTAATTGTAATTATCATGGTCAAGTAACCAAGCAGTTTGTGGAATTTGTATCCTATCTGGTTATTCTTAATAAACATGCCATGTGTTTCTAAATATTCATATAATGTAGACAAAAAAAAAGAGGAAAAAAAAAAAAAAAAAAAAAAAAACGAAAAAATGGAAAAAAAAAAGAGAAAAAGGGGGAAAAAAAGAGAAAAAGAAAAATGATGAAACATGTAAGGATGTTTTTTGTTTTTTTTAAGGTTTATATGTTATGCTTCTATTTGTCATATGATTGATTAATTATGATTTGCATGTCATATTTAATGTTAAAGTGTGCACGTGTTTAGAATTGTGTTCACATTGAATTTCTCACAAGCATTGAATTCTCACAAACAGATCATTTATTCATCCCAACTGGGGTACTTCATTTCATACATAAAAAGACATAAAGCCTTCCTTTCCTACAAACTCAAAAGAAAAAAAAAAAAAAAAAAAAACTAAAAAAAAAAAGAAAAAACAACATGATATTTCTGTCAAACCCTTCTCCTCTTCATGGTAGGCCCGTCTGAATCATTGTCTTGACCAATATCCACCAGAAGCCATTGAAGGTAATCTTCATCAATCAGTGGCAAGTGAGGATCAGGTAGAGCTGATATAATTTGTGCTCCCTGCCATATAGTAGGCATTCTCTGAATACCACTCATATCAGCCTCATAAGTGGTACATGTTGGAAGAGTCTAGAGGGCAGGAATATGTTGCTGCTTCCAACCAATTTGCCTTAGACACCTCCATGGATGGTAGAAAGTGACCTGGTAAAGCCCCGTAAGTTGTACACCTCTACGACCATAATTGCAATATACAATTGCACTAATGCCAAGGTGGTTTGTGACCCACTTTATGTCTTGCTGAAGGAAAAAAATCCTCCCACCCACCATTTTTGCTAAGTTGATAGAAGAAAGGAAGAAGACCTCTCTCCCGGACATGACTAGTTTTGTAAGTAAGACTCTTGTGGGGTTTCATGAGATAAAATTTTTCCAATAACCATAAATGAAGGGCTAATGGACATCCCTTCACGAAACTTTGGAGTTTTCTTTTGAATTCATCTAAGCCAAGAAACATTTCCCCCAAAATAAGTGGTCCAAGACGACCCCCACTAACAATTTGAGGAATAAGTGAAAGACACCGAACATGGCATGCGTTTAAAGACCATTTAGTGAGGGTACTTCCCAAAATCATAAGAATGCAAGCATTTTCTCTAGCAATCCTATAGTTGGCATTATTAGAGAATTGCCAAATGCCAAATTGAAAAGTCAACAATAAGTTAAGAAGAAGTACTTCACCATATTGTAGGTAGTTGCCATGCAAATTTTCAGGAAGATATAAAATCGTTGATAAATCTCCCGGGATCGTTGTAGGAGATCTAGGTGTAATAACTGGACCATTGGATGATAAGCTTAGCAAACCCTCAAACTCTTCAACAAGAGGCACAATCTCCCGGTCTCCAAAGCGGAAGACATGACGAGTTTCATCCCAAAATTGGGAAGCAGCATGAATCATGTCATAACAGATGGAAAGAGAAAGCAAAGGCATGAGAGCCTTGATGAAGCGGGAAGAAGAAAAAAATTGTCTTGGTTGCTCCAAATTCTTTGTGACCCCCGAGAGTTGTTTTTTCTCCCGACTCCCCATTTCATTAGCTTCTTCATAAGTAGGAGCCATTTTTGTGAAAGAAGAAAAATTAGAGAAAAGATTGGAGTAGTGGAAGTGGTACATTTGGAAATGAAGAACCATGCCCATTTTATAGATGGAAAAGATGATCATCCATGATTCATGCCATGGATAATAAGTTTGAGTTTTGTCCATAGGATTATAAGGAGTGTCCCTCACCATGGCTAATGACCAAGCATTTGTGGTATGGCAATTATTGCTAAAGCCGGATATAAAACAAAAAAAACAAAAACAGTTTCAATGATGAATCAAGAACGTTGATACAATCCTTTTCCTAATAATCATCCAAAATAATGACCATGATCAATCTATTTTATATAGTGATCATCATTTTCCGATAAAGCGAATAAGCATTATGCATAAAAAAAATTCCTGAAAGATTTTTGAAAAACAGATAAAAAATTTTGCCATATGATGATTGGTCCACCATAGTTTGTCTAGAAGGTAATAACCTTAGGTCAACCCTTTTAGGTGACATGACCTGACAATGTCCTAATTTAAGATGACATGATAACACATGGAGTCATAAAAAGTAAGTAATGGTGACTTGACAACTTGTTTGTCATCAAGGCCATGAAAAACTGTAAAAAAAAAACTAGAGTCAACTTGTTAATTGTCGAAGTCTCTCACATTAACAAAAGACAAATTCATAAAAAAAAGACGATAATAAAGTCGCATTTAAAATTTAAGAAAATTAATTGGGATTTTCTATTTAAGACGACAATAAAGTCGCATTTAAAATTTTAGAAAATTAATTGGGATTTTCTATTTAAGACGACAATAAAGTCGCATGTTCAAATTTTAGAAAATTAATATGGATTTTTTTCTTAAGACGACGATAAAGTCGCATTTTCAATATTAGAAAATTAATTGGGGTTTTCTATCTAAGACGACGTCAAAGTCGCATCTTCTATCTTTAAAAATTAACTGAGATTTTCTACTTAAAGTGTTAACAGAAGTCGCAAATCATGTTTTCAAAATAGCACTGATGATAACTATTTTCTATGGAGAATATGTTATCTCAAAAGAAGTTTTCTGTCAAAATTTTGTGTCTTTTCAAACATTGGTCGTCATTTCTTCCAAAATTCGACCAATGTGGGGCATTCTGTAGACACCAAAATTTGAACCCCTTTTTCGGATAAAAAAGGATTTTGAAAAGAAATAAAAATAACGAAAACAGTCATGCATCGTGGAACGCGCGCCCCGTAAAATGCATGTTTCGTCCCGGAGTGCGAGTTTCATCCCGTCGTACGGTTTTCCATTTTTGCGTATTGGTCGTGCGGTTTTGGCTTAGAAACATAATTTCCGTGAGTCGTAGTCAATAACTACAACCACCGTTTTAATAACGATTCGTAGTATAATCCTGCTCGTCTTTATTAATTTGACGAGTTTTCGTTAATTGTTTTAAGTAAGTCTTTCGAAAAAAAACGGAAAACGAGTCGCGATTAGGCGTCGGGATTTTAGTCGTATCCCAAAACCGATAATAATCAGTTTTCTTGATGGTGAAGTCATTGTTCATTGGATAAAGAATAAGAATATATTCTTTATCCATTAATCACATCCTTTATCCATTAGTTAGAGAATAAGAATCATGAAAAGATGTGAGAATAAGAATCAAATCTCATGTGTAAGAGGGGGGGATCCGGATTTTTTCTGGAAGAATCGAGTGTGCGCCTACCGCACAACCATCCCCTGCGCCAGACGCAGTGCCTTGCGCCTAGCGCACGGCACTGTGCCTAGCGCAGGCTCCTGCGTTTAGCGCAGCGTCCTAATCAGTTTTGTTTGCACGTTTTTCGATGCATTTTTTTTACGTATTAGGATGTTTAGGGAGGAATATTTTCTGAAAATCTGATTTTGCTTCATTTATGAGAAAATCCAAAAAGAATAATAAGAAAATTTGTGTTTCCAAAGAGATTTAATGATGTCATTAGGGTGAGGTCATTAGAGTGATGTCATTAGGGTAATTAAGGATGAAGAAAATCAAATTTTCTAGGTGAAAAATCTGATTTTCTACCTCTTTGAAACCCTAGTTCACCTCCCTCATTTCTCTATAAATACCCTCCTTTTTCCACTTCAAAACCAAGTTGAAAGTAATTCAACTTAATTTCACTACTTCTCGCATCTTCTCTACTCCTTTCCTTTAAAAAATCACACTTAAGAAAAGAAATTTAAAGTTAGTAAGATAATTAGTATGAAAAGAAGTTCATCAAAAGAAGGAAAAAACACAAAAAAGGGTTTTAGTTGGTAATTAAGAGGATTTAGAAACTCACTTAGAAATTAGGGAAATCACAAAAAAGGTAGAAAATTTTGCAAAAAGGAAGTGCATCATTCAACTAGCAAGGTAAAGTTGAAACTCTTGTTGTTTTGATTATCTTCTTAATCATCTACTAACTTTCTCCTTGTTTCTTCTTATCATTTTTTTAATCTTTGGAGTGATTTGGGTATGTGGAAGTCCTAATAGGTTCCCAACCTTAAATCACCCCACCTAGAATAGTCACCTCTAATGGGGTGACTCTTAGGAAACAATGTGATTATGTGATTTTCCTTAATCAAGTTGTTATTCATCACCAAAAATGTTTTCATAAAAAAATTCAAGACAAGTTGTGCATAAACATCTCCATAAAAAGAAAATGTGATGCTCTAATTATAATCAGTTTTAATTTCGTACTTCATTCCATTTTTCGTCTATATTATCAGAATAGTTTGTAGGATTTAATATTTTTCGTATGAAGTGCAAGATGTTTCCAGCAACTGGGCTTTGGAATTTATAAAAAATGAATTTTGTACAAATAATTAAAAATCATACAACTTTGTTGTAAACTGATTTTATTCAGTACCACATAAGTTTGTCTTGTTAATAAAGTTTAAAATAAAAAATTATTTAGATAAAACTAATAACATCAAGTTTGAAGAAAACATCAGTAGCTTTTCAAAAACATAAAAATCATGTTCATATGAATTTTATACAATTTTACATCATTTTTACAAAACCATTCATGTAAATCACTAAATTTCAGAAAACTGATTTTCATTTCGGTTAAGACAATAAATAAAAAAGGGTCTTAAAAGTGTCCAATTCAAGTGAAATTAGTTCTTCAAAGTGTCTAGAATGTTCATACCAAATTTCACTTCAAAATAAGTTCAATAAGTTGGATTTCAAAGAACAACTTCAATAAAGGTCCTGTTTTGACCACTTGAGTATAGCATTCACCATAATTTGAGTGGTCACTAAAAGGTTATGAAATTTTGACACAACATAAAGAACTCACTGATCTATCTATAGGTATATCACATGATCAGCTTAACGCTTTCTACCGAAAGTTATAATTTTTACAAGTCAGTATAAGAACAAAAGTGCAATCTAGAAAGTGAAATAAAGTGATTAACTCAACTTTCATAAAAAATGTTTTCTTCATACGAAAATGTGAATAAAAAATCATGAAATTTTTAAGTTTCTCTTAAAATGGCTCATTTTATCATGTAAATAAAGATCAATAAAAATTGTCATAAAAAATCAAAATCAAAGAGGTTAATTAATCTCTAATTTTCACAAATTCACAAATAAACATGAATTTCAAAGCCCATTCATGGAGTTGAAGATCAAGGAGCATCATGGTGAAGATCAAGATTGAACACTTTGTATAGATCATAGATTTGTACATTTTTGTTGTAATAATAGTTTCTTTGTAAATAGTTATTACATCACTCAGTAATAAAAAAAATGGAGATGTTTATGCATAATTTTCATAAATAATTGCACAACTCTTTCTTAATAAAATGAGCAACCAATGTTACAAATTTTGCATGTTGGGCCAATATGTCATAGTATATGAATTAAATGACCCAATCTCAATTAAGAGAAAAAATTGCAAATCTAACTAAGTTAAATTGTATGATGATCCATCTTACATTTTAAAAATGTGTTTTCCATATTCAAATGGATTAATCATAGAATTTGACATAATTAGATTGGCAATTATAGTTTCCGAATTGATTTTAGGTCGTTTCACGTGTCTCACTTTAAATGGCCAAATTCCAAATAGCCAAACACAATCTCCAAATTTGATCTCAAATAGATCATTTCTCCCTAAATGACTTAATAATCTTCAATCAAGATTATTTCTCAAAAGCCTTCAAATCTGGAAGCAAACTTCTAAGACCTCTTAAAAATCATAAACGTGATCACTAATTAAGGTGGTTATTTCAATCCTCGATTAATCGCTAATTAGAGCGGTTAACTCAAACTTTTCATTCAATCACTAATTAGGGTGATTAGCTTAACCTTTCATCATATTTAATCACTAATTAGAGTGATTATCTTAAACCTTGGTTAATCACTAATTAAGGCGATTAACTTAACCCTCTTTATTTAATCACTAATTAGAATGATTATCTCAAACCTTAATAATCGTTAATTAGGACGATTATTTTTCTCATTTAATCACTAATTGGAGTGATTATCTTAAACCTTAATAATCGTTAATTAGGACGATTATTTTTCTCATTTAATCACTAATTAGAGTGATTATCTTAACCCCCATTTTTAATCACTAATTGAGGTGATTATCTTTCCTTCATTTCTAATCACTAATTGAGGTGGTTATCTTAATCCTTCATATTTAATCACTAATTAAAGTGGTTATCTTAACCTCATTTCAATCACTAATTGGAGTGATTACCTTATTCCTAATAGATTTGTCTAATTCTAAAAGGTGAGTTATTCATAATCTATTCTTTCATTTTCTTCCTTATTCCTAATAGATTTGTCTAATTCTAAAAGGTGAGTTATTCATAATCTATTCTTTCATTTTCTTCCCCAATGGAATTGGCCATTTAGGGTGAGACATAAGATCGAACTACGATGGTTTTGATCCATGAGTGGATTCCAATCCCGCAATGATTGGTACGTAGTGCAACTTCAGTGCTCAAACCTACCATGTACAAATGATATATTGGTCCTAAAAAAATAAAAATGATTGATGTGTATATGTGCAAACTATGTGATTTTCTTTCTTTTGAATAGCCATGATTACTTTAAAATGGAAAATAACGCATTTAGTAAGAGCTCGTTCTGTAGAACGGAAGAGGAGACGAGTTCCAAACGTTCGCACCTCTTAACCTAAACCACGAACCCTATCTCATGGTGTGAAAGACCAATTTTCAAAAAAGGCTTATCCATATGAAGTCATCGTCGTTTTAAATGATATTTCTTGAAATTGATTTTAAAACGATTTATTAAATAAATTTGTCCCTATTCAGATATTAATAGGGTGGCGACTTTAAAGTTTTCTAAAACTAATAGTCCAATGAGAGACTTTCGTGGGATTTAGACTGTTAATTAAGACAGTCAAAAATCGGATACCACACCAGATGAAGCTGAGAACAGCTCAAAAGCTTGTAACATAACATAAACAGAGGGAAACTCCCCACCACAGCAAAGAATCACATCGTCAGCAAACACCAGATTTGACAATTTTACAGCTCCACACCTTGGATGATATTTGAAGGAAGGCATTACATCAAAGAGAGAAAGTTGTTCTATAATTCGCCCTTATATAATGGTAAGACTAAAGGAAATTAATATCAAGAATGGTCGAATCAACTATACTAATCAATCTATAAATAAAAGACTCTATAGTTAAGTATCCCCACTAGCATAAATGAGTACAATAATAATTCCTACCCTAAACTAGTCAATTAAATATTCACAAGGAAAAGTACACCCTATAAAATATCATAAACCTCTCCCAAGTATCTATGGCTTCTCTAATATGCACTCAAGCCTACTCCCGTGGAATCATGCAAATTAAAGACATTAAACGTGGCACTCTAACTTCCTAACAATCCATTCTACCTACTCCTATGGAAAATTTCATATCCTTAATTGACATACCCAAATCTGTCAAAACCCAACTCTCGTTGTGATCAAAACAATTGAATAATAACAATACTAATTATCCCTAATCTAGTATTGGAATATGCACAATCAATTAAGCAATTAATTTGGGAATTTACAGAAATAATCATGAATTAATTCTATACTAGGGTTCAACTTAACAATAGATAAAAGAACTACTCAAGCATAATTGAAATAAATAAATAAGTTACAGAAGAATAATTAAAATTCATAATAGAAAACAAAAGGAAAAGAAGGAGAAAATAAATACTTGAATTGATTGAAGAAAGGTAGAGTCTTGAAAAACAATGAAGATCTACAAGTTTCTCTCTCTAACTTCTCTCTAGAAACTCTAAAAAGTGTATACAATGAACTGTCTCCCGTCATTAAACAAATAAAAGAGTATTTATAGCTTCCTAAAATAATAAAACCGACAGAACAAAACGCGTCAGGAAGCAGATCAACACGGGCGTGTCAATATCGACACGGACGTGTTGACCTGTAACCATATAATTTATTATACGAATATAAGCTACTGCCTAGAAGAAATCAGAGTGACACGGTCGTGTCAAAAGTGACACGGATGTGTTGTCCTGTAATCGTCAGATTGTTCAGCTCAACTTCAAACAGCTGTAACTTATGATGCTAAGCTTTTTTTGGCGCATTTAATATACCGTTGAAAAGCTCTTCAAGTATAGTTTCCAACCCAGTTAGAATCATCTCATTATCATTTTTGTGTCAAACGTTATGGGTAAAATGGTGCAAAGATGCCATATTTCGCACAAATACACAAAGTCGTTTGTATCTTATTCAATTCCAATCCGTTTTGGGCATATGATATATCGTTTTGAAGGTCATACAAGTGCCATAATCATCATTTCCTTAAAAAGGAGTCCAAAGTACCTAAGATTACATCATAATACCAAACAACACGTGAAAGCACCGTAGCTTATAAAAAGGGACCTAAATATGCATAAATGCAATGTAAATGCTCTAATGCTACATGAACATGCACCCTAATATGCAACTAAATGATGTTAGAATATGCACTTATCAAACTCCCCCAAGCTAAACATTTACTTGTCCTCAAGCAAACTAAACCAATTCACAAGGGAAGAGTAAAATGAACTTTTGTACATGATTTATACGTTCAAGCATTCAATCTCCAAGACATGAAATTTGGGCATATGAAAGATATTATAATTATAAGATTCGACTAAAATAGACCACAAATCACACCTCATATAAATTCATGTAATCGCAACTTGACTCACCATGGCAAACCACAAACCTTCCCCCAAGCTAGACTCAATTAAACTCGATAAACCTCACTTTAGTCGAGCACACTTTCTCTCATGTGTTTATAGGTTATGAAATTTCCACTCAAATATATACCAAATCGACTCGAATGAAGTATTTTTCTTTAAACTCGACTATCGTCTCATTCTCCACTTAAAACTGGCGAAAACATGCATATAGATCATGAGGACTTACAAAGGGTTGTAGTGTGGCTAAGGTAAGGGTAGGAAAATATTTGGGAATGTGGTGCTAAAAGCCAACTAGTGGAGGAAATAAAACTTTAACATCTATGGTCATTAGATGCAAACGCTACAAAAACTTTTTATTTATCAACACATTGCCAATAAATCAAGATAATACCCATCCTTATCAACTCCAACAAACATTATTTCACCTTTTATTCAATCTTTTTTCACTTTTTTCTTCTTTTTTTCAATTTTTCAGAATTATTCTTCACAACTTCTTCATCATTCTTTTTATTTTGCACTGTCACACTATAATTTTAAGCATGATTTTCTTTCAACATATTTTCTTCCAATAATTACCGAAAAACCACAAACACAAGCTCAAAACATGAACTTTAATGCTAATCCACTTAGCAAGGCTTTGGTAGAGAAATCATAAAAGGCTATAGGCTTGTAATGTAGGTTGATCAAGAGAATGGGATATCAAAAGCTCAACATGGGTTAATTAAAGGGAATAATATATATGAAAAGAAAAATGTCTGAAGGCTCAAAATAATGAAAAGAACGCCTCAATCATATCAACACATGCATATGCCACATAAGTCTCAAAGACTATCAAGGCAAGTTCAAGAGTCATACTTCACGAGGAATATCACACAACTAAAAATAGAAGACTTATGTAGATGTGTCAGTCTATAAGGCTTGAAAAATCCTCACTAGGCTTATGCTTACCGAGTAAAATCAAGTCTTTCTTGGGGAATGTCAACCAATCTTACCACAAACCCATTCAAGTTGCAAAACAATCGTACCATGAAGCGGTCAATGCAGTCTAACTCAATCTTGTAAAATTTAATTATAATATCGAAGATATGCCAAAAACTCATGAATTACTAATCTCAAGATTTATGTTATTTCACTAGGAACACTACAAGAGGGGTGGTGAATTGTATGTGTAGAAATAAACGTAACTTTTTACGGAATTGCAAAACTTAAACAAAGAAACAAGCTAAAGGAACATAAGAGATTTTTACGAGGAAAAACTTCTAGGGCCCAACAAGAAGAAACAACCTCGACTACTAGGGATTTTAAACTCAACTCTTTCACTATAATAGGCCAAAACACCTTTGTTACAAACCTATTATCTCTCGGGCCACCTTCTTGAGTTCCTAAACTCAAGTTCCTGAACAATTGTTCCCTTAATAGTTGTTCCATTCAACTTTACTTGAAGTTTTCTCACTTTAACTCGCTTCACTCAAAACTTTCTCTCTTACAGTACTTCACTCAAAATCTCCTTACCCCAAAACCAAAATACAATGATCAATAAACTTAGTGGAATTTAGAGTAAGAAAGCAAAGAACAAATGGCTTTTGTGAGAGAATGAAGGCATTGACACTTTACTTAGTTAAACTCACTAAATCACTTGGTCAGACATAAATTAGAACTTACTTAAACATAAATATTCATAGTAGTGATTAAGTAGAACTTGGGATTAAAACATGTGTTAGTGGTTAAACCATTTACCCATGATGTTCCTTAACCAAAGGAAAATGTTCCACTACTTTCCCCATGAACTCCACGATCTGTTGAAACATGTGTTAGGATCAATACTGCTTCCTTAATTTTAGCAACAACTTTGTCAAGTAAATATAAATCTGATTTTTAATTAAAAAGTATTTTAATTATAACCAAAAAAAAATCCTTTTAACAAAATATTATCTTTAAAACATTTTCTTTAAAAACCAAAAAGGATTTTTATTTTCAATAAAAATAAAATCTTTTCCTTAAAATCAGATTTATGCTAAATAAAAACGGTTTCCTATAATTTAGGCATTAATCACTCAAACGTCATAATTTAACCGTTATACTTATTCAACATATGTCTAGTTCCTTTTAAATAGTTAGTTCCTTTAACTTAACATGACAGTGCCAGTTCGTCTGTTCCTTTCAAACGAACATACACTTATTTTCTTTTTATATTGCCATTGTTCCTTACCATTACTTACTCGTTCCTTTACATTATTGGAACCATAAACAAAAAGTCTCGCTTAGATTCTCTTGCTCTAATGCTTCTCCAATATCAGTTCCTTGAGCATATTCACTTAGTCTTCAAAATCCAAACTTGATTTTTTCTTAGACCTAGTATTCTCTTTGCTCCTTTCATTGATACCTTGTAAAATCCATTCACTTAACAACTTATTAGTTCATTACTTAGTTTGTATCTTTGTTCCTTTGTCATCATCAAAACTAGGGTTCAACAATTTTCCCCTTTTTGATGATAACAACAAAGTTAAAAACTAAGGAAGATAAAACAACAAATAACGTAAGAGAATGAAAGATAAAACAAATAATTTATATATTTAATTAAGGCAGAGTAAGGATTTATTTTTTCAATTTTTTATTATTTCTTCATTTTTTCAACTTAGTTTGTTCCTATTATCTTTTCCCCCTTTGTCATCCTCGAAAAGATCATACTCTTGGTGATTTTGGGAAGACTTATTTTTGCAAGACCTTTAGACCATTAACAAGCACAAAAAATGGTTAAGTTAGTAAATCAAAGGGTAGACTTGCTCAAACATCAATCACATAATACTAGCCATTCCAAGGAAGAAATTATGCAATCATATAAAAAACGCAGACAATTTAGCAAAAGTCATTATATTTATAGCACTTGTTCCAAAAGATTTACAAATGAAAAAGGAAGAAAAGGAAATAAAAGGAAACAAAAGATAGGAGTTCCTGTTCCTTTAAGAGAAACATGAACTTAGACATTAGGAAGGGAAGGGGAGTTGTGTTCCTCTACGACTTCTTCTTCTACCACTTCTTCCAACTTCTTCATCACCTCCTCGTGATGACCATCCAGTTGCTTCTTCATTGAGTTCATTGCTTGAACCATTATCTCCATGTTCTTTTGTTGCTCTATCACCATATTATTACTAAGAACCTTAATTATCCCCATCATCTTATCAGTTTTGTCATCTAAGGTCCAATGAAGGTGATTTTAGAATTTGATCATGTGTTGAGCTGGAAGACATACTTCATTAACCCACCCATATTCATCCGAAGGAACTTGTTCCTTGCCTTTGGAACCAGTTTCAGGAGGGAATTGGGGAGGAGGTACAGGTAACCTTTCTTTGGATGGTCCTGCTGTTCCTATGAGAGGAACAAAGGGAGAAGAGGTGGTGTATGGTGGAGGAAGAAAAGGAGGAGTAGGTGGTAGAGAATCAGAGGTAGAGGCTAAAGGATTTAGCTCGTTTGTAGCAACCTTCATCTGTTCATAGTTGGAAGGAATAGAGAAGGAAGAAGGAGAGATGGAAGGGATATTGGTGAAGGTAATCGGCATTTTTGGTGAAGAAGGAGGAGTAGGAGCAGTGGGTAACTTAGGAGAGAGTTCATGTTGTTTCTCCTCATAAGAGAGGACCAATGGTGCATCCTCATTTGAAGGAACTTAAACTGTTTTAGCAATTCTCACCCTGGCACTCTTCCTTGGGGAAGGAGTTTTTGGCTACGGTTTTGCGTTTCTTGGCAGACTATTTCTTTGGTTCAGCAAGTTTAGGAACTTGTTCCTCCAAAATAACTTCAACTGGTTCCTCCTTCACTGCCATATATAGGCAGTTTTCTCTTTTGAGAGGAACTTGAAGCTATCCTCCCTTGAGTCAATACTCCTTCTTGGACAGAGAGGTCCAAGCCATACAACGTCTTCTCATTTAAAATATTTCCTTGTTTAATACCCAAGGTAGGCCAAACAGTGGTTTTAGCTTTGAAATGGGAGAGAGGAGAGGTGATGAGGGATCCATAACCAACAACACAATGATTTTCTATGCAATGTGTAAGGTGTTGGATAAAGAGAGAAGGGAAGTTGATTTGAATGTGGTGGTCTAGGCAAAACATGTAGCACATGTCAAGGAGACCAACCTCATTCCTCTTTTCTGTTCGAGGAATGAGTGCTCTCCAAACAAGATTAAAAAAAAATGTGAACTGGGGTGAGGAGATTGTGGTTGATTTTTGTTTGGCCAGCAGTTCCCCAAAGGATTGAACAATATAATCTTGGGAAAAATTAGGAAAGGTGACAGTTCCTTTCCTTTTAAAATATAAATCAGTTCCTTTGCAAGGAACTTTCCAAATTTTGCCTAAGGTCTCTTGGGAGAATTTAATTTTCTTCCCTCTTACTTGAGTAGTGCATACTCCATCAGTGTTGATGAAATTTGCACAAAATTCATCCATGGCTAAAGGAACTAAAGCGTTATTAAACGCGGTTTCAAATAGGCATTCCATACCTTGTTCCTTTAAGATTTCTGAGTTCATCAAAATTGATACTCTTAGCCCACTCCAGATCGATACAGAAACCAAGAACATACCTAGATTTGCTTCTTTCAACTCATTTCTTTGAAGAAGTAGAAGCAGTTCCTTTGGGAGGAACATGATGTATTGCTTCTTCTTCCCCATCAACTGATTCAGGGATTTCTTCTTCTTCATCATCTTCCCCAATCAGTTTCCTTCTTCTATTACTTCTCCTAAGTGTCTCCGATTTTTGCTCTTCTACCTCCATAAGTGTTTCTTGAGGTTTTTCGATTTATAGGGTTTTGGATGGAGAAGAGGGGTTTTCCATTTGAGAGGTTTTGGGAGATTTTGCTTTAGGAAAAGGTGAATTGAGAGAGGTTTTTGCCATTTTGTGATGAAAGATCAAGGTTTTATGTGGTGCAAAGAGGTGGGATGAAGTTGAACAATGGTGAAGATGAAGTGATTAAAGGAACACGGTTTTGGAAGGGAAGAAAGAAAAAGAAAGAAGATGCATGTAACAGTATTCGAAGGATCACACACGGAAAATTAAAAAGATAAATAAAAAGAAAATAAAAGAAAAGAAAAGATAAAGATGAATAAAGATTTAATAATTCCGATTCCTATATTTTTGGGATTTTTTGATTTTTTGATTTTTATGGACTTTTAATTTATGGAAAGAAAATAAAATTTAAGGAACTTGTGCTATAGGAACAACTTATACATATTATCAACATTTCATCAATAAATGCATGTTTCTATCACTTAGGAATAATAAGGGGAGTATTATGTGACATTTTTTAGTGGCTTTATTCCATTGACTACAAGTTTATGTTTCCAACATTTCAATTTGCAATGGTCTTAAGCATTCATTCACAATCACTTAATATCACATAGAGTAAGTCAAATCAATTCAGACATGGGGGATTGGAACAGGAGCAATTACTTAAGTTTTATTAAACCTAACTCAAACCTTAATTTTTCATATCTATCTCTTTGCAGAGGCTTGGTTAGTATATCAGTAATCTGATTTTCAGTTTGACAAAACTCAAGTTTAATCAAACCTTTTTTCCACGTTTTCTTTTAGAAAGTGATGTCTCATATGTATATGTTTAACTCTTGAATGATGCACTAGATCTTTAGAAATACTAATGGCACTAGTATTATCACAATAAATAGGAACACAATTAAAGTTTATTCCATAGTCACAAAGTTGTTATTTTATCCAAAGCATTTGAGAACAACATGCAGCAGCAGCTACATATTCTGCATCAGCAATGGATAAAGCAACTGAGTTTTGTTTCTTGGTGCTCCAAGAAACTAAACTATGACTAAGAAATTAAACCATACCTGAGGTGCTTTTCCTATTTACAAGATCTCCAGCATAGTCAGCATCAGCATATCCTCTTAACTCAAATGTGTCACTTCTTGGATAGAAAAGTCCAAGATCATCTGTTCCTTTGAGATATCTAAGAATTCTCTTCACAACAGTAAAGTGAGTTTCCTTGGGATTTGCTTGAAATATAGCACACAAACCAACACTAAAAGCATTGCCTGGACGACTAGTAGTTAGGTACAAAAGGGAACCAATCATACCTCTATATCGTGTTTGATCAACACTTGTTCCTATGGAATCTTCATCTAATCTAGTTGAAGTTCCCATAGGAGTGTGATTGATCTTTGAATTTTCGAGCCCATATTTTTTCAGCAGTTCCTTTATGTATTTTTATTGGTGAATAATTAAGGATTTTTTGATGGGAATAATCCCACCTTTGAGCGATCCTCCCAAAACAGTCCCACCTTTCGTAAATTTGGGAATAATCCCACCTTTAGGGTGTGTCTGCTCAAAATGGACCCTTACCTGTTGGTAACCTGTAAATGTAGGTTTTCTCTTTTCTTCCTCCTCTACTTCTTCTCCTCCACAACTACCACCACCTAGCCACCCCACCCCTACTCCCACCCCCACCCCCACCCCCACAAAGAAACCCCGCCCCCACCACTGCCCGCCCCCACCACCTCATCCCCGCGGCCCCCACCTTGCGGCCCCCCCCGCAGCCCCACCTTGCGGCCCCCACCTTGCGGCCCCCACCCCGCAGCCCCCCACCTTGAAGCCCCACCCCAACCCAGCCCCCCCACCCCCACCCGGTCCCAACCCCCTCCGTCGCAAACCCCCCCTCCCCGCATACCCCCCCCCCGCAAACCCCCTCCCCCACAAACCCCCTTACCCCGTAAAACCCCTCCCCCGCAAATCCCCTCCCCCGCAAACCCCCTTACCCCAGTAAAACCCCTCCCCCGCAAACTTCCCTCCCCCGTAAACCCCCCCCCTGCAAATCCCCTCCCCGCTCACGCTTCCTCGGCGAACCCCTCCCCCTGCAAACCCCCCCCCCGCGCTTCCTGGCGAACCCCGTCACCGCGCGCTTCCACGCGCACACCCCCCACCCTTCTTCTTCTTCATCTTTCTCCTTTCTTTCTCTTTCTCCCTACTCGGAAATTCAAAAGGGAGGGAGACGAGGGGAGGGGCGATGGGGGAGAGGGGTGGTGGCGGCCAAAGACGAAGATTGGGGTGGGCGGTGGCTGCCTTCATGTGGGGGTGAGGTGGGGGTTTTTCGTGAGTGGGGGTGGGAGAGGGGTGGTGGGAGGGTTTTTTTTTTTTAAAAAAAAAAAATTAAAGGGTGGGTGGTAACCTTTTGAACATGTGACCAGTAAAAAAGCCCATTTTTGACAAATGTCCCACAAAGGTGGGATTTTTCCCAAATTTATGAAAGGTGGGACTGTTTTGGAGAGATCGGGCAAAGGTGGGATTATTCCCATCAAAAAATCCAATAATTAATCCTTTTTCAGTTTGCTTTATTTGTAACCCAAGAAAGAAATTTAACTCACCCATCAAACTCATTTCAAATTCATTACTCATGAGTTTTGAGAATTCTTTGCATAATGACTCATTAGTTGCACCAAAGATAATGTCATCAACATATATTTGAACAAGAAGTATATCAGTTCCATTTGATTTTAGAAACAAAGTTTTATCAACTTTTCTTCTTTTGAAATTATTTTCTAAAAGGAACTTAGATAATCTCTCATACCATGACCTAGGTGCTTGCTTTAACCTATAAAGAGCCTTGTCAAGCTTGTAGACATGGTTTGGGAAATCATTATTTTCAAATCCAGGGGGTTGTTCAACATATACATCTTCATTTAAGTAGCCATTATGAAACGCACATTTGACATCCATTTGATACAATTTAAATCCCATATATGCAGCAAATGCAATTAGTATTCTAATGGCCTCAAGTCTAGCAATAGGAGCAAATATTTCTTCATAGTCAATTCCTTCTTGTTGATTATAACCTTTTACTACAAGTCTAGCTTTGTTTCTAACAATTGTTCCATGCTCATCATCTAGTTTGTTTCTAAACACCCATTTTAATCCAATCACTTTTTGTTGTTTAGAAGAGGAAACTAGATGCCATACCTTATTTCTTTGAAACTCATTTAATTCATCTTGCATAGCAGTGATCCAATCAGATTCAGTTAAGGCTTATTCATGATTTCTTGGTTCCATCATTGATAGGAACGCATGAAACGCACAAAAATTCCTTAACTGAGATCTAGTTTGCGTACCTTTGGATATGTCACTTATTATAAGTTCCACTGGATGTGATTTTTGATGTCTCCAAGGTTTAAGTTGAAATTCTCTTATAAGAATAGGTTGTTCCTCTTGAATTTCTTGAGAGGATGAGGAGCCTTGTTCGTTTGTTCCTCTTTCAGCCATTGTTGAATCAGTTCTTTCAACATTTTCGTTCTCAGTAGGAACAGGAACAACTTCGTCATCTTGAGGAACAGTAACAGCATTGTTATGAAAGTTTTCATCTTCTTCGTTCCTTTCCTCTTTTATTCCTTCTTCTTCCTCAATTGAATCTGCATCTTTTTCATTTGGTCAAACCAAGCCTATTTCAAAGTCATCAACCTGCTTGCTTGGATTAAAATTTTCAGATTAATCAAAAATTATATGTACACTTTCTTCAACACACATAGTTCTTTTATTGTAAACTCTATAAGCCTTACTATGTCATGAATATCCTAGAAATATTGTTTTATCACTTCTTGCATCAAATTTTCCAAGATTATATTACCCATTATTATGAACAAAACATTTACAACTAAATATTCTGAAATGTGCAATATTGGGTTTCTTACCAAAATAAAGCTCATAAGGAGTTTTGTTAATGATAGGTCTCATCATGGCATGATTTATTATATAACAAGCAGTATTTACAGCTTCTGCCCAAAAGTTCCTTGGAAGTTCACTAGCTATTAACATAGTCCTAGCCATTTCCTCCAAAGTCCTATTTTTTCCTTTCTACAACACCATTTTGTTGTGGTGTCCTAGGAGTAGAAAAATTATGATCTAAGCCATGATCTCTACTTAAGTCATCATATTTATAATTTTCAAATTATTTACCATGATCGGATCTAATATACATCAACTTGTGACCACTCAAATTTTGAACTCTTTTTGCAAAGACTAGGAACTCATCATAAGTCTCATCCTTGCTCGAGAGAAAAATGACCTAAGTGTATCTTGAGTAGTCATCAACAATAACTAGCACATACCTCTTACCACTTCTACTTTGAATCCTCATAGGGCCACACAAATCCATATGAATTAGTTCCAATGGCTTTGTGGTGCTCACAACAGTTTTAGATTTGAAAGAGGATCTAACATGCTTCCCTTTGGCACACGCATCACAAACCTGATCAATATGAAATTTTATAGATGGTAATCCCAAAACAAGATCTTTTGATCGAAGTTTGTCAAGTAATGAAAAGCTAGCATGTCCTAGACGCTTATGCCATAATAGAGGATCATCTTCAATAACACTACGACATGTCAAATTGTTTATAGGAACAAGATCAAGATCCACAATATATGTGTTCCCTTTCCTTGTTCCTTCCAATATGACATTCTTAGAGTTATTGTTAACGATCAAGCATTTTTCACTATTAAATTTAACAACATTTCCCTTGTCACAGAGAATCGGGAAATACTTAAGAGATTATGCTTTAAACCTTCAACTAGAAAAACATTATCAATGGAATGTGATGGTGACTTACCAACCTTACCCATGGCAACTATGTTACCTTTCATGTTGTCACCAAATGTCACACTTCCACTTTCATAGGTTGAGAGTGAGAGAAACTTAGATTTGTCTCATGTCATACGCTTAGAACAACCATTATTAAGATACCAAGTGTTGTTCCCCCTCACTCTAACCAACAAAAATCAACTAGTTGTTAGTTGTAGGAACTCCTTTCTTCATGGGTTATGGTTCTTGACTAGCATTAGTTTTCACAACCCATTTCATGTTGCTTAATTTTACATTCTTGCCAATCATTTCAGTTCTTAGTTGACATTGAGTTATGTAATGACCTATCTTTCCATAGTACATGCAAATTTTGTCACTAGGTAGGTCAACATATTTCTTAGGCTTGTTCCTTTTCTTGTGATTTTCGAAACCAAGACCTTCTTTTCTTTTTGTCTGAGGTCTCTCAATCCATTTTTAGTACTCTCATATAGTTCCTTGATTTTCAAGTTCTTATCAAATAAATCAAATAACCTACTTGCAACACCCGTTCTCATTTTCTTAAGCCATTCTATATGTTCTTTACAAACTTTAATAGCTTGTTCAGTTTGTTCACGTTTTTCACGTTCATCTCTCCATTCAAGAATTGTATCATAAAGAAGATCATAAATTTCAGGTCTAGTTTTCCATCTAAGTCTGATTCAAGTATATGTTGGTTTACCTCAACATTTTCTTCATCTTCCTTTATGTCAGTGTTTGCCATGAAGCAAAGATTTGAAGTTCTTTAATTTTGTTGATCCTCTTCCTCTTCAGTCTCTGAATCTCCCCAAGCTGCTATCATAGCTTTTCGAACGTTTGCTTTAGAGAAAGGTGCTTTTGTTTCTTTGTTACTTTCAACGAAACATTCCTTGTTCCTTTCTTTGGCCTTGTCATTTTCTCAAAGTGGACATTCCTTGATGAAGTGATATGTACTACCACATTTATGACAAGTAGCTTTGTTAGAAGAATTTTTAGTTTTACCTTTGAAGTTCTCATTCTTCATGTTCGTATACATCTTTCGAAATTTTCAGACCATGAGAGCTGCTTCCTCTTCTTCATAGTCAGAGTCATCTTCATCATCAGCTTTTAGGGCAATGGATTTTGACTTAGACCTTTCACCATATTCGGTGTCAAGGTGTAGCTCATGAGTCATAAGTGATCCAACTAGTTGTTCCAAGTTGAACTTGGTGAAGTCTTTTGTTTCTTGTAAAGCAGTGACCTTAGCCATCCATCTATCCTTAGGAAGACTCCAAAGAACTTTTCGAACCTGTTCCTCTAATGAAAAAAAACTTTCCAAGAGAAGCTAACTCATTAATAATGTTAGTAAAATGAGTAAAACGAGTAGAACAGTTCATATTGATTCATTAACAAATCAATTTTAGATCTCTTGACTTCATTAGTTCCTTCGTGGGTTACTTCAAGTAAATCCCATATTTGCTTTGTGGATTTGCATCCCATGATTCTATTGTGTCCATGAGGTTCAAGTCCACAATTCAAAAGTTTAACAGCCATAGCATTCACTTCCATTTTTTCAAAGTCAGCTTTGTCATATTCAGAGAAGGGTTTAGGAATTACCTCATTTTTGTCATTAGTGGTTGTGTAACAACCCATAATTTTGCTCCTAGTTTTTTCGCAAGAATTTTCTCTAAAACTATTATTTTCTCTAAATTAATTATTTTTATTTTATAATTTTGGGAGCCGAATTATTATTTTTATTTTTATGGCGTGATAATGTGTTTATTTCATTTATATTTATAATATAATTTATTAGAATTATTTTTATTATTAAGTATTTTCAAAGTTTAGGCGCGATTTAGGAATTAACCGTTTTATCGCGTATCGGGCTTTCGGAGCATGGATCGTTGTTGAATTTGGGCCGAAAGTTTTCTGTGGGTTTTGGGATTGGGGCAGCCGGCCAAGTGAAGTAATAGGAGAGCCTTCTCCTTTTCTTTTCTCTTTTGTTTTCCTTAAGACTCTTTGATGCCTTATAACCCCCATAACCCCCCCCTTAATGATTTCTTTAATTAAAACCTCATTAAACCTCTTAATTCACTTCAAATTCTGATTAGAAAATCAGAATCCTTTGGCTGCCATCCTCCAATATTTTCGTCCATCATCATCATCACCATTTTCATTCTCTCAAATTTTCTTCATTTCTTCTCTTTGATAATTGTTCGTGAATTGTTTTTGTGGCTTTTTTCCTTATACTTGGTGCTTGGAATTTGAAGAAGAAGAGGGTCACACGCCTATTGTGGGGATTTCCAGAAGTTTTCAGCTCGCCTCCGACGATCCAGGTAACTAGTTGTTATCCTAGAATCATAGTGATTAGAGTAGTATTCGGTATTAGATTAATACGTTAGGAATTATCTAAAATACTTTTTGAATGAGATTTTTGACGAAATTTTTCATGAACATACGTGACACATGCTATGTGAATACTGTGTAGAGAAAAATAATTCTTGCATGATTTTTAATATTTATTTGATTTAATTAGTATTTTGTGCGTTTTTGGCTAAATTTCATAATAGTTATTGAACGACTGTTGAAATTGATGAAATCATTTTTCTTAGATCATGTTACATGCTTATAATGTATTCCATGCCTTATAATAATTTTAATCTACTGTTTACTGTTTTAATTAATTGATATATCTGTTTTGGTAAATTCTGTTCTGTCAGTATATAATTCATGAAAATTATTTGTAGAGGCAGAAAAATTAATTTAATTGAATAATATGTATTTCCGTGAGTTTTTACATGTTATGTGAAATTTTGGTAATTTTTGAGCGTCTGTTTATATTTTTAATTATTATAATGGCTTATTTGAGGAATCTGTATATTAACTGTTAAAAATACTTTTTGAGTCCGAAAATTATAAATAAAAATTGTACCATGTCAGTAGAGCTATTAGGGTTGTATGATAATTTTTGTGTGATTTTACTGCTCGAATTTGTTAGTTTCATAATTATTATGGTGTTTTTTTGTGATGAAATTGAGGATACACTTTTAAATTGTTTAAGGTCTTGTAAATCAGATATAATTTATAATTTAATATATTCTGGGTTGCTGATTTGCAGTAGTATACAGTATGCATCATCTGGGTAACCACATGTTTAGGTGTGATTTATGAAATAAAATGATTTAATTGTTATTACTCTTTTAATGAATATGATTTAGCGTTAATTGGTGATGTATTTGTGATTGAGTGTGGTTGCTGTAAAAATCAGTATATTGTCATTGTTGATGTTTGGGAATGTTCAAGTGTTATTGTGAGAGTTATTTGTTGAATATTTTATAAGTTATTTATTTTGAGAAATTATGAAGAACTGTTTGATGAATTGTGGGTATAAGGCCGGGTGGCATCCCCTTTTTGATGAATATTTTGATGAATGATACTTAGTTTGTATGCATGATTGTATTTTGAGATAAGAATATCCGGTGGGATAGATGTAGTCCCCGGTTAAGAACATGCCAACCACCTGGTTTGCGAACTAGGGGTACACCTGGGTTAATTGTTGTCGTCCGAGAGGTCAGGGAGTTCTGCGTGTTCTACCCTGCATCGGGAGTTTGGCCATTCTTAGACACAGGTAAGGGGGAACGTAAGCCCATAGACTCACCCGGGAGATTGCGATCTGACAAACCTTAGGAAGTGATTTGCGAATCACTGGCGTTCGGTTTCTGACTCAATAACTTGTTGTATTTTGATTTATTATTATTATTTATTTATATCGGAATTATGTCACTCACTATATTTACTTATTGTTGATGATCTCTTGATTTATCTATGAGCTTTAAGATTTCTATCATGATATGATGTAATGATTGCATGTTATTCCTTTCTTAGTAATCTACCTCTGAATGGTGCTTTGATTGCTATTGTTCGGGAGAACCGCTAGTTACTCCCCACCGACTGTGGAAATATGTAATATAATCTTGCCAGATGGAAATGAATGCTAGGCTTGTGACTGCTTGGGCTAGCAGTGTGAGAGTTGGTTGTGAGAAGAAGCTTCTAGTTCTGTTTTTGGTAGATGAACTCTATATAGGCCATAGGGAGACTTATTTTTGGATTGCTTTCAAGGATATTAGTTTTATTTAAGTTTATTTTGGGAGACTTGCATGTCTCATGGTATTTTGGATTTGATAGTATGATACAATTTGGGATACTTCTTTTATGTTAGAACTATGATGTTTACTCGGAGATTTATTCCCTTTTAAGCTATGAATTTTGAGTTATTATCTTTATTTATTAGAGTAGCATAACCGTCCCGACGTTATTTCCGCTAACGTCATTTTAGTATTCCTTGAATTGCTAATGTCTAGTATCTTAGTAGTAGAAGGACGGGGTGTTACAGTTGGTATCAGAGCAAAGTTACCCGAGACCCTTACTTAGCCACTAAGAAACTCCCGGGAAATGTGTAGTTGAAGTAACTAGGGTCATTAGAATCTTAGGCTTCAAGAAAAGTAGTGGTGAGAGGGTCACTTGGGTAGGAAACCACGGGAAAATATTTTTCTTATTTTGATGTGATAAGTTGTTATTTACAACTAATAATGTGTTCAATAACGAATGTTTAATTTGTGTTTGTAGAATGCCGCCTCGAGGTATGACTAGTGCTAGAAAGGAGGCTGCCCGAAAGAGGCGCCAAGCTCTTGAGAACGCTATCATAGCTATGGCTAATCGGTCTTCTGCTCCGCCTAGTGGGCAATCTGTTTTTGATCGGTTTGACCGTCACCGACCGCCTACTTTTGACGGGACTTCTGATCCTGTTATGCTGGAAGGGTGGTTAAGGGAGATGGAGAAGCTGTTTGCTGCTACTGGATGCCCTGCTGCTGAAATGGTGCCTATTGGTACCTACTATTTGAAGATGGAAGCAGATAACTGGTGGAGTACTGTTCGTGCAAATTGCATGGCTACACCGGGATTTGGATGGGATGAGTTTCGTGTTAAGCTGAAGGAGAGGTTTTATCCTGATGAGCTCCGTTGGCAGAAGCAGGAAGAGTTCTTAACTCTGTCTCAGGGTACTCTGAGTGTGCAGGAGTACACTGATAAATTCACCGAGCTGTCCAGGTTTGCTACCTCAGTTGTACCTACTGAAGCTGAGCGTGTGAAGAGGTACATCAAGAAAATGGATCCTAGGGTGAGGACCCATGTTCTGAGTTCGGGAGCTTCGACTTTCCAGGGAGCCTATGAGATAGCCCTGAGTATTCATGCCTCTTTGAAAGAGGAAGATTCTGCTAAGGCTGCTGCTGCCAAGAAGCCTGCTGCTACCTATGTTCAGTTCCCGGCTAAGAAGCCGAGGTATGAGCCGTCTGGTCGAGGGGGTTATCAACAGGGTTCTGGATCTGGTTATCGTCCGAGTTTTGATCCGAGCAAGTGCCGAATCTGTGGTAAAGCTGCTCATCCGGGGAAGAATTGTGATGGATCGGCTGTTGTTTGTTTCTATTGCAAGGAAATGGGGCACAAGTCTTTCCAGTGTTCTAAGAATCCTAGAGCTCCGTCTTTTTCTGCTGGTCCTGCTAAGCCAGTTAGTTCTTCTGCTCCTCCGAAGAACAGGATTTATGTGATGACGCAAGCTGAAGCCGATGTCCATCCTGATGTCATCTCTGGTACTTTTCTTGTAAATAATACTCCTGCTTTTGTTCTGTTCGATACTGGTGCTACAGTGTCTTTTGTTGCTAGTTCCTTTGTTCGAAAAGCTAATCTTTCCTCTAGATCTCCTATTAAGTCCCTAATTTCTCTTCCGTCTGGTGAGAATTATCCCTGTCATTCTGAGTTTAAGGGCGTGCCTGTTAGTATTCTGGGTTCTGAGTTGCCAGCCGATCTTAAAGAGTTTCCTATGTCAGAGTTTGATGTGATCCTTGGAATAGATTGGTTATCGAAGTATCATGCCTGCATTCAGGGTCGTGATCGAAGGTGGTGCTCGAGAGATTCTAAGGGGAAAAGGATTTCTTATTCGGGTGTTGTAGTGAAGAAGGGTGTTAAGTGGGTTTCCGCTCTGAGAATGCGGAAGATGCGTCAAAAAGGTGATGTGGTATACCTTTGCATGGTGAAGGATTTGTCATCCGAAGATCAGCTCGAGAGTATTCCGGTAGTTCGGGATTATCCTGATGTATTTCCTGAAGAGTTGCCAGGTATTCCTCCTGAAAGAGATGTGGAGTTCGGCATTGATTTAGTACCGGGCACTGCTCCTATATCCAAGGCTCCGTATAGAATGGCGCCGTCTGAGTTGCAAGAGTTGAAGACTCAATTGCAAGAGTTGATCGATAAGGGCTTCATAAGGCCTAGTGTGTCTCCATGGGGTGCTCCTGTTCTGTTTGTCAAGAAGAAAGACGGGAGTATGCGTCTGTGCATCGATTACCGTGAGCTGAATAAGGTAACGATCAAGAATAAATATCCGTTGCCTCGCATTGAGGATCTGCTTGATCAGTTAAAAGGTGCTGGGGTATTTTCCAAGATCGATCTGAGATCCGGATATCATCAAATTCCTGTGAAGAAGGAGGATATTCCGAAGACTGCTTTTCGCACCAGGTATGGGCACTATGAATTTGAAGTGATGCCTTTTGGTCTCACGAATGCTCCTGCGATTTTCATGGATCAAATGAATCGCTCTTTCCACGAGTACTTGGATACTTGTGTGGTCGTGTTCATCGATGATATTCTCGTCTACTCTAAGGATGAGAAGAAGCATGAGAAGCATTTGAGACTGGTGTTGGATGTTCTGCGCAAGCAAAAGTGGTTCGCAAAGCTGTCCAAGTGCGAGTTCTGGCTGAAGGAAGTTGCTTTCCTAGGGCATGTAATCAGCAAGGAGGGAGTCAAGGTGGATCCCGCTAAGATCAAGGCTGTTGTCGAGTGGGAGAGTCCTAAGAATGTGACCGAGATTCGGAGTTTTCTTGGTCTGGCTGGTTATTATAGGAGGTTCGTTCAAAATTTCTCCAAAATAGCTCAACCTCTGACTCGCTTGATGCGCAAGGACTGCAAGTTCATCTGGTCTGAGGATTGTGAAGAGGCATTTCTGAAGCTGAAAAAGATTTTGACCTCTGCTCCTGTTCTTACCTTGCCATCTGAGGGCGTTGGGTATGAAGTGTTCGTGATGCATCGAAGAATGGTCTGGGTTGTGTTTTGATGCAGCAAGGGAAAGTGATAGCCTATGGTTCGAGGCAGTTGAAGGTGCATGAGAGGAATTACCCGACCCATGATCTGGAGTTAGCGGCTGTGGTGTTTGCACTAAAGATATGGCGACGCTATCCGTATGGTGTTCCGTGTAAGGTGTATACGACCACAAGAGCCCGAAGTACATCTTCACTCGGCGTGATCTTAACATGAGGCGAGAAGGTGGCTTGAATTGATCAAGGATTATGATCCGACCCTCGGATTACCAAGAGGGTAAGGCGAATAAAGTAGCGGATGCTCTGAGTCGCAAGAGTAAGCATTCATTAAACGCTGCTATGGTGGTGCCTCGTGAATTGTGTGAAGAGTTTCGCAAGCTTGATATCGAGGTTGTTCCTCAGGGTTATGTGTCTGCTTTGTTGGGTTCCATGAGTGCTGAGCCTGAGTTGTTCCAGGAGTTAAGAAGCAAGCAAAAGGGTGATCCTAAGTCGGAGAAGATCCGTGAAGCAAAGATGCAAGGTCGTGCGAGAGAATTTTGAGATCTCGTGGCCGATGATAGCTTGAGGTTTATGGGGCGTTGGTGTGTGCCCAATGATGGTGAGCTTAAGAGAAGGATTCTCGAGGAAGCTCATAGTACTCCTTATTCCGTTCATCCTGGGGGTGACAAGCTTTATAAGGATCTGAAGGCTAATTTTTGGTGGCCTGGTATGAAGAGAGAGATTGCCGAGTTCGTAGCTAGGTGTTTGGTTTGTCAGAAGGTGAAAATTGAGCATCAGAGGCCTGGTGGTTTGTTGCAACCTTTGCCTATTCCTGCTTGGAAGTTCGACTCGATCTCGATGGATTTTGTGATGGGTTTGCCTAGAGCTGCCGGTGGATTGAATGTTGTGTGGGTGATTGTGGATCGATTGACTAAAGTGGCTCGTTTTATTGCGATGAAGAACACTTGGTCTATGGAAGAGTTAGCTGAAGCTTATGCTAATGAGATCATTCGTCTTCATGGGGTTCCCAAAGACATTGTCTCTGATCGTGATCCGCGATTCCTATCCCATTTCTGGATTGCTTTGCAAGAGGCTTTTGGTTCGAAGTTGAAGCCGAGTTACGCATTTCATGCGCCTACCGATGGTCGACTGAGAGGACTATTCAGACCTTGGAAGATATGCTTCGTGCTTGTGCCTTGGAATTTCAGCAGTCTTGGGTCAAGTCTCTTAGCTTGGTGGAGTTTTCTTATAACAACAATTATCAAGCTAGTATCCAAATGGCTCCGTATGAGGCTCTCTATGGAAGGAAGTGTCGTAGTCCTACTTGTTGGAGCGACATCAGTGACTCATTGATTTTGGGCCCGGAGTTAATTCAGGATACAGTTGAGCAGGTGAAAGTAATTCAAGCGAAGATGAAGGCTGCTCAAGATCGGCAGAAGTCGTATGCTGATTTGCGTCGGAAACCTATTTCTTTTGAGGTGGAGGATAAGGTGCTTTTGAGGGTTTCTCCGATGAAGGGAGTGATGCGGTTTGGTCACAAGGGCAAGTTGAGTCCGAAGTACGTAGGACCCTATGAGATTCTTGAAAGGATCGGGGAGGTCGCGTATCGTTTGGCGTTGCGCCCGAGCCGTCGAAGGTTCATGATGTGTTTCATGTGTCGCAGTTGCGCAGGTATCGTAGTGATCCTTCGCATGTGATCCCTGTTGAATCGGTGTCAGTTGAGCCGAATCTGACTTTTGAAGAGCGACCTGTTCGTATATTGGACCGTCAGAACCGTGCTTTAAGAAGGAAGGTTATTCCCTTGGTTAAAGTACTTTGGAGAAGTCAAAAGTACGAAGAAGCTACTTGGGAAACCGAAGAGTCAATGCGACTGAAATACCCGGAACTATTCGTTTCAGGTACTATTTGTGTTCTTGTCTTGTTTGTGTGTTTTTGAAGTTTCGAGGACGAAACTTTATTTAAGGAGGGGAGATTGTAACAACCCATAATTTTGCTCCTAGTTTTTTCGCAAGAATTTTCTCTAAAACTATTATTTTCTCTAAATTAATTATTTTTATTTTATAATTTTGGGAGCCGAATTATTATTTTTATTTTTATGGCGTGATAATGTGTTTATTTCATTTATATTTATAATATAATTTATTAGAATTATTTTTATTATTAATTAAGTATTTTCAAAGTTTAGGCGCGATTTAGGAATTAACCGTTTTATCGCGTATCGGGCTTTCGGAGCATGGATCGTTGTTGAATTTGGGCCGAAAGTTTTCTGTGGGTTTTGGGCTTGGGGCAGCCGGCCAAGTGAAGTAATAGGAGAGCCTTCTCCTTTTCTTTTCTCTTTTGTTTTCCTTAAGACTCTTTGATGCCTTATAACCCCCATAACCCCCCCTTAATGATTTCTTTAATTAAAACCTCATTAAACCTCTTAATTCACTTCAAATTCTGATTAGAAAATCAGAATCCTTTGGCTGCCATCCTCCAATATTTTCGTCCATCATCATCATCATCATCACCATTTTCATTCTCTCAAATTTTCTTCATTTCTTCTCTTTGATAATTGTTCGTGAATTATTTTTGTGGCTTTTTTCCTTATACTTGGTGCTTGGAATTTGAAGAAGAAGAGGGTCACACGCCTATTGTGGGGATTTCCAGAAGTTTTCAGCTCGCCTCCGACGATCCAGGTAACTAGTTGTTATCCTAGAATCATAGTGATTAGAGTAGTATTCGGTATTAGATTAATACGTTAGGAATTATCTAAAATACTTTTTGAATGAGATTTTTGACAAAAAATTTCATGAACATACGTGACACATGCTATGTGAATACTGTGTAGAGAAAAATAATTCTTGCATGATTTTTAATATTTATGATTTAATTAGTATTTTGTGCGTTTTTGGCTAAATTTCATAATAGTTATTGAACGACTGTTGAAATTGATGAAATCATTTTTCTTAGATCATGTTACATGCGTATAATGTATTCCATGCCTTAGAATAATTTTTATCTACGTTTTACTTTTTTAATTAATTGATATATCTGTTTTTTTAAATTCTGTTCTGTCAGTATATAATTCATGAAAATTATTTGTAGAGGCAGAAAAATTAATTTAATTGAATAATATGTATTTCCGTGAGTTTTTACATGTTATGTGAAATTTTGGTAATTTTTGAGCGTCTGTTTATATTTTTAATTATTATAATGGCTTATTTGAGGAATCTGTATATTAACTGTTAAAAATACTTTTTGAGTCCGAAAATTATAAATAAAAATTGTACCATGTCAGTAGAGCTATTAGGGTTGTATGATAATTTTTGTGTGATTTTACTGCTCGAATTTGTTAGTTTCATAATTATTATGGTGTTTTTTTGTGATGAAATTGAGGATACACTTTTAAATTGTTTAAGGTCTTGTAAATCAGATATAATTTATAATTTAATATATTCTGGGTTTCTGATTTGCAGTAGTATACAGTATGCATCATTTGGGTAACCACATGTTTAGGTGTGATTTATGAAATAAAATGATTTAATTGTTATTACTCTTTTAATGAATATGATTTAGAGTTAATTGGTGATGTATTTGTGATTGAGTGTGGTTGCTGTAAAAATCAGTATATTGTCATTGTTGATGTTTGGGAATGTTCAAGTGTTATTGTGAGAGTTATTTGTTGAATATTTTATAAGTGATTTATTTTGAGAAATTATGAAGAACTGTTTGATGAATTGTGGGTATAAGGCCGGGTGGCATCCCCTTTTTGATGAATATTTTGATGAATGATACTTAGTTTGTATGCATGATTGTATTTTGAGATAAGAATATCCGGTGGGATAGATGTAGTCCCCGGTTAAGAACATGCCAACCACCTGGTTTGCGAACTAGGGGTACACCCGGGTTAATTGTTGTCGTCCGAGAGGTCGTGGGAGTTCTCGCGTGTTCTACCCCCGCATCGGGAGTTTGGCCATTCTTAGACACAGGCAGTGGGGAACGTAAGCCCATAGACTCACCTGGAGATTGCGATCTGACAAACCTTAGGAAGTGATTTGCGAATCACTGGCGTTCGGTTTCTGACTCAATAACTTGTTGTATTTTGATTTATTATTATTATTTATTTATATCGGAATTATGTCACTCACTATATTTACTTATTGTTGATGATCTCTTGATTTATCTATGAGCTTTAAGATTTCTATCATGATATGATGTAATGATTGCATGTTATTCCTTTCTTAGTAATCTACCTCTGAATGGTGCTTTGATTGCTATTGTTCTGGGAGAACTGCTAGTTACTCCCCACTGACTGTGGAAATATGTAATATAATCTTGCGGATGGAAATGAATGCTAGGCTTGTGACTGTTTGGGCTAGCAGTGTGAGAGTTGGTTGTGAGAAGAAGCTTCTAGTTCTGTTTTTGGTAGATGAACTCTATATAGGCCATAGGGAGACTTATTTTTGGATTGCTTTCAAGGATATTAGTTTTATTTAAGTTTATTGTGGGAGACTTGCATGTCTCATGGTATTTTGGATTTGATAGTATGATACAATTTGGGATACTTCTTTTATGTTAGAACTATGATGTTTACTCGGAGATTTATTCCCTTTTAAGCTATGAATTTTGAGTTATTATCTTTATTTATTAGAGTAGCATAACCGTCCCGACGTTATTTCCGCTAACGTCATTTTAGTATTCCTTGAATTGCTAATGTCTAGTATCTTAGTAGTAGAAGGACGGGGTGTTACAGGTTGTGACCTCAAAATCACCAACTTCAATGACTCTCCATAACTGGTAGTTTTGGGCCTTGGTGAATATCTCCATTCTGTTCTTCCAATAGGAATAGAATTTCCCATTGAACATAGGAGGCCGTTGAGTGGAGTAACCTTCCTTAAGTTTCTCGGTAGAATTCATGTTCCTTGTATTTTTTTTCAATAGGGTTTCCTAATTTTCGTGAGATCTAGCTCTGATACCAATTGTTATTTCATTAGGAACACTACAAGAGGGGGGGTTGAATTGTATGTGTAGAAATAAATATAACTTTTTGCGGAATTACTAAACTTAAACAAAAAAACAAGCTAAAGGAACACAAGGTATTTTTACGAGGAAAAACTTCTTGTGCCCAACAAGAAGAAACAACCTCGACCACTAGGGATTTTAAACTCAACTCTTTCACTATATATAATAGGCCAAAACACCTTTGTTACAAACCTATTATCTCCTGGGCCACTCCTTGAGTTCCTAAACTCAAGTTCCTGAACAACTATTCCCTTAACAGATGTTCCTCTCAACTTCACTTGAAGTTTTCTCACTTTAACTCGCTTCACTCAAAGCTTTCTCTCTTACAGGACTTCACTCAAAATCCCCTTACCCCAAAACCAAAATATAATGATCAATAAACTTAGTGGAATTTAGATTAAGAAGGCAAAGAACAAATGGCTTTTAGAAGAGAATGAAGGCACTAACACTTTACTTAGTTAAACTCACTAAATCACTTGGTCAGACACAAATTGGAACTTACTTAGACATAAATATTTATAGTAGTGATTAAGTAGAACGTAGGATTAAAACACGTGTTAGTGGTTAAACCATTTACCCATGATGTTCCATAACCAAGGGAACACGTTCCACTAATTTCCCCATGACTCCACGATCTATTGAAACGTGTCTTAGGATTAATATTGCTTCCTTAATTTTAGCAACAACTTTGTCAAGTAAATATAAATCTGATTTTTAATTAAAAAGTATTTTAATTAAACCAAAAATAAATCCTTTTAACAAAATATTATCTTTAAAACATTTTCTTTAAAAACCGAAAAGGATTTTTATTTTCAAATAAAAATAAAATATTTTCCTTAAAAAGATTTTCCTTAAAATCATATTTTTGCTAAATAAAAATGGTTTCCTATAATTTAGGCATTAATCACTCAAACGTCATAATTTAACCGTTATACTTATTCAACATATGTCTAGTTCCTTTTAAATAGTTAGTTCCTTTAACTTAACATGACAGTGTCAGTTCGTCTGTTCCTTTCAAAGGAACATACACTCATTCTCTTTTTATATTGTCATTGTTCCTTACCATTACTTGTTCCTTTACATTGGAACTGGAAACAAAAAACCTCACTTAGATTCTCTTGCTCCAATGCTTCTCCAGTATCAGTTCCTTGAGCATATTCACTTAGTCTTTAAAATCCAAACTTGATTTCTTCCTTAAACTTAGTATTCTCTTTGCTCCTTTCATTGATACCTTGTAAAATCCATTCACTTAACAACTTGTTAGTTCATTACTTAGTTTGTATCTTTGTTCCTTTGTCATTATCAAAACTAGGGTTCAATAAATTAAAACATATATTTCCTGTAATCATGAAATCATTTCTTTAATTATATGCCATGCATGAATGCAAAATCTAAACTAATATCCACCTAAAACTGAGAAAGCAATAAATCCTAACTCACTTTCGTAGGAATCACAATTGCACTTAGCATGTGCAACAATCCTTTTAAACCCCTAGGCTGCCCTAGTGGACGAGTAAAGCAAATAATCTACAAAAGAAAATGTAAAATAAAAAAATATACCTAAACGAGAATATGTGCAAAGTTATGACCCAAAAAGTAAATCCTCCCCCAGGCTAAATAACACATTGTCCTCAATGTGACAAAGAAATATTGGGAGGAGAATGGAATAAAAGGAAACATCCACAATCACATAACAGGATCAACTTCCTCAATAACACAATCAAGTTAAACCAAAATAAATGGCAAGAAGATATATGACTCTCAAAAACTTGAATAGGAAGAAAGGAAAGATTATACCGAAGGTGTAGTGGATGGAAACCCAAAGTTGAACCTCCTCGCGCATCATAAGATCAAATACCTAGATATTAATCTCAATGAATAATACACTGGTGGAAAAAACCTTATATGTCACAAGTTAACTGATCCGGTTATTTAAAAACCGGATCCGTTACAAGTAAACTGATCCGGTTCTTTGAAAATCGGATCAGTTTTTATTGGGTTTTGGAGTGAAATTTGTCAACCATTAAACTGATTTGGTCCATATAAGGAACCGGATCAGTTGGACTTGATAAGCATATATAAACAGCGGCCCATGATGAGTCGCACCCACTCAAACCTCCCAAACCCTAACTCCCTCTCTCTCTCCTCACACGCCTCTCCTTCTCTACTGATCTCCACCTCCCTCCTCACAACCCCCCTCCTCTACTGATCTCCTCTTCCCTCCTCACAGCCCCCCTCCTCTACTAATCTCCTCCTCTTCTAATCTCCTCTTCCCTCCTCACAACCCCCCTCCTCGATGAATTAGGAAACGGAGACCACCAACACCACTCTCTCAAACCACCTCCTGTCACAATACAACCACTAACACCGGTCACCATTAATTACGAAGAAGAGATTGCGAAGAGATTGAGAGATCGATAAAAGACGAAGCGAAGAAGGAAAAGACGAAGCGAAAAGACAAAGCGAAGAGAAAATTTGTCGTCGTCGCTTGTAACGCAGATCTAGGGTTCGTGATTGGTTTTTTTTGTAATTTTTCAATTTTAATTTCCGTCGTAATTTGTCTTCGATTTTTTCGTTTTTAATTTTGTGCTTAATTTATCATTTTCTCGGAATTTATCTTGTAATTTATTATAATTTTTAATATTTAATTTCTTGTAATTTATCTTGTAGTTTTTAGTTTCTTGTATATTTGTAATTAATCATTTTTTCTTCATAAATCAATTAGTCAATTAATAATTGTAACTAGTGATTTTCGTTTTTTTATTTTGTTTCGATTTTTCGGATCTGAATTGTATACTGCTGGACTTAGTTTCGTTTGTGGATCTTAGTTTCGTTTTGAAAAAGACGAAGCCAGATTTGGCCTTCAGTTGCAGGCTTGTAGCTCAGTACATTATGATTGAAGGGTCCATGCCATAATCGTAACTAATTTCAGAGTTTCCCAATTATAGAAGTGGGAATTAATGCCACATATATAAGGAAAAGTTAGTATGCATTTGTATGAACTAGCCTGAAGGAGCATCACCACCGAAAGTTTTTTTTTTTAATATACATATGCACTTTACTGATCCGGTTCAGCAAGAAAACCGGATCAACTGGTCCGGTTTTCTTGCTGAACCGGATCAGTATGTGATTAATTGATCCGGTTTAGGACCGGATCAGTTAATCCTTGTTAACCGCTGCTAGCCCACTCGATCCAGACCAAAACCGGATCGGTAAGCCCGATTTTGACCAGATCGGATGGGCTTTTTTCCACTAGTGATAGGAACTCAACCCCTGGATCACAATTTGCACAAATTCTATAAGTTAGTAATCAAATAAAAAAACTAAAATTTTCAAAATCTAAAATTAAAAAGAAAAAAAAAAGTAAGGTTAGAAAACTTGGGTTGCCTCCTAGGAATAGCTCATCAATGTCCTTAGTAGCTTGTCAAATACATCTGCATGCATCTCACAAAAAGCAAATAATCTACAAAAGAAAATGTAAAATAAATTATATCTAAAACTCTACAAGACCTGCAAAAAGGAAAATTAAAGAAAAAGTTATATCCACAAGAGAAGGAAAAAAAATTATTAGTCTTTTTACATGACCCAACAGGTTGGGAAGAAACCGAATGTACATAAATTTCATGATCACAGAAGTCATTGAAAGATGGAGAAATAAGGAATGATGGAGGATATGATATAGGGAAAAAAGGAATGAGGTCAAGTTTTTGAGAGAAAGGTACATGAGACTCAAAAACAATAGGTGGAACCGACAAAGACTCATGAATCACTTCACTCTCATCGATAGACTTTTATAAGGAACGATTTTCAACCAAGGGTTCTTCCTCCTTCAAAACATCCATCACATTGGTCCTTTTTTCAATATTATCATCATCCCAATAATTTTATTTTATTATCTTTCCCTCATCATCATCATCATCATTATCAGAAATATACTGTTGGAGATGAGGATTTTGAGTACAATAATCAAATTCATATTGGGGTGAGGGGTTGAAATCATTCACTAAAATCGCATCACAAGACAAAATGTCATGAGAAGTAGAGTGACGATTAGAACAATAAGGAGGTGGTGTAATGTAAGTTTGGGGTGAAGGAATTACTCTAGTAGATAAAGACATCTCCCACTCATAAGTATCCTTAGCCAAGAACTCAATTAAATCCCAACAATAATCAGGAGATTGCAATAGAAATCCTCCATTAGACATAGATTCTACCACCATCCTAGTTTCTTCATTTAACCCCTCATAAATCACTAGGCACATATCCCATAGTTCAATTCCATAATCAGGACCAATAAAATCACCAAGACTATGATAGTATTTCCAAAACACTTCATTCTCACATTGAGGAAAAGAAAAAATTGCTCTAGAATTACTAGCATGAATTTGAGATTCACGGAACATATATGGTAATTCATGAGAAGTCATGCAAAAATTAGGAGAATTTTGATATTGTGTATCAAAACTGAAAACATGAGAATCCCAAGAATTATGATTATATTGCCTATCGAAAGAATTATCCCCATCATAAAAATAACATGACTCCATTGAAAAAGTTAAAAAATAAAGTTAAAAAAATATTCACAAGAAAGAACAAAAAAAAATATACAGCTTAGTCTCACCAATAATAAAAACTAAATAAAACAAACTATCTCCCCGGCAACGGCGTCAAATTTTGATAGGTGTGTCGCACACCTAATAAAAATAAATAACCTAACTAATCCTCCTAACTATGTAGTAGGGTAAGTCACAGTCGATCCCGCAAAGAGAAAGTTGTTCTATGATTAGCCCTTATATAATGGTAAGACTAAAGGAAATTAATATCAAGAATGGTCAAATCAACTATACTAATCAATCTATAATTAAAAGACTCTATAGTTAAGTATCCCCACTAGCATAAATTAATACAATAATAATTCCTACCCCAAACTAGTCAATTAAATATTCACAAGGAAAAGTACACCCTATAAAATATCATAAACCTCTCCCGAGTATTTATGACTTCTCTAATATGCACTCAAGCCTACTCCTGCGGAATCAAGCAAATTAAAGACATTAAACGCGACACTCTAACTTCCTAACAATCCATTCTACCTACTCCAATGGAGAATTTCATGTCCTTAATTGAAAGACCCAAATCCGTCAAAATCCAACTCCCGTTGTGATCAAAACAATGGAATAATTACAATACTAATTATCCCTAATCTAGTATTGGAATATGCACAATCAATTAAGCAAGAACAATTAAGCAATTAATTTGGGAATTTAAAGAAATAATCATGAATTAATTCATACTAGGATTCAACTTAACAATAGATAAAAGAACTACTCAAGCATAATTGAAATGAATAAATAAGTTACAGAAGAATAATTAAAATTCATAATAGAAAACGAAACGAAAAGAAGGAGAAAATAAATACTTGAATTGATGGAAAAAAGGTAGAGTCTTGAAGAACAATGAAGATCTACAAGTTTCTCTCTCTAACTTCTCTCTAGAAACCCTAAAAAGTGTATACAATGAACTGTCTCCCGTCATTAAACAAATATAAGAGTATTTATAGCTTCCTAAAATAATAAAACCGACAGAACAAAACGCGTCAGGAAGCAGATCAACACGGACGTGTCAATATCGATACGGACGTGTTGACATGTAACCATATAAACTATTATAAGAATATAAGCTACTGCCCAGAAGAAATCAGAGTGGCACGGACATGTCAAAAGTGACACGGGCGTGTTGTCCTGTAATCGTCAGATTGTTCATCTCAACTTCAAATAGCTGTAACTTTTGATCCAGAGCTTTGTTTGGTGCATATAATATACCGTTGGAAAGCTCTTCAAGTCTAGTTTCCAACCCAGTTGGAATTATCTCATTATAATATTTGTGTCAAATGTTATGGGTAAAATAGTGTAGAGGTGCTATATTTCGCACAAATACACAAAGTCGTTTGTATCTTCTTCAATTTCAATCTGTTTT